>JBBPBP010009779.1:58449034-58479046 GCA_037974735.1 Cicer chorassanicum | reverse complement strand
AAAAAAAAAACTACCGGAAATTTGAAATTTCCGGTGAACTGCCCTGAAATTTCAAATTTCCGGTGAACAAAATACATACCGGAAATTTCGTTTGTGAAATTTCCGGTGTTGATATGTGAACTACCGGATTTTTCAAATTTCCGGTATGTATTTTGAACTACCGGAAATTTCAATGAATTTGAAATTTCTGGGAAAAACCAAAAATTCTCACACTCACTTTTTCCGGAAATTTCAATATGTGGGGGGTGTGTCCAACTTTTGTCAATTTTACTGAATTTACAGAGGCATTTTAGTCATTTCACTCATTATTTTTTAAAATGGGGGGTAGATCATTAAATGGGGGGTACGAAAAATAATTTTCCACGAAATCCAAAATTACACAATTGAAGGCCCCATACAATTCAAGGATGTCAACAGCGAAGAGAGGTAAAATCATAATTGAAACTCACATCCTTTGCTTTAATCGATGCCCAAGGCAACAAGAAGCTAATCTTCTGAAGGATGATTGTATCATTGAAAGCAACTTGTTTAAAAATAAATAGAATTACGCATTTTTCATGAGAACCTAACACATGTCATCTAAATAGTCCAAAGTTTTAAACGAACCGCATTAAAGTAGAAATTAGACCGGTAAATTGATGAGCATGCGATTCCACTAAATTGTTAAAAGTACACACAAAACCCAACTACCTCAAAAGTTCCAACCACATATCCCAAAAATTGGACCCCTAAAGAACACATGATGAAAGGAAAATAAAATTGAAATTCTATATGTCTTTATCTTTTAACCGATAGTATGTATTTTTTTTTGTCAGTACAAAAATGATTTTTAGCTACAATTCTCTTATTAATATTTTAATAAAAACAAAAATAATAAAAACAAAAATACTCTAATTATTTGTTTAGTGTGCATATTAAGTTAGAAGACAAAGATTTATATATTAATGACTATTTATTTTAAGGTAACATAAATTATGAGTAAGTTAAAGATAATAATCTAAGTCTTCTTAACACAAAGAATATTATTATCGCCTAATATACAAGTAATTATGTTTAATAATAGAGTAAACCAAAACAAAACATTGCTTTCACCATCACAATCACCAGAGGCGCGTGTCAGAGCGCGTGCACCAGAGGATATAGCTACCAGAACAATGACTTGCATTTTTTTTTTTTTTTGCTTTTAACGCTTGACTCAGACTATAGCTCACATATTGCAATAAGAAGACTCAGACTGTAGCTCACGTATTGCAATATTTCTTATTGCTATATTATGACTTGCTCTGTTAGTAAACATAATTACTTATTTATTAGGTAATAATATTCTTTGTATTAGAAATACCTAGATTATTATCTCTAGCTTATCATAATTTATGCTACCTTAAAATAGATAGCCATTAATACAAATTGTTGTCTTCTAAATTAATTTGCACACTTAGCAAACATGTAGTACCCTAAATTTTATAATAAAATATTTTATTAATTAAATAGGATTTTAAATAATTAATTTGATGTTAAAATTATTTTAGAATTTATGTTGATAAATTTTGTGAATAATTTTGTCATTTGGATGGTTTCTATGATACGGTAATCTTGTACATATTTTACTAAATAAGTGATATAAATAACAAATGTTATATTTTATTATTTTATATATTTTTCTATAAATAATAGTATTTTAGTGTAGATTTTTAAAGAATAAGATTTTAACGATTTTACGTGTGTCTGTGCTTTCGTAGTTAATGCAATATTTTTTTTTATGTTTGACTGATGTTAAATGTGCACATAATTATATTTTAATTATTTAGAATTATTTTCTATTTTTAGTTATTTATTTTATAAATAATTATCTTGAGATATTAGTAATATTGAGGTTGATTTTCTTTATTTTTATAGTTGCTATGAGATCATGATTTTATACGTATTTATTGCGATTTAGTAATCAATATAAATTGTTAGTATTATATTTATTTATTCTATCGTTTTGACTATTGTATAAAGATGATGATATTTTTATATGATTATTTTGTAAAATGTTATAGTAATAATTTTTGTTATTATTTTGAATACGAGAGTTTTAGTTATTAATGTATTTTAAAATAGTAATTGCTTTACTTCATTTTTTTATAAAATATTTGTTTTGAAATATTAGTAATACTTTAGTAATGAAATTGTGTTAGAAAAATTAGTTTTGGTAATTGTTGGTTTTATTTAAAAATAAATAAAAGACAGGAGTAAAATGTGTTTTATGGGTTAGAGTCATATGCAAGTAAAACCTAATTAAATAAAAATCAAAAAATATAAGGAAGGGGAGAAGTACCATAAGCCCTACTTGAATATGAAACAGAAAAGTAGGATTATCGTTTGGCACCGGTGATCGATGATAACTGTTCTAGAAGACTTTCTCCGTTTTTGTTCAAATTTCAGTATGTTGTTTCATTTATTTAGTTAGTCAATTAAATAGACTTTCTCAGATTTTTAACGATTCCAATTTCTCTCTAAAATATATGACTTCTCCATTTATAGAATTCTTTATTTTGTACCATTCTTCTTTATCGTAAGCCCGATTTGAGTGAAACCAACGCTAAAACAATCGTGTAAACCGTGGGATAAGTTTATTCGACTCACTTTTGAAATCGACCATTGTCGCGGCCTAAAATTTCAAGTGTTTCTCGAATTCAATAGAGTCGCCACCAAAGTTTATTTTAAAATAGGGAAAATATTGGAAAACCCTTAAAAAAAATGGTCTTTCAAACCAAATTTTGAGTTCGGGAGTCGATTATGCGTAGGGAAGGTATTAGCACCCTACGACATCCATTAAAAAAACGGTTACCTATAATTAATTGTGCAAAATTAATATTAACTTAAATATATTTATTTCTCCTTTTTAAAATGCAAATATAATATTTTTATAAAAATAATCTAATGATAAATATACATTTAAAATATATATATATATATATATATATATATATATATATATATATAGAGAGAGAGAGAGAGAGAGAGAGAGAGAGAGAAAAAAGTTTTTGTTATTATGTTTGACAAGAGTGCGATCTTGCTCCTACGTATCTCCCAGTGCGATGGAGAAATCAAAGCTACGTAGTTCTTGGGTAGAAAATGCGGATGTGTTGATTGCTTTTAAAGAAATTGTGTTTTGTTGTTGATAAAAAAAAGTTGTTTTGAAAAAGAATTTGTTTGATTTGAATAATAATTTAAAATGCAAGCTTTAAGACTATCTAGTCGTACAACTCGTGTCTCAAAAAATTTAAAGAGTAAAAAGATGTCACATCTAATTTAATCGTTTTAAGAATATTTTTATCATTTTTGATTTTTAATATTAAGTTTTAAAATATCAAGCAGCATAACTGGTATCTCGAAAAATTTATGGAGTAAAAAGATGTCGCATCTAATTTAATCCTTTTAAGAATATTTATTGTTTTAGTTTTAAATATTAAGCGTTAATATTTATCAAGTAGTATAACTAGTATCTCGAAAAAATTTAAGGATTAAAGAGATGTCCCATCTAATTTAATCATTTTAAGAATATTTTATTATTTTTGGTTTAGATATGAATAAAAAAAAAACGAAATTGTACAAAATGTGCCTTAACAACTCAAAGATAAAAAATAATACCACATCTAATTGCACAAAGTTATAAGTCAATTTTAGATTAATTTATTAAAATAAATAAATAAATAAAGAGAGTTTTAGAGTTATTAAATTGTAATCGTTTCAGCGATGCAATCGTTTCATTAAAAAGAAAAACTATCTTAATAAAGATTTCATTTTTCACATAATCAGCTCTAGATTTAGATCTTAGTTTCTAAAGTTTACATCTTTCAATAATATACAACTTGAACAAAAGAATGAGAAAATACATGCCTTTCCGGACGTCGGTGAAGATAGAGGCGGTTGTGTGCGATGCCTTTCCGGATGCCGGTGAAGATCGAGGCGGTGGTGTGCGACTGTAACGATTCTCTCGTCTATTTTCGTCAGTAATGGGTTTGGGTATGAATTTTTCTTCTCTTATGATTTTTTGTGTGTGTAATACTCTCTTAAAAAAACTCTCACTTCTAACTCTTGAGTTTTCTCTACCAAAAAAATCATGCCCATTTGCAACTAATTTTTGTCTCAATTTTTAGATTAAAGGATTAATCGTTGTGTCTATAAGATAAACTTAAGCTCTCAATTTTTCACTGTTTTGGAGCAAATATTAAGCAATCTCATACAAATAGGAAAAGAGGTTGCTCATCTTTTTTGTTGAGTGTCCAAATAAAAAAGATAATAACCTTATTAAGAATTTTTAAAATAAAAAAAATAAAAAATAAATAGGGTAGGGGTACTGTTGCGTGCATGAAGTGGTTTGTTTGAAGTGTATTGAAGCAGTAAGATGGAAGAAGTGGTGTCTGGTGTTTTGCTTTACGTGCTTTTTGCATGTTAGAAAAGAAGAAACACAGTGTAAAAACGTATTTCCTTTATTTTTTGGGTTTGTTTTTATTTAATTAATTTTTTTTTGGGAATATTTATGAAAATATAAACTCAAAATAATGATTTTTTTTTTTATATTTTGTAATAATACTTATAAAATATTTATTAAATGTATTAGTACTAATTTTTTGAATTACTTTTAATTAACCGGACAAAATTGGGGTACTACAACTGCCCATATTTAATTATATTTTACTAGAAAATATGAATAACGATGTTTTCATATTATCGTTGTAAAAGATAAGTGAATATAAGGATCCAAATTTTGTCCGTCAAATTGTGAATGTAAAAATTGTAAAGTGAGAAAATAAATACAATGTAGGTGAAAGAAAATTAAAAGCTATGAGAATAATGCAAAGGCGAGGTAATGTGAAAAGTGATGAATTGCTAATGCGAAAGCGGATTGATCACAAAATTATGAATGGAAATTACCGTCTTCAGATTTATTGTTGGTGTGAAGATCGATAGAAATGAAAATGATCATCTTCAGATTGATTATTGATGTGTAGATCGACAAAAATATAAATGATCGTCTTTGGATTGGTTACTGATGCGTAGATCGACAAAAATATAAATGATCGTCTTCGGATTGGTTACCGATGCGTAGATCAACAAAAATATAAATGATCATCTTCGGATTGACTACCGATGCGTAGATCGACAAAAGGTTAATGATCGTCTTCGGATTGGTTACCAATGCATAGATCGACTAAAATATAAATAATTGTTTTCGGATTGGTTACCGATGCGTAGATCGACAAAAAGTTAATGATCGTCTTCGGATTGGTTACCGATGCATAGATCGACAAAAATGTAAATGATCGTCTCCAGATTGGTTACTGGTGTGTAGATCAACAAAAATGTAGATTATCGTTACCTAGTAGGTAATGAGATTTGGATGCCAATAGATATTGGAATTTTTATTTGCTGGTGAATCCTAGAGTTTTGTAGTGCCGATGGATAGTGAAAATTGGGTTGTATTGCCAATAAAAGTTTGGCTTTGGATTGCCAATAGACATTGGGCTTTTGGATGCCAACGGATATTGGGCTCATGTAGTGTTTTGTAGATCCTTGGTGTTGGGTGTCCTAGGATAATGAAAACTGAGATTTCGGTGTTAATGAATATTGGGTTTTTGGTTGCCAATTGGTATTGAACTTTTGGGATGTCAATGGACGTGGGCTTATATGTTGTCAATAAAGATTGAGCCTTTACGTTACTAATGGGACGTTGGGCTTTGGTTGAGGTGCCAATTATGATTGGACTTTTCATTTGAAGTGTTAATGAAAACTATACTTTTTGCTTGCCAATGAAATATTGGGCTTTGGAGTTATAGGTACCTATGAAGATTGGGCTTAGTGTTTGAACTGCCAATGAAAATTGGACCTTTTTTAGATTTTATACGATCTTTAAGATGTCACAACTCATGTCTTGGAAATATGGGACTAGTTTTTGTTGCCACAACTAAATTTATCCATAAATTTTGCTTATGATATCCAAGTAGAATCTACATTCAGTAAGTTACCACAACTCAAACAAAGTGTTAGTCGTAACCAAGCAAGATGTACATCTTGAAGGTTACTCCAATACGATCAAATCTTAATTTAATCGTCGAGTAGATTGTCTATTGGTCAATTTGTGCAAAATTTTAGGGAATTGAGTGGTATTTGGGCAATAATTTGTGTGTCATTCGAGCATTGGGCTTAACGCGAGCATACGATATGTCATATAATTAGAAGATTGTGAGATCTTTAAACATGACCACAATGCAAGGTGCATGAATTGCATCAAGTTATGCATAGATGCATGAGATAAGATGCATGATATGATGCTAGAATGATGTATACATGATTAGTGCAAGGTGCATGGATCTGCATTCTATGATTGTATCTACTGATGCAAAAACTCAAGATGCACACCTGATCTTTAGTTTTTTGTTTGTTATCATTATTCATTTTTTAGAACAAGAGGATGCAATGACCTTGTTTGGTGAGAAAGGTGTTTTTTGTGTAAGAAATGAAATTCTTGACTTGATCACTTCCTTGAAATTTTCAAAATGTAAAATAACCTTTGAACTTAAACTCAAACAAAATCAAGTTTACCATGTTTATGTTTATCATTATTTTCATTTAACTGTTGCAATTTAGTGTATCTTGATAATTATATTCTCCAACAATAGTTGAGTGAGCGAGGACTTCTTGGCAAAAATATGACCAATTATAGTTTTTGACTACAATCGTCGAATAATTTTCACCACCTTAGTTTTTTTTATTGAAAAGAACACCTAAAAAAATAACTTTTTTTTGGTCAAAGATGTTAACTGAAGATTGCAAAAGAATTTATAGATCATGTCAACGAACTTACATTATCTTTCTTTGAAGCATTGTTTTAATAAAACGCGCATGACAATGCATTTAAGATAGAAAAGCTTGGTTGGGATCGTACCTCAAAAGGAGAACAAAAATATTTGGTGGTAGATGGAGATACATGAATTTTGAAAACCCGGTAATTGCTTCAATATCTGAAGGATGGCATTGCTCTAATTTAGACTTAACACACAATTATTGTAGTCTAAAGAAAGTGGGATTACCTAACTATTTTCCACGAGTTATGCAAGAAGGAATATAAAAGTGCCCCATCATGGAAAGATAGTGAGAGGATGTTGAGATGAAATGAGTGATTGGAAAAACAACATTAAAATTAGTTTTGTAGGAATACAAAAATGAAAGATAGGGGAGGTGCCCCATTTATGGAGTATGTGGATGATGAAAAAAAATTCAGATGATATATGGGGAATCAAAGATAATAAGTTTTTCTAAATTTGAAATTTAGAGATACTTAATCCTTGAATGAATGACGGAGAAATGTCCTTATTTTGGAATATACAAAATATTGTGTATGTGATTAGAAAAAATGGTGAAAGGATTGTCCCAAGTTATAATTTTGGAAGGCACAATGTTTGAATGGGACAACAGTGGTGTTGCCCCAGCTTTAGAGTATCAAGTTGAAAGATTTCTCTCGTATTACGGGAGTTTTAAATAGTGTGGAGAGAATGGGTTGAATGAATGAGCAATTGTTTTATAGAATATATGAATATGAATGAAGGGTAGGAGTATTATCTCAGTTGAATACTGAATGCCTCAATTTTGGTCCATCATTTGAAAGATTTTCCTTATTGATAAGTATGGTCATTATCATTTGTTTATGTACAAAGAATTTGATCTCGTTGATGATCTCCACAATTTGGTCAAAGTGTTCTCTTTCTTTGAAAGAATCCTGAGCGTGCAAGTCCTTAAGGATTATTTTAGCATATTTCAAACGAGATTTGTAATTTTGTCCCAAAATAAAAAAATCCAAATAATGAACAATCAATCAAAATGAACCTTTTAGACATGTAATGTGGTGAATGACTAAGAGGGTTATGAAGGGAGAAAAAATGATGTATCAAGCTCAAATAATTATTCCAAGGTCAATTAAGACAATGTCTTTTTTAGATCAAAGACTTATAAATCCAAAATTTGTATAGCACTTACTTTCATGTTTTCTTTTATTTTTTGATTTTTTTTTAGTCAACTTTATCTATGGACTTTGACTGATAGACTATTTTTTTATTTTTGATATCATAAGTAATGCAAAGGTGACGAAGTATCAAATAAACTCCTAATATAGAAGTGATATTTGTCTTGGATATTTGAAAAGGAAAGAAAAAAAAAGTCCCACTTTTTTGGCTCAAAAGGAGGAACCAAATGATATATTTTTGTTTCTGTTTTTGGATGTTGAAAGACAAATCGTAAGATTCATTTCAAATCATGATTGTTTATTTTAAAAAAATAATAATAATAATTTCAGGACAAAGCTTGACAGATCTATTCAATTGCTTTTTTTTTGCCCTAACTTCTGCTTAGGATGCCAATACAGATTTTCAATCCTAACGGACTTTTTATTTATTTTTTTTTTAAAAAGGACTTGCACCGATTTGAAACTTTCAAAGCATTACTTTGTGAGATTTGATTATTGGAAATCATTTAGGCGTCCCTTTCAAATTCAATTTGTGAGACCGATTATTTCAAAGAGATTGAAGAAATGTGTACAAACGAGGATATTAATGGGGTCATGAAAGAGTAGAAACACATGACATGCATGCTCATTAAATGAATGGTTCAAAGAAAGGTAACATTAGTTTATGATTTGAATTTTTTTTAATTATGTCAATCACAAAAGTTAACAAATTTTACCATTATATTTAGATGTTTTTTGTCAACAAAAGACTTTGAGGTGTGTTCTCAAGAGTCTCAATTGATTTTGAGTTCATTTATGATTTGGCAAATCTTATTTTTCAAAGAACAGTGACCAATTCAACATTTTTTTGCAAATAAGCATCATTTCAAGAACATACACCACTCATGAAAAAACTTTACATGAATGCAACATTATTTCTAATTTTCTTTTTGCTCCTTATTAGAGAGAAAAAAAAAATGACTTGCATGAATGAAAATATGATAATGTAAGACTATGATGCAAATGTGTAGCAATGTTTCATAAGTATGAGACTAACTGTTTAAATATTTAACTTTTTTTTTAGATGATGCTGATATGAGGAATGATTTGAAGTCACATTTGTTTTGATGTAAAATGACAAGTAATGCAAAGAGACACACATTAATGCTATTGAAAATGTAAATAGTTTTCTCTTGATCATGGCCACTTTATTTTTCCCTTTTTTATTTTTATGGAATGTAAAAAAAAAATGATAAGGGAAGATATATACACAATGTGAAGAAAAAAAATGAGAGTTGAAGAAAAATAAGATTTTTGTTTTGTCCCTCTAGGAAGATAAAATTGAAACTCTATAAAGAAGAATGTTTTTGCTTTACAAAAAAAAAATACTAGATTTTTTCAACAAAGGATAATGTTGATTTGAATCTGGAAAAAAAATGTTTTCATTATGACCTACATAGGTTTTGCTTATAGTTAGAAGATTCGTGAGCTTTCTTAGTTATTGACCCTCTCCCAAGGTGGCTCTATGATTTTGAAAATGGTTCCTAGAGGCATGGATTCCATTTTCAAAAATTGTCAACAACAACAGGTAAACTATTAGAAGTGACAATAATTCTCAACAGAAATGAAACTCTAGGTGAAGTCTTCATGTTAGCCAACCAGGACGTACATCTAGAAAGCTAACACTACGCAACTTCAGACGAATCTTAAGTTTTACTCGAATCATATATTAAGGTCTCACTCAAGTGTGTGTAAGTGAATGTGTAGTGTATGAAGAAAATCACAATCCAAGATTGGAGAAATCTTAAAGTATATAAGCTTCTTAATTCGTGAAAACTTTCCTAGGTGGGCTCTACAGTCCTAAAAGTCATTGGTCTCTAGAGTCAAGTACTGGTATTGAAACATCACTACAAATAGGAAGTACATCCAAAATGTAGGTATTTCTAATGGAGTCACACTCTAGACGAGGTCTTCGCAATAACCAAGTAGGATGTACATCCAAAATGATTACCACTCAACCTCTAACCTAACTCGAGCTTCACTCAGGCCCGGGTATAGGGTCTCACTCATAAGTGTGTGTGTGTAAGTGAATGTGTAGTGTGTGAAGAGAATCACAATCCAATAAACGATGTAAAATACTCAACACACATGTACAAATATATATATAAAAAGATGATGACTACAAGAAAATAACTAATAAACAATAAAGGCATAAAGTAAAGAAAATGAAAGGAGAAATAAATATAAACGAAGTCAAACAAAAATTGCACAATTAATTATGTTAGGCTTGACTCTCTAACAGTCCCCAGTAGAGTCGCCAGCTGTCGCGGCCTAAAATTTTGAGTGTTTCTCGAATTCAATGGAGTCGTCACCAAAATTTATTTTAAAATAGGGAAAATATTGGAAAACCCTTAAAAATAAAAATAAATAAAAAATGGTCTTTCAAACCAAATTTTGAGTTCGGGAGTCAATTATGCATAGGGAAGGTATTAGCACCCTACGACATCCATTAAAAAAAACGGTTACCTATAGTTAATTGTGCAAAATTAATATTAACTTAAATATATTTATTTCTCCTTTTTAAAATGCAAATATAATATTTTTATAAAAATAATCTAATGATAAATATACATTTAAAATATATATATATATATATATATATATATATAGAGAGAGAGAGAGAGAGAGAGAGAGAGAGAGAAAGAAAAAAAGTTTTTGTTATTATGCTTGACAAGAGTGCGATCTTTCTTCTACGTATCTCCCGGTGCGATGGAGAAATCAAAGCTACGTAGTTCTTGGGTAGAAAATGCGGATGTGTTGATTGCTTTTAAAGAAATTGTGTTTTGTTGTTGATAAAAAAAGTTGTTTTGAAAAAGAATTTGTTTGATTTGAATAATAATTTAAAATGCAAGCTTTAAGACTATCTAGTCGTACAACTACAACTCGTGTCTCAAAAAATTTAAGGAGTAAAAAGATGTCACATCTAATTTAATCATTTTAAGAATATTTTTATCATTTTTTATTTTAAATATTAAGTTTTAAAATATCAAGCAGCATAACTGGTATCTCGAAAAATTTATGGAGTAAAAAGATGTCGCATCTAATTTAATCATTTTAAGAATATTTATTGTTTTAGTTTTAAATATTAAGCGTTAAAAATATCAAGTAGTATAACTGGTATCTTGAAAAAATTTAAGGAGTAAAAAGATGTCCCATCTAATTTAATCATTTTAAGAATATTTTATTATTTTTGGTTTAGATATGAATAAAAAAAAACGAAATTGTACAAAATGTGCCTTAACAACTCAAAGATAAAAAATAATACCACATCTAATTGTACAAATTTATAAGTCGATTTTAGATTAATTTATTAAAATAAATAAATAAATAAAGAGAGTTTTAGAGTTATTAAATTGTATTACTTGTGTCCTAACGACTCAAAGATTAAAAAGATATCACATCTAATTAACCACTTAAAAATAATTTTTTGTATAATTACTTTTTAAAAGAATAAAAAATAAAGAAATAATTAAATGAATAATAATTTAATGAACCGAGAGCACATATCAATTCATAACAGATAGCAACAACTTTTCGAGCAGTAAGCTACACTAGTGTATCGTTTCTAGGCACGCAAGGCATAGTCTCAGAGCAGCATTATTTATGCGATAGTAATGCCTTCTTTCTAGGCGAGTATTGTTTCAAAACAAAAAAAAAAGATCATTTCACAAGTTCCAGACTAAATGAATCATATTCAGCGATGCAATCGTTTCATTAGAAAGAAAAACTGTCTTAATAAAGATTTCATTTTTCACATAATCAGCTCTAGATTTAAATCTTAGTTTCTAAAGTTTACATCTTTCAATAATATACAACTTGAACAAAAGAATGAGAAAATACATGCCTTTCCGGACGTCGGTGAAGATAGAGGCGGTGGTGTGCGATGCCTTTCCGGATGCCGGTGAAGATCGAGGCGGTGGTGTGCGGTTGTAACGATTCTCTCGTCTATTTTCGTCAGTAATGGGTTTGGGTATGTTTATGGGTATGAATTTTTCTTCTCTTTTGATTTTTTGTGTGTGTAATACTCTCTTAAAAAAATTCTCACTTCTAACTCTTGAGTTTTCTCTACCAAAAAAATCATGCCCATTTGCAACTAATTTTTGTCGAAATTTATAGATTAAAGGATTAATCGTTGTGTCTATAAGATAAACTTAAGCTTTGAATTTTTCACTGTTTTAGAGCAAATATTAAACAATCTCATACAAATAGGAAAAGAGGTTGCTCATTTTTTTGTTGAGTGTCCAAATAAAAAAGATAATAACCTTATTAAGAATTTTTAAAATAAAAAAAATAAAAAATAAATAGGGTAGGGGTACTGTTGCGTGCATGAAGTGCTTTGTTTGAAGTGTATTGAAGTGTGATGGAAGAAGTGGTGTCTAATGTTTTGCTTTACGTGCTTTTTGCATGTTAGAAAAGAAGAAACACCGTGTAAAAACGTATTTCCTTTATTTTTTGGATTTGCTTTTATTTAATTAATTTTTTTTTGGGAATATTTATGTAAATATAAAATCAAAATAATGATTTTTTTTTATATTTTGTAATGATACTTATAAAATATTTATCAAACGTATTAGTACTAATTTTTTGAATTACTTTTAATTAACCGGACAAAATTGGGGTACTACAACCGTCTTATCATAATTTGTTTTTGATGTTTACCCATAAACTGTCGAGTTAGATTGATTGAAGGAGAATGAGTCAAAGAACAAAGGCTTTTGCTTGTGGACTTGTATTCACGTGTGAAAGGATCGAAATAAGGTAAGGGGTGAGAAAGCATTTGAATTCATGAGTATAATATATTGTGAGATGAACGGGAAAACCGTATTTTCCAATGATTCATTCAGGGATCGCTACGTACGGCAGCAGCCCTTTGAGGGATAAATTAATTAATGTGCAATTATGGAAATTGTAAGATTAAAATGTGGAATAAAAACATTTGTGGAATAATTAATGTGATTGATTTAATTTCTTTAAATGTGTGGTACTTGATATTATTATGATATTGGGTGTCAAATGAATGCATTGTGATAATTTTATGTGATGATGATGATGTATGATTAATAATTGTGATTTTATAAAATTGTGATAAGTTTATGTAATGATGTATGATTGATGATAAATGCTATAAATTTGTGATGAGTTTATGTGATGATGATGATGTATGATTAATGATAGTGATGTTATAAATTTGTGATGAGAATATTGAAGTAACCCCATATTTGATGAAATAGTGGTGATTTGAAAATTTGTGTTTGAGATGACGGTCTTAACGGAGTATCATAGACTAACGAGGAGAGAAAATAAATATTGAGAATTTTTGAAGTGGAGATTATTTTGTCATCATATATGTATGGTTTGACAAGCCTAGTGATTTCGGGGAAGTACATTTGAATTCAGCCTGATCGTGACGGTCTACTGTTGAGCCTTAAGGCAAGATTGTTAGACTTTGGAGGTATTCGGGTAGAGAATTCCTAGGTAACTTGAAGGTAGAACTCCAAATGTCGGGAGCCACCACACATGTTTATCTTGACTGTCGCATATATGTGTCTTGGGTTGAGTTGAGGGGATCTACGAGGACAAAATCAATTTGAATTATCCGTCCACCCGGGTGGTGGCATAGTATCAAGCCTCTTAACTAAGTACTGCAGAGTTAAAATGGTACCATATTGTGAAGTAGAGTATAAGATCATGTATAATATTACATTTTCTTGTGATTGTTTTGTTATGATTAATATGTATCGTGTGCGATAATAATTTATCTTAAAAAATAACTAGGTACAATATTTCCAAACAGTTGACATAAATATGCTCTACAAAGTGAAATGCAGATTACATTGGCAATATGTCAACTTGTATCAATTAATAGTTGAATCTTTCATTATATCAAGCAAGAATTAATTCTGTGACGTTGGGTTGTTAATCTGTAACTATTTTTGAAATTTTTAATAATCACAACAACTTGATGGTTATTTATTTTCATTAAACTATATGTATGTGTCCATTTATTTATTTATATTTTTCTCACCATTTATTGATTAATTAATTAATTTATTCATTTATTATTATGTGTTTACTATTCTTTTGCAATTTTAATCAACGAGTCTCAGATTTATTCTCCTTTTTCTTGGATAGACTAAGATCTAAACTCATAAATTGGAAAGCTAACTCTCTTTCATTTGCGAGTAGAGCCACTCTCGCTCAATCATCTCTATCTAGCATTCCTTCTTATGTGATACAAACCATGTCAATTCCTAGTTCTATTTGTGACGAAGTTGAGAGATTATGTCGCAACTTTATCTGGGGTAGTACCACAAAACAAAGAGCATGTCATTTGATCTCTTGGGAAACAATTTGCAAGCCGAAACAGGAAGGTGGACTTGGCTTCAAGAATCTCAAAGTCCTTAATCAAGCATATATGACCAAACTTGCCTGACAACTCATTGCGAACAAAGACATATTTATGGTTCAACTAGCCCGAGCCAAGTATAATTGTGGTATTATGAACACCCCTCTTATCCAACAACGTAACATTGCTTCTAATACTTGGAGGAATATTTGAAAAGTGTAGCCCAATACCAAAAGTAATGTGCGATGGATTATTTGCAATGGTCATTCTACAAAATTTTGGAAGGATCACTGGATATCAGGTTGTGGAAAACTTGCTGACGCAATACCTCAAGTCATTCTACCTAGAGAATATGAGTTTCCTGTATCGAGCTACACAATGCACTACAAGAAAACACTCAATTTGTAGCCAACATATAAAAGGTTTTGTGGCCCAAAAAAATCCTCACAAGTTACTGACCGAAAAAGCTCTAACAAATACTAAAACTCAAATTGGTTGTTATTTGTGGCTGAAAAAGCCATCACAAATCAAAAATATTTTTTTAGTTGATTGTAACATTTGTAGCGACCAAAAACAGTCACAAAATTGTTGGAGGAAAAAGTTATTCTATTGTGGCGGCCAATACCCTCACAACAGACTTGATTGATTGAAAATATTAACAAGATTTTGTGGCGGCATATACCCTCGTAAAATCAGAACGTTGAAGCATTGTGAGGGCTTAGACCACCACAAAGTATGACTATTGCAACTTTGTGAGGGTATTAACCGCCACAAAGGCAACCCTTTCTGGCCGCCTAGGCCGCCACAAAAGCAACAATACCGTTGACATTTTGTGGCCCCTTGGGCCGCCACAAATGCCCTTTTTCTCCCTATATATACCACTCTTCCTCTCATTTCTTATTTCTACATTCTCTCTAAATTTTCTCTTTACCATCTCTCTAAAAATATTTTTCTCCAACTTTTCTCTCTACCATCTTTGTTGAGTTTCGATAAGTCTTTATTTTATGTTTTTTGTTTTAATGTTATTTTTTCATTTGAAGTTATTTATTTAATGAATATTATTTAATTTTTATTTTGACAGTAATGTTATTGTGTTGATTGCGAAGAGTTCTTATTTGTTCATAAGCTTCATGTCAGACGCTACCATGCATCAAGTTAGTATGTAATGCATTTTAAATATAGATTAGTAATTTATGTAATTATTATTAAAAAAAAGTTATATGGTTATAAATTATTTTTAGAGCGTTAATATTTTATTTTAGAATGTAGAATATATTATTTTTAAACTTTAATGTTAGAAAGATTTGTTAAAAAAATACTAGTAAAATATTTAAATTGTAAAATTTATACTCAAATTAAAATATAGTTATTTTTTAAAATATTGATGAAGTGTTATTTTTTTTATTGTAGTTATGTCTTCGTCGATTAGTGGTGGAGTACTTGAAGATGAAATGCAATTTCTAACTATGTTTTCTCCAACACCAATCAATAATACTCTTGAGGGACTTTCAAATAATGATGGAGGGAGTGGAGCTAATGATCAGAGGAATTATTATGATGATTGATATATTTGAATAATATATTCTACTTTTATTTTGGGTTTGTATGAATATATTATACATTATGGTGTGTTTTATTTTTGGTTTGTATGATATAAATTATTAATTTTGCAATGTTTTATTTTAATTGGTAGTAATATTTTAATTAATATTAATATTATATTTTTATTTTTATATATAATATTTTATTTAAATCAATTTTTAAATAATATTAATATTAATTTTTTATATATAATATATTTTGTTAATATTAATTTCAAATTTTATAAAATTATTATTTTTAATAAACTTACCCATTTGTGGCGGCCAAAACGGTCACAAATGGGACTATTTGTGGCAGCTTAAGCCCTCACAAACTGTATTTTTTTATTAGTTTCATCCTTTGTGGCGGCCTAAACCCTCACAAACTGTATTTTTTTATCAGTTTCATCCTTTGTGGCGGTCTAAACCCTCACAAAATGGTCAATTTGTAGCGGCCTTAGTCCCACAAACTGTGGATTTAATCATCTTTATTCTTTGAGGCAGCATAAACCATCACAAATGCTAAAAAAAAAAAAAAAACATTTGTGGCCGTTTTGACTGCCACCAAATATCTTGATTGGGTTATTTGTGGTTGCCTTAGGCTGTTAGTGTGTCTGTTGTAACTGTTTTCCCCCATTTGTGGGGGCTTTTAGCGCCATAAATGAATGGTTTTCTTGTAGTGGTGGTACAAATTAGAATTAGAGTAAATTGCAACAAATTATGCTTAAGTCAATCTATGAGAAAATTCAATCCTTGAAGCCTACAACTGATGCTTCTCTAGATTTTCCCACATGGCTGCCAGCTACCTACGATTAATTTACTCTCAAGTCGGCTTATAATAACCTCACAAACCATGAGACCAATGCTGACTCAATAATATTGTTCAAGGAGGGTTGAAATTGGCAAGACTCAACTAGAGTTAGGACAACACTACTTTGGAAGATGACACACCAAATACTCCTAATAAATGCTGAGAGATGTCATAGATGCACGACCTCTGAAAACTTCTGTCAGCATTGCCTCTTTGCACTTGAGACCTTTATGCACATTATGAGGGATTGTGAAGATGTGCAGCTACTTTCGAATAGAGTTATTAAGTCTGAATTTTGGAGGTAATTTTATAGCCCTTGTACTTATACTTTGCTTGAATGAAACTTTATTCACAACGACATTCGAAACATCCCTTGGGCACGGAAAATATTCTTCGGTGTGGCAGTTATGGAACTCTAGAAAGATTGAAATGCTTTGGTTTTCTCCCAAAGTACAAAGACATGGAGTGATTTGTGGCATTACATTTCTAATTAAGTTGACTTTATTCATAAATCTTTGATCAAGAGTAAGGTTCTGAAGCAAAACTTGATTAACCTAATCAAAAGCATGAAGATGAACGTTAATGGTGCTTTTACACATATTGATGGTTCCTCGACTTGTGGGGAATTCTTCTCCCCCATAATGGCGAGTTCATACGTGGTTTTTACTACAAAGTGGCATCCAGTAGCCCTTTATGTTATGAAATGTGGGCTTTTTTTGCAGTGGTGTTTTATTGGCTTATGATAAATGTATTAGTAATGTTATTTTTGAAACTGACTCTCTAACCCTCATTTCCATGATCAAGAAAGGTTATACTCAGTTCACTCTCTTGCTTATCTTCCTCAAAGAGATTATCTCTATATTGCATCAGACAGACTAAACCTACTCCCATAGTTATTCTTCAAGAGAAACAAATAGATGTGCTTATTTCTTAGCTCAGCTTTGTTATAATGCTCATTTTTTGTTTTCAAACGGTATACCCACCATTTTTTTGTTAAATTTATTTTTTATATGTGATGCTCGAAGTTATTCTTCCTAACTTTCATTCTATTAATATAATTTTTTTTAATAAAAAAATTAAGTCGGTAATTTTGTATATATTTTTTTCAAAAATAATTGTTTAATGCTCCTCCAAACAATCAATCTTGGTTCCGCTCTAACACATTAAAACTTCATATGGATTTTGTATCAAATCCACGTATGATATGCATAAACTAATAACCATGAACAATACATGGTATTTTAATTTGGCCCTTTCAGCCAGTTACAAGGCGAACCAATCATCTAGAAGTTTGATATATCTTCTAACCAACGACAGAGACAAAAGGACCAGAATTTTTTTTTTTTTTTGAAAAATAAAAGGAGGAGAATAAAGGCATGATGGTTCTGCCTCAATATTTAATTCAGATTTCTTATCAAACAAAAATTATTTTATTGAGATATAGAATAGATGGATTTGTTTATTGGTGAGGACAGGGCCATATAAAGGCCGCACTACGTACTTACCTATTGCTTGGGATAGGACAAACTTGTGGTCCATAAATTAAAATTTAAAGGCGTCTACTTCAATCCATGTGCTGGAGACCAAATTTAATAATAACAATAATAATAATAATAATAATAATAATAATAATAATAATAATAATAATAATAATTTCATGGAGTTGTATTCTCATGTCAAATAATTTTAGTATTTTACATTTCATTTAAACTCTTTTATTTATAATTTTATCCTTTCTATTTGATTAAGTCAAATATGATCTAATCCAAATTTAAATTTTAAATAAAATAAAATTTAATTCTTAAATTAATCTTACCAAATCAAAATTTATTCCTATTCAAATTTATATTAAAAATATAGTAATGAAATAAAATAACAATATTAAGTATTAAATTTTGTCTGAAATATTAAATTTGATTTTCATCATGATGGTAGTTGACTATGGTCTTCATAAAAAAAAAGAGGTGTCCGTCTGATGCTAGTAATTAATCATCGTCATCATATACAAGCAGGGCCGATTTAAGGGTCAAATTAATAAAGCTAAACACTTTTGACTCTTTAATTTTGTTATATATATTTAGACCAAAAAATATTTAAATACCACAAATAAAAAGTTAAATAAGTATAAAAAGATACACTAATTAATATTTTTATTTAAAAAATTTTACATCTAAAAATAAATAAAATTGAAATAAAATTTTAACAAAATATAAATATAAAAAAAATTAAAAAAACCTCTATTTTTTTATAAATCCTTTTTTTAGAGTTTTTTTTAAGTATCAGAATTTGTTTCACCGACCTTATATAGTAATAACTCCCGATTATAGTTATATTTTTTTTCTAACAAGTTAACAACTTTTTTTTTTAAATCCAAATTTAAACTTAAATCAACATCATAACTTTATAGATGTAAAAAACAATTGTGAAAACAATTGCTGATTTTTATTAAATAAAAAACAAAGATGTAAAATAATTTGAAATGCACAATTGTGAAAATTTCTTGAAACTATATTAAAAATGTCAACAAAATTGTTTTCAATATTTTTAAAAATATATCTTGATTAATTACCATTTTATTATCTCTTCATAATAATAATTTATTTCAATAATCTCTCTTCAAAATAAATTAAAATGAAAACACAATATATTTCCAAAATAGAGTAGTGTATGAGTTCTCGTTATATTATATATGTATTAAATAGAATAGGATAATGGGTTGTTAACAACAACCAGAAAAGGTACAATGGGCCCATGGGCATCTCCTGCAATATTGTTGGAAACACACGGTTTGGTTCACACCTATTCAATTAGATTGAATTCCTATTTTTCTAATTATCAAATCAGAGTCACTGATAGTTTATGCCGACCATGTTTTGAGTTATCTTATAGAATGGTAAGATTCTACGAGTTGAATTGACCTTTTATAATTTAAAATAATAGTAAATTAAAAATTGAAGTTGAGTTAATTCGGTTGAACTTAGTTCGATTTTTACGACCTTTTCACACAAAATTCAAATCAAATTGATGGTTGAAGAATAAGTTGGTTTAACTCAGATCAATTAGGTTGACAATTTTAATAACTTAACAAACTTATTTTTTAAAAATCTAAATAAAATCAATATTTTTCAAACACTATAGATTTTTTATAATATATAAAACAAGTACGTAAGTTACAATAGTAAAAACATAATACGATTTATTTTGAAGAAACCAAAGAGAATATATTAACATAAACGACTGTTTAGCACAAGATGTGCTAAGAGGAGAAAAAAACTTCATAAAGAAATCACTCAACCAAATGTAAAAACAAATACTTTACTCCTCATACAAATTAGAGGTTCGTTCTGAAGTAGTAATGCCAATTTACAAGAAAAGGGGATTTGAATTGTAAATTCACCTATATAAAATTTCTTGTTAAAAACTTAAGAACGTTTTTTGTTATGAAAACAAAGAATGAAGAACGTTCTTAGTTAGTTAAAATTAACAATTTAACTTATCTATTTAACTTGAAAATAAAAAAGACTGAAAATAAATAGAGATAAGAGAAGAGATATCACACAATGATATATCGTAGTTTACCCAACTCGGGCTACGTCTAGTCCTTACAATTGTGAGATTTTCCACTAAGTGTTCAAATGGATAACGTTCTTGGTTTTACACCATTAGTTCAAATCAACCTTGATCTGTTACATAACAATTCCTTTCCACCTAGAAAGGGATTCAATCAGGTCACCTATCAATCTTTAGAGAGGATTTTACACTTCACCTTTTAACTATAAAAGGATTTTGTACAAACTACTCAAACTATAATCAACACTTATAGTCTTGAGTTTACACAATAATGATTTAAAGTGTTTGGCAGAATCTGAGTAATCTTAACACTTGTTTGATGTTAGATTCTTTACAAACGATTCAGTAAAATAATAATAAGAGTTTCGAATATGAATAACATTGATTCTTTTGATGGATGAGAGACTTTCAAGTGTATGAATGTAAGTAAGTGATGATTTTCTTATTACTTGAAGTTCTGATTTTTTCCTTGAGTTTTGAGTTCCTTTTATAGGCTTCAAGGAGGTTCATGATAGCTAATACAACCATTTTAGATTTACTTGAGTCAAACTTTTTCTTATCTGACAAGTGATCATCTATCTGATAAGAAGAAGTGAAACGAATATTGAGAAAGCAAGATAACCTCCAATCAAAGCTGAGGAGTAGAGTGATGCATCTCCCTCCTCCACCCCAGTGAAAAGATTTGCGGAAAAAATTAGTGTCTTTTGGCCAATTGTTGTTTTATAGTGTTAATTGACATGAAATTAAAGTAATTCATTTGCAATTATTTGTATTTGATGTATACTTATAATTGTTTGACAATTAATATTTTGTAACCGAATTGTTATAAATTTTGGATTTCGGTTTTGAAGCTAAAATGTTAATGATTATGATTACTCTATTAATATTAAAAATAAATTCTAATATATTCGATTTAAAATAAAAAAATTCACAATTCCCACAAAGATCATTAATTAAAATGATCAAAGTCATTAACTTTAACATTTGAAATTTGAATATTTTCCACAATACCTACAAATTTGTCTTCGTGAAGTTTAAAATGATCGAAACCAACAACTTTTTGATATTTAAAATGATCCAATTTGTCTTTTTTGTTCATATTTTAATTATTTCTCAATTTAATGACACATATCTTTTAAATATGAATAGAATTTACTTGAGTCAAACTTTTTCTTATCTGACAAGTGATCATCTATCTGATAAGAAGAAGTGAAATGAATGTTGAGAAAGCAAGATAACCTCCAATCAAAGCTGAGGAGTAGAGTGATGCATCTCCCTCCTCCACCCCAATGAAAGGATTTGCGGAAAAAATTAGTGTCTTTTGGCCAATTGTTGTAGGGGTCTACATCAGTAGGGCTTGTGCTTCCCTAATTGGACTTATTCGCAGCTTCGATTGCAACTTGTAAGCTACTCGACATATACTACATTGAAGTAAAACTAAGAATATGAGACACACAAAGCAAAGTGACACTTAAAAACAACTAAAGAAGGAAAAGAGTTCAGAAGGGTGAGGGAAAAAAATATTGATGTATAAATATACCTTGTCATAGCATTAAGTCATTGTGAGTCAGATTGACTTTAAAGATTGCATAGAACATAATTGAATTTATGGCGGACAAAATCTAAGAAGTAGCAAAATCAGAAATGGACAAAGAGAAGGAAGTTTTTTGTTGCAACGATCAAACCTATACCTCTTTCGGGGTATCTTTGGAGCAGAGTCGGTCAGGATATCTTTGGAGTAGAATCGGCGATTTCGAAGAGTTACCTCGGAGACACGTCGAAGAAAATGATTTCGCAGAAGATGATTTTGCGAGGATGACGAAGCAGAAGCGGACATTGATTGAGGCGTACACAAGAGGGAAGAAGAAACTGTTGGAGGAAGCCATTAAAAAAATTAGGGATTAGAGGGTTTAAAAGAGAGAAAAATTATTTAGAAATTAAGTATAGGAAAATGAGGTGAAACATAAAAACACAAGAGAACTCTCTAACAGATGCGTACACATCAGCTTTTTTGCTGAGGTGGGAAATGTTTGCACATGTGGAGGAATTAGTATGAGATGGCGGCAAGAGAGTGAGGAATCTGTTTTAAATATATATAATAGATAGTAAATTAACAATTGAAGTTGAGTTGATTCGGTTGAACTTAGATAAACTCTATAAATCTAATTTAATTTGAGTAAATTTTCAAAAATATTTATACAATTTTTTTTAATTATTTTTTATCTTAATTTTTAGATTTTGTTCATTTTGTTATTTTTTTAATTTGATTTTGTTTGCGATAGTTTGTTTATTTATAATTAAGTTGAAATTTGAATTATTAAATACATTAATAGTTCTATATAAATTTGATTTTGTCACGTATATATTATATTTAATATTATTTTAATATGCTATTCAAAGAAATACTACTATAATATGAAATAAATAAAAAAATTATACGAGTCAATTTTAAATTACAAAGGGAGTTTACTTAAACTCTCCATTTAACGTTGATATAATAGTCCTTGATTTGAGCATTTCATTCTTAGATCATATAAATTCATATAGGGTCACGATTTTTGTTCCTTCCTTAAAACTTTAAACTCAAACTCACAGCCTGGTTGTTGATTTGGTAATTCAAAATCGATGGGTATCAGAAATTGAGTTACTAATTGGCACTTGGTTTCAACGTTACGGGAGCTCATGGTTTTGAATATTTGTGCCTCAACTTGGTTTAGTAAACTTGTGGAATCTTCTTTTCAATGTGTCTACCACGTTTTTGTTAATTAATACAACAACAGGATAACAAATGAAATACATATAGTTGTGATTAGGGTGTACATTTTTGGTTTTTGTGTCTAAAAAAAACCTGAACCAATTAAAATATTAGTTGATTATAATAGTTCGACTTTTACGATTTTTTTTCACAAAATTCAAATCAAATTAGATTGGTGAATAACGAGTTGGTTTAACTTAGTCCAATTAAGTTGATATATAATTTTAAAACCTAACAAACTTATTTTTTTAAAATCTGAATAAAATCAACTTTTTTGAAATACTATAAATTTTTTATACTATATAAAACAAGTACGTAAGCCACAATGATAAAAACAATATACAATTTATTTTGAAGAAACCATAAAGAATATATTAACAGAACATACTCTCATAGGAGCAAAAAAAAGTACATGTAGAAATCACCCAATCAAATGAAAAAAACAAACATCTTACTCCTTAAACAAATTAGAGGTTCATTCTACTATTGACTCAAATCACAGTAAAACCCTTACACTTAACTTTCAATCAAAGACAAGTCAAACTCCATATTCTTAAAAATAATATAATTCAACACAACCAAATGGACAAGATGCTCGCTATCCAAATTGTTATAACTCATTGCAACTCAACTTACCTCCCTGTACAAGATTGAAAAAGAATAAAGCATGATGATGCATCAATATCCCACCGGAACACCTAACCAATGCACAACGTGTTTCCACACCTCCCCAAAAGGAGAAGTATTGATATCTTTTTACCGTAATTAGGGTCAATTTGGTGGTCAATATAAGATAGTCATGATAGGATAAACAAAATATAATAAGTAAATTCAGAATTATATTATATCCGACTTCTTAGGCTAAAACTTTTATCCTATATACAAGTTGAGTTAAAAATCAAAAAGATAAGATTTATCTTTAAAAATATAATTTAAATTATCAAAAATTGAAAGCTAATAGAATACAGAAAATAAAATAAAAAAATTGAATAAATTTTAAAAAATATGTAAGACTTTCTCACAAAAGTTGTAACACCCCAACTTTCTTTGTCTAAACTATTATCAATATGTCTTTATTATTATTACTATTATTGTTATTATTAAAATTAAATAAATACACTAATTCCTTATAAAATTGCATGCAATGATAATTTAGTGATATCATAACCTATTAGAAATTCGAATTGTAAATGTTTAACAAATTTAGTATTTTTTTTTATGCTATTTAAGATCCCTTTTATAATTAGTAGAATAATTATAATGACAAGAATAATTATTTTTATGCCCCGTATGATTTAGGATAAGGTGTAATTAATTTGCATGAGTAGAAATTTGAGTAAGTAATAACTACTAAAATATTGTTGAAGGCTTAATAGGGGGTGCATCTCACTTAGGAGGGGTGTGCCTATCAATCTTCTAATAAATAAATTAAAAGGAAATAGAAATAGAAAAGAAAAAAAAAGAATAGAAATAGTGTGTGCGCAGGAAAGAAGGGAAACGAGGCAAGAAGAACAGGAAAAAAAATAGGAAAGAGAGAGGGTCAAGCTCCCTCATTCCATCATCTCATCATAGGAACAACTCCCACACCAATATTAGAGTAAAAAAAGATCAATAGTGAGAGTGAAAGGAGAAACTATGAGAAAGAAGAAAAGGAAAGCTAGGGTTTCAACATAGGAGAAGAAGTTTAGAGTTCTTGCATGTTGAAAAGGAAGATGAAAACTTAAAGAGGAGTTAGGGTTCCACTTGTAGAAGAGGGAATTAAAATCAAACTTTGGGGGTCTCAAATTTCTTCTTAAGTTAACATAGAAAACCATCTTAAAACCTCTCTTAGGTGTCCTTAGAGAACTTGATTGTATGTTGCTAATAACTGTTCATGATTTGCGTGTTTGAGTATTAAGATAATCCTATTTGATTTAGTATCATTGATTATTAAAAGTGCATGTTAGGTGTGTGTATTAATTACTATGAAAAGTTGTTGATTTGTTATGATTGTTGAATGTTGTGGTTGGGTTGGTGATGAGATGACAATTGTTTAGTATTGATAATTAATTGGTTTATGCTGAATTTTAAATGTACTTTACTTACTTAAACATACGAACTTGAGAATATAAAGCTTGAAATGAAAATAGTATAATGTTGTCTCTGAACCCGTATAGGTATACATTTGGTATTTTGTTCATAACTTTCTCCATATATATTGTTTTGAACTGATTTATGTTGTTGTAATTAAAAATCACTAGAAGGGGGGTTGAATAGGGATTTTGGTGTTTAAAAATATTTTAACGAGTTTTTGAATTTCTGTCCTCTCTGAGAGGATGCGAACTGGAGGATGGAAATTCAAACTTTTAATTAAGAACAGAATAAATGCAAGAAGAGTATAATGAGATAGACACACAACTTTTATACTGGTTCACCCAAAAATGGCTACGTCCAGTCCTCACACACTTGTGAGATTTCACTAACGATCAATTAGATCAACCTCTCACAGAGGTTGATTACACTTTGTGTATTCTCAAGCTTCACCAAGCTTACAACCTTGTTTCTTACAAGTTTCAAATATTTTCAAGTACAACTTACTTGAAAATTACAGAGTGATATGAGTATGATTTCTTTCTCTTTATTTAAACACTTTCTAAAAAGATATTTCAAAGATCTAGTGTATGATTGTAGAAAGTATAAAGAGAGGATGGAAGTTGCTCTTGATAGCTTTAAGAAACTTGCTCTTTTTATGCAATGATGTTCTATGTTGAACTGAAGAGATCACTTCCATTTATAGAGTTTATGAACCTCTATCCATGAGCAAAAGGATTTTGATGACCGTTGGAGACTTGAGCAAATGTCCAAGGTTCTTGGTCTGATTTACAATAATGCCATTCAGCTGTCCTTGACAATATGAGCTCAGGAGGATGAGTTTGAGGATCAACCTCATACTGAAGTTCTAACCTCCCTTGAGATACGAACTTGAGATTACTTTATCCCTTTTGCTTTTCCAATGCTGTCTAGGTGCAGTCTTTTCAAGATAGGTGTCAGCTTTCTCATTTTTATTGTTCCCAAGGTAAAAGGATGAATATTGATATGCTTATCATCCTCTTATCATTAACCTTAGTCTTGTATCCTCCTTTTCTTGAACTATTTCTCTCATAACTGTTTGTCCTCAATATTATGTTCTTATTACTTTGACTTGGATCCATTGATTCTGAGATACCATATATTTTCTTCTAACAAGGTTCGTCCTCATTCATGATTCGTCCTCTTGCATGTCTGTCCTCCAGTTCATCCTCTTGTTCAAAAAACATGTTGGATTACATCAAATTCTTCTTCTTTTTATTGAGATGATGCCTAACCTGTTTCTTAATTTGAATACACTCAAGAGCACATATTAGTCATTAAACACAATCATAATCACTAAATAATTTTGTTATCATTAAAACTATTTGAGAGAGATTTTGTCTCAACATATGTCTCATAAAAACTAGACTTAATTATCTTCGAAATATGCCTTGGTACGTATCACTCATTTTCATTAGAATTTTTTTTAGAGAAAATTGAGTTACAAGTTGAAAAAAAATATGTTGTTCCGTTCTTGTACCTATATACCTTATTTTATTAAACTGTATTAATTAAATGCCTATTATGCACAATTCAAATTATATTTATAAACTAGGCATCTTAAGCTATTCAAAATAGTATCCTTTATTCAAATTGGACATCGTTTGATATTTTAATTAAATTTCTAAAGTTATAGTGTTTTATGTAGAAAAATATTATGACGTAGTTGAGTTAAAATGGGTATAACATAAGCAATAAGAATCGATTTTGAGTGAAATCAATTGGACTTGAAAACTTATTTCAATTACTTTCTTACAATAAATTTGTAGGTTTATATTAATTTTACAAATTTTCAGATTTTATGAAGTGGATTGTTCTATGTTGTAAGTTGCTCTACATTAGTCATCTTAAAATATCTATATCTTGAGTTAAAAAACTTTTTTTTGAGTGAAATTTATGATTTTACTAAATATAGAAATGACTCAATAGTATTGTAAACATAGTTGCTATGTCATAAGATTATTATGCAATGTTTTTGACTTTAGAATACCATAATTTGAGTTATATAGATCAGTTGTGAGTAAAACCAATTGCGTTTAAAAGCTTAAATATAACACTCTTTTTTTTTGAAAGTTTGATGCTAATACATGGTGTATGTATATATATATATACTCATATGATTTCCATATTAAGTGCATATTCAGTTATGTGAATGGAGTAAATGATTACTTGTATGTTATGATTAAATATATACTATATTATTATCATAGTTAAATATTAATATATATAGGGTTCATTATGGCTAGATGAATTCTCTGTTTATATTTGATGAGAGCGAGGGGTATGCAAGGGTCAGTGGGGTACCACTTACCGACTTAATTATGTCCAATCTGATCAAAAGAAGTTATTCAAGTAGAGAACATTGGGTGAAACCAATGTATTCTTTATGACTTACTTGTTTTATAAAATTAACTTATTAGATTACTCATGTCTAATAGCTTAAATTGTTTGAAAGATTTGAGGCTAGAGATAGAAAATGTAATTGAGTATAGCTTACAAAGAAATAGTATTTTATTAAATTGAGGTGTAGTTTGTCGAGAGAATTTTCTATGCTTAGCACATCGGCATGACTTGGAAACATCTATAATTGTTTTTATTAAATATATATTACTGAGTTTTATGTTCACTATGTAAGGGGTGTTGTTTTCGAGGTAGAAGGTAAATGTTGAAAGTCTGAGGAGTATGCAGATTGCTCACTAGTCCTTCGATGTCATGAGTTGGATCACGTCTTGAGTCTTGATTAGAGTTATAGTTTAATTAAGACTCACTTAAAGATTGTTTTAAAGTTTCTAAACACCTTAGAATTCTAAGTTATTTCAAGAATTTACAGAAACATTTCTATTTATTTGCAAACACGTAGATATTTTTGAATTGAAAATTTCAATGTCATCTACATTATGTATAATTTTTAAGATTCATAGTTAAATTTTAGGCTTTACAAAGGCAATTTTATCATTTTATATAATCGAAAAAAATAATAAACTCTATTGAATATCAAATATTTATTTAACTTATCTAAAATATATAATAGACTTATTTAATTACTCAAAATATAATTCTTTTTTATTTAATTTTTTTTTAAAAAAATATTACAAGTTAATTTGCAAAAAGAAATATACAACTGTTTCTCAAAGTTAAATTTGTCATTTAAATATCCTTTCTTATCATCATGAGATGTGTATCAAACTCTTCATAAGACAAAATAATGTTATTCAATTTGTTGTTATTATGTGTGTGTATCAAAACAAAGTAGGACAATTATTTATTTTCATCTCTATCATATCATATTATTATTCAACTTTATATGTTATTATATATTGTATCTTATTTCAATGATATCCACCAAACGAGCCCTAATTGTCTCCAACAATTTGAAGGACATACTGGGATAAACAACCTTTTTTCTCGTGAGAAACAACTTTTCATCATGAAATCATGCCCTAAGAAAATCATGAAATTATGAATAAAAATAAATGAATAACGAATGAAAGAGTTTTTCTTGTATACAACTTTACCTTAATGAAAGACAATCTAGAGATATCTCCATAGATAAGCCTTGCACGTATGTTGATGTAATTTCTCTTAAACTATTTATGCATATTTAAGAGATTGTGATAAAGTTAAAGATTTTTTGAAAGAATTCCATTAACCCAGATCATTAGAGTAGATTTTTTTAGCGTTGGTATGTATAATTGGTTAAATGGGAATTTGTCCCCATTTATCCACCATTGATATGGGTCAAGTTCAATTCCATTGGAGTTGTTTTGTTTAGTGTGGCGATGTATGATATTTGGAAATATCGTAATACACTTGTGTTTTCTAGTTCTTCCTCCATTGGCAAAATTTTATTTTTTCAAATTCTCTATTAGGCACAATCCATTGACAAAGCTCTTATTTAGCAGAAACCTCAATATCCATAATCTAATCAGGAAGTAGTTTTTATTACGAATAAACCCCCTTAAGCTTGATTCAAAGTAAAAAGAGGTGGTTCCTTCAAAGCTTCCTCATGAAGTTCTACTCGTGGTGGAGTACTTGTTTGCAATGCAAATGTAAGATTCGCCAAAAGTGTTTATAGTAGAGTTGGTTATTGTTCTACAATTTGGGCTGAATTTTGGGCTTTAAGGTTAGACATCAAGCTTGTACAACAACTCAATCTTGCTTTATTTATTTTTGAATTAGACTTTATTGTGGTGGTCCATATGATCCAAACTTTATTGTGGTGGTCCATATGATCCAAACAAGATCTTCCCCAAATACACATATTCAACCTCTACTCCAAGAGGTTTTTTTGTCTTCTCCATCATTTGGTTTGGTGATTAGTTATTCATATCCTTAGAAAGGTCGATCGATGTGTAGATTGATTATATAATAAGAGCCATTGTTCTTAATCTTTTCATTGGATTAAAGTGAATTTTTCATTTCTTACTTTAAACATTAGTCTTGTTGATGATGTAAGAGGTATTTGTTTACCTCGTTTGATTGTAAAAATTAATTTAATTTTCTTAAAAGATATTGTCTAGCGATGATAACACAATCTATATTGCCATGATAATTTAAATTTATTTCAATATTTTTTTGTTACTTTATAGTCTACAATTAAAATATGACTAAATTTTTTGATACAACTATTTTGATTGGTAGACTCAAGAATATGGAACTATTTCCATTGGAACACTCAAGAATCTGGACAAGTCCCAAGCTTTTTGTATAACGTTGCGCATTGATAATAATCACCTTTGTTTAAACTACAAATTTATAAAAAATAAAAAAAAAATAAAAAAAAAAAAAAAAAAA
>JBBPBP010009779.1:58432905-58445781 GCA_037974735.1 Cicer chorassanicum | reverse complement strand
TTGTTTATTTGTACCATCTGAATGTGTACTTCTAGATGTGATTCAAGTTTAAACATTATGCTCAAGATGCACACTTCTAGATATAGTGAACGTATGCGCACACCAATTCTCAAAAATTGTATTTTTTTAATAATTAAAAATATTGACCAAAGTAGCCTGTCCTATGCCAAGCAATCGTTAAGGCATGGAGTGTTAAAAAAACTAAACACTGAATCAAATTGTTGTGCTAAGCAATCGTTAAGGCGTGGAGTGTTAAAAAACCAAAATTTGAATCAAATTTAATAGTATAATATAAATTCGCCAAATTATATTTTATAATCTTTTAAATTACATACAAATATTAGATTAATTATTTAACTGTTTTTTTAACAAATTAGTTATTTATTTTTGTAAACGTTACAATGTTTAACTATTTTTAGTTATAACATCATTTCAATCATTTGTAGTTACAGATTTTTTAAATTGTAATATGAGTTTTGTTATTGAACATATAAAGAATAATATAATAAATTTTCATTTGATTTTATGATCTGGATTAAGATAATTTTGCGTTTAATTTCAAGAACCTGATTATATATCACTTGAATTCTCTCGTGTTTAATTGTTTTTCTAAAAAAATTATTGATGATTTATGTTTCTTAAGATTACTGCAGTCTAAACCTCTTAAAAATTACACAAGTTTATTAAAAAAATTGAGAGTTTGAGGTTTCAATTTTATTGGTTTAAAATTAAGATAATTGGTATAAATATTTACAAACATAAAAGATGAACTTGATATTGAAACAAAGTTAAATCAATGTTATTAAAACAACTCAAATCACTAGAATTGATTGTAAAAAAATATTTTAGGTATGAAAGAATTTTATTTTATTTTTTCCCAAAATAATAGTACATGATAAATTGCTTAGTTATGGGAAAAATTTAATTTCTTAATGACACATTGAAGGAGAAAGTGATATAAATTTAAGTATCACAAAAAAAAAGTAAGGATTTAAAAAAAAAATTGGAAAGAGAATTTTGAGACTATAATTTTTAAAAATTAGAATTTAATCTTATGTAAATTAATAAAAATATTTATTGGTGTCCAGAAATGCTAAATAATATACCAAAATAGTCAGAATATTAATTAATATTTATTTGGTATTTAAAATCTGGAATTTTTTAATTGGGCATGCGCTGAGACCTGCGAGTGGGCTTTGCTAAACGATTATTCTTCATCATCTTGCTAACCCATGTTGTAGAAACGAGGTTCAAAAAACCCCATCCGTTTTGTATTTTCAAACAACGGTTCATGAAGAACATTCATCGGTCTTTATTTTTAGATTCATTTTATGTGAACTATTTACCTTATTTCTTTTAATGTAATGTTAGTTTTAGAATTATTTTGAATAAATGGTTCTTTGATTAAATAGGGTGTTTATGCTTTCATCTTCCTAATTAACTAGCTATTTTGTATAATTTTGTTTTGTTTCATTGGTGTAGCGCATGTTGAATTTTGGTGAAAAATCAACATGAGTATTGTGCAATATTTTAATCATATATGGAGTTGGAGACATTCAAGTGAAGTCAAATCAATTATAAATTAAAGTTATCCATGAAGACACAAAAATCCAATTTGAACTGTACAAAGGTACAAAAAATGCAAGTCAAATCATAGGGAGAGCATTTTGGAAGAAGAAAAGTATTTATTTAACACTACATAGCATTGCGACCAACCATGCACTACAATGCAACTAATGCCACAATTTTCTATGCAAAGCAAAGCAATGTGCCCATAATCATAGCAATGCGCTATCACACGTCCCAAAACTCTATTTAAGCCCAACTGCAAGGGCTAGAAACTTGAATATTACACTCTTAGAAGCAAGAAGTAAAGATTCGTTCAATCTTTCTTATGTGTAATTTCACATTCTCTATTGTTACTTTGTTCTTAGTCATGAACTAAATTTTTCATTGGTTAGGGATTAGACAACCTTCTTGAATCTATGTAATTTTGGTTTTCTTATGCTATTTATGCAATCAAAATGTGATTGATTATCCATATATATTTTTTCTCTTAATATTTTTCTATGCTTGATAATCATAGAATTGACCATAGGAATTATTTTATTATTGGGAAATAGGCTTACCAGAACCAAAATATATGTTCATGATTCAATATTGTTATAGGAATATAAAATATTAACACGTGTCTATGAAATTAATGTTCATACATAATTTGAGTAACAAGTCTGATCACTTAAGAAATTAGGGTTCGTTGTTATAAAAAAAATTTGAGCTAAGTAATTGGTCTTAGTCTAGTTTGATAATTTGTCGTAATCAAATAAGTTAGATAGTTAAAATAGTGAATCACTAATTACATACTGATAAAAAAGTGATTTGAATTCCCTAATAATGAAATTATCAACAAATTTATAAATCTTTACTCACCTAAGCGTTATTTACTATGTTGCATAATTAAATTATTATCAATTCCTGTGGAGATGATTTTACTTATCATTATTATTATTTGAGCAATGTGGTACACTTATCAATGAGTTGTCAAGTTTTTGGCACCATTGACATGAATTGTTGAATAATGTTTTTACAAAGAAAATTAGTAATACTTAGTTATTTTATTTTACTTTTTTTATAAAAAAAATTAATTTTTATTATTATTGCATTCTTTATATTTTATGAATTATGCTATGCTACTAACAAGTTTCTCTGAATTTTGTAGTAATGGATGATATTGAAGGTATACTTTTGTAACAACTAATGACTATATCCTGCAGGATAAAGTCATTGGATAGAAAAACATATTTTAGAACAAATGTCATACAAGAATTACCTCTACGATGTGATTTTTGTGGATTAACAAATATCATGCAAATGTCATCATGCTATTTTTGTTGGGAGGATCATTGAAGTGACCAATGTGAGGAATCTGATTTTATATCAAATATAGAGCAACAAGAAGTTCATAATATTGATTATAACTCTTATTGGAACCAAGTTGGTTTTACATTTAGAGTTTTGATGTTAACAAAAGTATTTTATGAGAACAATATATTTGACTTCAAAGAGCATGAAAGAAGATTCATGTTCTTAAAGAAAATCTAAAATAAGATTTGATTCAAATTTATAATTGAAGAAAATCTTAAATAAGATTTGATTCAAAATTATAATTGATAAAATCTAAAATAAGATTTGATTCAAATTTATAATTGAAGAAAATCTTTGACCAAGTTGAAAAGAAAATATGGTCAAGATTTGAAGAAAATTTGAAGAAAATTTGAAGAAGATTTGAAGAATATTTGATCAACATTTAATTGAAGATTTGGAGAATATTTGATCAACATTTAATGAAGATTTGAAGAATATTTGATCTATATTTAATGAAGATTTGAAGAATATTTGATCAACATTTAATAAAAATTTGAAGAATATTTGATTTGAAGAATTTTCAAAATCAATCTACACAAAATAGGAACAGAATCATTCTAAAGAATTTACAAAGTCAATCTACACAAAATAGGAACAAAATCAATTTGAAGAATTTCCAAACTCAATCTAAACAAGATACAATTCAGAATTAAATAAGGACTAAATTGAAGCCCAAATTTTTACTATAAATAGACACTCAAGGCTGAAGGAGAAAAGCATCGAAAAGCAGAAAAGAGTAACTCAAGCTCAAAGTTCTCAATTCATCTTAGAGTTCAAAGAGAGAAACAATTGTTCTTATAACTATTTTTTTTAGTGTTCTTTTCTTATAGTGTGAGAGTTATTATTATTATCAGCTTTGTTAGAAGCAACTACCCAAGTTTCAATCTATTGTATCCAACCCGATAGTGGTTTAGTTCCTTCTTCAATCTGGGGTTGTTAAGTTGTTAGGAGAAGACTTCTCTTGTAGGGTCAAGGTGGTTAGTTCCTCAAAAGTCTGGGGTTGTCAGGCTGATTGGGAAGATTGGCTTGGAGGGTCAGGTGCTTTGTAATTCAAGGTATTTGAATTAGTGGATTAAAGCCTTCTGAATCTGATTGCTTTTACTCCAAGTAAGTCACCAAAACCAAACTAATTTTTTAATTATTTATAAATTATCATAAAGTTATCAACTTTGTGCAAACACAATTCAACCCCCCTTCTCGTGTTCGCACCTTCAATTGGCATCAGAGCTCGGTCTCAAGGCTGAGCACTTTACAGTGTTTGAGAAATAATCTAAGGGTTCAATATGTCAGGATTCAGTGAAGAAGCTGCTGGAGGAAATATCAACAGACCACATCTGTTTGATGGAGAACGTTTTGAGTATTGGAAAGACAGGCAGAAAAGTTTCTATATTTCACAAGATCCTGAACTTTGGGACTTTATGGAAGATGGTTATATTGCTCCGAAGAATACCGATGGTATTGGAATTCCAAGAAAGGAGATGAATGCTGATCAGAAGAAGATGTACAAGAATCATCATAAGTCCAGAACATTCATGATAAATGCAATCACCATCAAGGAGTTTGACAAATGCACCAACAAAGAGACAGCAACTAGTATTTATGATAGTCTGATTCTAACCTATGAAGGAAGCAATCAATTTCGAGAAGCAAAGGCTAACCTCCTAGTCCAGAAGTATGAGTTGTTCAAGATGGAAGAAGATGAAGACATTGAAACAATGTTTTCGAAATTCCAGACCTTGATCTCAAGATTAAAGGTATTTGAGAAGAGTTATACTACTGCTAATCATGTGAAGAAAATTCTTAGGAGTCTGACAAGCAAGTGGATACCTAAGATCACTGCCATTCAAGAAGCAAAGGATCTGAATACTCTTAAGCTGGAAGAATAAATCAGCTCTCTCAGATCAAATGAAATTGAGCTTGCAAAGGATGAGCCCAAGAAGAAGCAACCAACCATGGCTTTGAAATCCAAACAGAAGAAAGTTATGAAGGCAACATCAGAATCAGAGGATGATTATTCAGATGATCAAAGTGAAGACTTAGAGGAAGAGTAACTGGCGTTTATACGCAGAAAAGTTCAGAAGATGTGGCATAACAGAAAGAAGAAATTCCCCCAAAGATATTCCAAGTAATCCAACAAAGGAAATGATGATAAATATGATAAGAAAAGCATAATTTGTTATGGATGCAATGAACCTGGACATATCAAGTCAGAATGTTGAAATATGGAGAAAGAAAAACACCAGAGGAAAGATTTCAGACCCAAGAAGAAGAGTATGATGGCTACATGGGATAATTCTGAGGAATTCTCTAACGATGAACAAGAAGATTTGGGTATGATGGACCAACTCTACCTCTGCATCCAACGCATATTCTGACTCCGAAAGTGAATCAGCAGATGAAGAAATTGAGGTATTTTCTGAATTTACTCGATCTTATTTAATTACTGCTATAAATATTAATCACAAATTGTCTTTAACACTGAAAACACTTAGGAAAGAAAATACAAATCTAATTAAAAATGTTAATGTTTTAAAGAATGAAAGTACTGAATTTAAAACAGAAAATACAAATCTGAAAACAAATATTACTGAACTAAAAATAGAGAATGCAAATATGAAAACTGATATTACTGAACTTAAGACAGATAATGCAACTCTGAAAACTGATATTATTGAACTTAAAACAGAAAATGCAAATCTGAAAACTGATATTGCTGAACATAAGGCTGAAAATCTAACTCTGAAAAGTAATTATAGTTCAACATCAATTGAAAATACCACATGTAACTCTGATAAGCATGAAGAAGTATTTCAAGATTTTATTGATAATGGTATGGAAAGAAGCAAATATGCATCTATGATTTATGGGGTTAGTAGGAATGGTAAAAGAGGAATAGAATTTTAAGAAAAAGTAATTGAATCTAAGTTTATTCCCTCTGATGATTTATGTACTATTTTCTATAAGAAATGTCACAATAAAATATCTTGTCCTATGCTAACCACATGGAAAGACAAGAAATCTTTAAGATATAACAAACTAGGACCCAACCAAATTTGGGTACCAAAAGATAAAATTGTTTATGTTGCAGATGTTCTAAGCAATCAAATTGAAACACCAGTCATGGTGTCTGGTCAATGGATGCTTGCAATATATGAAGGCAAAAAGGTCTATGTTCCAAGCTTTACCAAACAGAAGCCAACTGACATTGTTGGAAGAAGAACTGGTCAACACAATATTTATCAGAACCAGAACCATATGATGAACCAGAAATATCAGAAATATCTGGAGTATTAACAGACTCAAAACTGGCAGAGAAATCACACATATCAACAGAACTGGAACTACCATAAGAATTAGAATTACCATCAGAGAAACCCGATACATCAATAGAAACAGAAGTGGCATATTAAAAGTCAGAATCAGGAGACTTCTTTGAACACTCCAATCAAATTCATGAAGACTACAAACCTGGATGGAATTCAAATCCCTTCATCCAGACTCTCTAATAAGAGAATATACAAACTCAGAATCTGAAAACTAGAAAAGAAGAACTAAGAGGGTTTTCATAGTGAAACTGAAATTGTTAACAAATAGGTGATATCTTTCTTTAAATTTAATTATTGTCTGATATTATGTTTACTATGATAACAAGAAGCTTGATCATAAAAATCAAAGCTAGATAAGTATTTTATAGGTTCTCAAGAATTTAAGAGGAATGATGTTTGGGATCTAGTACCTAGACCAAATAAGAACATTATTGGAACCAAGTGGGTTTTCAGAAACCAGTGAAGTGGTCAAAAACAAGGCAAAACTTGTCACACAAGGCTACAATCAGTAAAAGGGCATTGATTACACTAAGACATTTGCTCTAGTGGCTAGGTTAGAAGCTATTCGTATTCTACTTTCTTTTACTGCAAATAATAACATTACATTATTTCAAATGGATGTTAAAAGTGATTTTCTAAATGATTATATAAGTGAAGAAGTTTATGTTAACAACCCCCAGGTTTGGAAAGTTCTAAATATCCAAATCATGTTTTTAAACTTAGGAAATCAATGTATGACCTAAAACAAGCACCTAGTGCATGGTATGATAGACATAAAAATATCTTTGAAAGAGGACAAGTTGATAATACACTCTTTAGATGCATTCTTATTATTCAAATTTATGTTGATGACATTATTTTTGGATCTACTAATGGCACTCTTTGCCAAGAATTTTCTAAATTGATGCAGCTTGAATTTCAATTGAGTATGATGGGAGAACTTAAGTTCTTCTTAGGGATACAATTTCAGCAAAGTAAAAAGGGTATATACATTCATCAAACTAAATATACAAAAGAGCTTGCAAACCTATGGCTACACCAATTCACCCTATTTGTTCACTTGAAAAAGATGATTCAGGCAAAAAAGTTGACAACAAAAAAAAACCTATAAAGGAATGATAGGATCCCTACTTTACCCTACCGCTTCCAGACCTGACATCATATTTAATGTGCAAGATTTCAAGTTAACCCTAGTGAATCACATTTAACTGTTGATACCTAAAAGGCACTACCAACCTTACCTTGTTCTACAAGAAATCTCATAAGTACAAACTGAATGGATACTGTGATTCTGATTATGCTGGAAATAAACTTGAGAGAAAGAGCACTAGTGGCAACTGCACAGTTTTAGGTGACAACTTAATATTCTGGTCAAGTAAGAGACAAAACACCATTGCAATGTCAACAACACAGGATTAGTACATTTCAGCAGCTGGCTGCAGTTATCAACTACTTTGGATGAAACATCAACTTGAAGACTACAACTTCCTAGAACCCAACATTCCCATCTATTGCGATAACACTTCCGTCATTTGTCTAGCCAAAAATCCTATCTTACATTATAGAGCTAAACACATAGAGATCAAACACCACTTCATTAGGGACTTTGTTCAAAAAGGGATAATAAACATTCAATTTGTAGACACTGAACACAAATGGCCTGACATATTCACTAAATCACTACCTGAAGATAGGTTTAACTTCATCATGAAAAACTTAAAGCTTACCTTCATATCTGACTGATGTTGTGATCACTTGAAAGTAGTTTATTTTTACACTAGTTATTATATTTCTTATATTATGTTTATTTTATTAAAAAAAACGAAAAAAAAAAGAGAAAAAAAAAGAGAGAAAAACAAAAAAAAATAAAAAATAAATAAAAAAAGGAAAGAGGCAAAGTTTCACATTCAAGTCTTTTTGTCTGATGACAAAAGGGGGAGAAAAATATTTGATAAAGTAGAGAGAAAATGATACTAAGACTTAGGGGGAACGATAAGTTATGGAGAGTCAAAGAAATATAAAGAAAAGTTGTTATCAAAAATACAAGTTTTGTCATCATCGAAAAGGGGGAGATTGTTGAAATCAAGTTGGTTTTACATTTAGAGTTTTGATGGTAACAAAAGTATTTTATGAGAACAATATATTTGACTTCGAAGAGTATGAAAGAAGATTCATGTTCTTGAAGAAAATCTAAAATAAGATTTGATTCAAATTTATAATTGAAGAAAATCTTAAATAAGATTTGATTCAAAATTATAATTGATGAAAATCTAAAATAAGATTTAATTCAAATTTATAATTGAAGAAAATCTTTGACCAAGTTGAAAAGAAAATATGGTCAAGATTTGATAAAGATTTGAAGAATATTTGATCAACATTTTAATGAAGATTTGAAGAATATTTGATCAACATATAATGAAAATTTGAAGAATATTTGATTTGAAGAATTTACAAAGTCAATCTACACAAAATAGGAACAGAATCATTCTGAAGAATTTACAAAGTCAATCTACACAAAATAGGAACAAAATCAATGTGAAGAATTTACAAACTCGATCTAAACAAGATACAATTCAGAATTAATTAAGGAATAAATTGAAGCCCAAATTTTCACTATAAATAGACACTCAAGGCTGAAGGAGAAAAGTATCTAAAAACATATCAAAGTTCTCAATTCATCTTAGAGTTCAAAGAGAGAAACACTTGTTCAGGTTAGAAATATTTTTTGAGTGTTCTTTTCTTATAGTATGAGAGTTATTATTATTGTCAGCTTTGTTAGAAGTAACTACTCAAGTTTCAATCTCTTGTATCCAACCCGATAGTGGTTTTGTTCCTTCTTCAATCTGGGGTTTTCAGGTTGTTAGGAGAAGACTTGGCTTGTAGGGCCAAGGTGGTTAGTTTCTCAAAAGTCTGGGGTTGTCAGGCTGATTGGGAAGACTAGCTTGGAGGGTCAGGTACTTTGTAATTCAAGGTATTTGAATTAGTGGATTAAAGCCTTCTGAATGAAGGGACTGGATGTAGCCAAGTTAATAGTGAACCAGGATAAAGCTATGTGTCAAATCATATATGCTTTCATTGTTTGTTGCTTCTGAATCCGATTGCTTTTACTCCAAGTAAGTCACCAAAACCAAACTAATTTTTTAATTATTTATAAATTATCATAAAGTTATCAACTTTGTGCAAACACAATTCAACCCCCCTTCTCGTGTTCGCACCTTCAATTGGCATCAGAGCTCGGTCTCAAGGCTGAGCACTTTACAGTGTTTGAGAAATAATCTAAGGGTTCAATATGTCAGGATTCAGTGAAGAAGCTGTTGGAGGAAATATCAACAGACCACCTCTGTTTGATGGAGAACTTTTGAGTATTGGAAAGACAGGCTGAGAAGTTTCTGTATTTCACAAGATCCTGAACTTTGGGACTTTGTGGAAGATGGTTATATTGCTCCGAAGAATACTGATGGTACTGAAATTCCATGAAAGGAGATGAATGGTGATCAGAAGAAGATGTACAAGATGCATCATAAGTCCAGAACATTCATGATAAATGCAATCACCATCAAGGAGTTTGACAAATGCACTAGCAAAGAGACAGCAAAAAGTATTTATGATAGTCTGATTCTAACCTATAAAGGAAGCAAGCAAGTTCAAGAAGTAGAGGCCAACCTTCTAGTCAAAAAGTATGAGTTGTTCAAGATGGAAGAAGATGAAGACATTGAAACAATGTTTTCCAGATTCCAGACCTTGATCTCTGGATTAAAGGTACTTGAGAAGAGTTATACTACTGCTGATCATGTGAAGAAAATTCTTAGGAGTCTGACAAGCAAGTGGAGACCTAAGATCACTGCCATTCAAGAAGCAAAGGATTTGAATACTCTTAAGCTGGAAGAATTAATCAGCTCCCTCAGATCACATGAAATTGAGCTTGCAGAGGATGAGCCCAAGAAGAAGCAACCAACCGTGGCTTTGAAATCCAAACAGAAGAAAGTTATGAAGGCAACATCAGAATCAGAGGATGATGATTCAGATGATCAGAATGAAGACTTAGAGGAAAAGGAACTGGCGTTTATACGCAGAAAAGTTCAGAAGATGTGGCATAACATAAATAAGAAATTTCCCCAAAGATATTCCAAGCAATCCAACAAAGGAAATAATGATAAATATGATAAGAAAAGCATAATTTTTTATGGATGCAATGAACCTGGACATATCAAGTCAGAATGTTCAAATATAACTATAAAATATATTGGGTAAATTCTTGAGGACCAATCAAACTTCATTTCTGGGTAATCATCCTCTACTTTTTATGAAGACTTATTCATCAGTATGAAGACATCCTCTTGTGTTATGAACATAGTAGAGGAGCTTGATCAACCTCTTAACAACTTGGGATAGCATGTCATGAGTTGTAAAGTAAGATCAATGAGTTTGCAATGAAATGTCTCTTCTCAACATCTACATGTCTGAATGTCCTCAACTTTGAAGAACATGCATGAGTACGACTGAAAATCATAATTAAATCATCATATAGAGTGGATTTGTCTTTGCACATGTGAACACTGTCAATTTGTCCCTCTCACAATATTCTTTTTGTTCTTTGTGTCATATGAACATATTATTTTGTACTATGACCCACATTATTTTTGTTTGAATAATAAAAACATTATTCCTTTTGCAATTGATGTGTTGATTGTCATAAATGAATATCCTCAGTTCTTCAATTAATTAAACTGATGATTAACACTTTCAGTTTTGAATATGATGAATGTGCTCACAGAAGAGTATATTTCAAAAACTTGATTAAGCTTAACAAAAATATGTCTTAAGATTAATAAACTCAAGAACACATTAGACCACTTAATAAAATCCGAATTAATTAGATATTTGTTTAATTTAAATTTATTATCATTTAAACATTTTTATTTAGGAATTTTGCCTCAACAAATCTTTGGCGAGTAAAGAGAATAGTCATTTACAAGACTATTTTTATTCATGTCATCAGTGGGGGATATATCTCAAATGCCTAGTTGTTGGGGCATGAGAACATTTTCTTCTTTATGCCAAATACATGGAATTACTATCCAAAAGAAGGAAGTTAAAGGATGAAATGATTTTCCTGACTCATTACCCACCTTAACTTGAGTGTTGACTCATCAACACAATATGCACCTATAGGTATCGACTTAAACCAGTCTCGACTTTGACGGGAAAAACTCTTTAACTGGTGTAGGTTTTTTTCTAAAATTAAAAGTCGGAGACATGACAAGTTTGGAGATGTTGATACTTGCTCCACACCCACCTCCGAACTTGTCCCGCTAATAAAATTATTACTATTATTAAATTTGTATATATATGTACTTATTTATTTGTTTATATATTATAAATTTATATATCATCTCCATAAAAAAAATATGATTTTAATTTTTGTTTTATGATTGTATAATCATTTTATTATATTAATTATAATAAATATGAATTTAAATTTATCATTTTATTTATAATGAATGAGTGTGGGGTAGATGCGGAAAACTTGTCTCTCGATGAGGTATGGATAGGGACTCAAATCTCAACCCCGACAAAAAACGGGGACGAGTTAGGGTAAAACCCAATTAGTCGAGGGCTGATGAGACAAGCCCGCTCCGACCCACCTCATTTCTATATCTATTACAACTACCGCGACTGAAATTTGAACTTTATTCGTTGAGGTTACAAACTCAAGCTCTTATTATTGAGTTGACACCTTTTATACAATTCATGTAATAAAAGGTTTGATCAGTCATGACTCACAATGAGTATTATTTTTGTTCATTTCACATATATTAAAAAATGATTATAAGACATTGTGGAAGTCTAAATATGGACAGCTCTAACGGCAAGTTGAATTCGTGTTTACCACGTTGTAGGAGTTTAGTTCCTTCCACTAGATCCAACTTTCATTAATAAATAATTGATAAGTTATTAACTATCATAAATATAAAATATAATATAATATTTTAGGTATAATATACATAATATAAATTAGAGTGAACAATTGAAAAATCAATAATTTATCTTACATTAAAAATTGAAATCGATATTTATACTTACACAATTGTTTTATTGAAATGATTTTCGTCATAAAATGGAGAGACTTTAAAAAAACGGAGAAACTATTTTACTCAGAAGAAACAAAAAAGTAATCATCAACATTTGTGCTTTCACAGTACTGTCGGATGTGAGAAATTGATGGGGTTTACAGGATTTGAATCCTCTACTACAAAATTGGATTTAAATGTTTAATATCTCTACAACTTTCTGTCTCTTACTTCATTTATTTTTCTTTTATTTCCATTTGTTATTTCCATTTAACGTTCTCTTTTATCTGATAACTATACAACCTTGTTGTAATATTGCATGGATTCAATTTGGGGTTTACTCTATCCAATGTATCATCCCACCCCACACCTACTCCTCACGATTATATTTCTATAACACTAAAAAAATACTATAATTAGTTCAAATCTCATTTATAATTCTTTTATATATATATATATATATATATATATATATATATAATATTTATAGAAAATTGTGAGACATTAATATTGAATCTTTTTCTTTTAGATTTTATAAAAAATGATTTTAGTTT
>JBBPBP010009779.1:58421136-58432828 GCA_037974735.1 Cicer chorassanicum | reverse complement strand
TTAAAAAATATCTCTCAAAAATAATTTTTATGAAGAATTTCTCACAATAATTTTTCATTTTAATCATTTTTTAAAATTTTACTATTCAAAAAATTGTAACAAATAAATAAAATACTATAAAAATCATTCAAACAATTTTTTCATTTAAAATTTTATTTTTAAAAAAGTTATAACAAAATGAAATAATACTACACATTTTTTTTTTAAATTGTAACAAACGAATCTATATAAGAGTGTGTGAAGCCGATTTTTTTTTATTAAATGGGAATCCGATTGTGGCCACACCTATTTCTCACTTGTATATATATTTTTTAAATGCTTCTAATATTGAAAAATGTTTAATTTTAATTTTAATGTTTCTATTTTTACTGATTAACGAAATTAATTCTCTTATTTTAAAAATTGATAATTTTAGTTTTTTTTCTTTAATTTTTTAACTAAAAAATAATGGCGTATGATACTTTAAATAATATGACATATGATACAATGATGTAAAATGATTAACACCATGAATTTGAAATAAAAACACCGTAAAAACTCAGCTTTTAATTTCATAAACCTTTCATATTTTTAATTTAATTAATAACATATGAATAATTAATGCATCTAGATGATTCTATATTATAAATTGTTTGTAACGTCATTTAAAATATGTTAAATTGTTATTTTTTAATTTAAAAATATGAAAAATAGGTTAAAATTATCGCCTTTTTAAAGTAAGGGGACAAACATCGTAAACCGATAATAATAAGGGAACCAAACTTTAATTAAACCTATTAAAAATCAGGAGGCTAATACTCTAGGCGTTCGCACTTGGCAAAAAAATACTATAGGTATTGGCGGTGCAGTATTGAAGAAAAACATCATTATATCCGAAGACTAAAATACTTGTAGTTCATTTTAGTTTGACTAGCAATTGAAAAATATTCGATTTGATCTGATCCAAATTAACATGGTTTAAATTGGATCAATTTTCGATTGATTCAAATTACGTTAGTAAAATATTATTTTAATATTAATATTATAACATTAAACTAAATTAATAAATTTGAAGAAAAATATTACAGAATAACATTGATTGATTAGGTTTGAATTATATGAAATAGAAATAAAAATATGTCAAATTAAATAAACATATTATTAAAAAATAATTAAACTAACAAATAACAATTTAATACAATATCTCATACTAATAAAAAAAAAATTGCATTAAATTTACAAATGCAATTTGCTTAAGTTTGGTATGGTTTTTAAAATAATATGAAATCTGATCTAATTCGACGATTTTCACAAAAGTAGATTCAAACACATCCTATATATTTAATTTTGTGTATTTTTTTATTTTAGATAGGATTGTAGTTTTTTTTTATTGGTTTGAATGTGAACACCCTTAGTTAATACTAATATTAAAATTACATCAACTACTACTAATATAGATAATAAATTCGGTGTGTTCCAAATCGAATTTGGATTTTTTTTTCTTCCTATAACACTAAATATATATAGGCTAATGCTACGGTGGACCACCTGCATATGTGGTGAACCGGAAATCACTAGTTAAAAACACTCGAAACACTAACAATGATCAACTACACTTCTCCGAAATATTAGTTAATAGTTTGTCTGATCTTTATGACTAAGACAATGACTTGATCGATGTCAGTTCGATAAAAATAATAGAAAACACATGTGTCCCTCAAAACTCAAGATGTCGAACTAACACCAATTAAGTCACGATCTCCCCCGTAAATATAGGGACAACCATTAGCTTATAATATTGAGTAGTTTTGTTGATCATCGTTAGAGTTTCAAGTGTCTTTTAAGCATTGGTACGCGGTGTAGCCTCTATCAACATCATAAATTGATTCATGTGTATGTAAATTGACTTATAGAGGTCTTGAAACCAATTCAAGATGTTTTAAACAAAATAGCATTGATTGATTATATTTTCATTATATGAAATAGAAATAAAAATATGTCAAATTAAATAAACATATTATTAAAAGATAATTAAACTAACAAATACCATATAATACAATATCTCATACTAATAAAAATAATATGCATTAAATTTATAGATGCAATTTGTTTAAGATTGGTATGGTTTTAAAAATGAATATGAAATCTGATCTAATCCGAGCGGTTTTCACAAAAGTAGATTCAAACACATCCAATAATATTTGATTTAGTGTGTTTTTTGGTTTGTTTAGATCAATTTGTAGTTTTTTTTTTATTGGTTTGGATGTGAACACCATTAGTTAATTCTAATATTAAAATTACAACAACTACTAATATAGATAATAAATTCGGTAAGGTCCAAATCGAATTTGGATTTTTTTTTCTTCCTATAACACTAAATATATATAGACTAATGATATGGTGGATCACCTTCATATGTGGTAAACCGTGGATCACTAGTGAAAAACACTCGAAACATTAACAATGATCAACTACACTATTCTAAAATATTAGTTAACAGTATGTGTTGTCCTTATGGCTGAGACAATGACTTGATCGATATTAATTCGATAAAGATAATTGAAAACACTTGTGTCCCTCAAAACTCAATGTGTCGAACTGACACCAATTAAGTCACGACCTACACCGTAAATATAGGGAAAACCATTAACTTATAATATTGAGTATTTTCGTTGATCATCGTTGGAGTTTCAAGTGACTTTGAAATATTGGTACACGGTGGACCATCTATCAACGTCATAAATTGATTCATGTGTATGTAAATTGACTAATAGAGGTCTTGAAACCAACTTAAGATGTTTTGAATAGGTGAATTGATTCATTTGATCTATAAATTGACTTACCAAATTCCCTTGAAGTTGATAGACCAACTTATATAAAGCATAAATCGAGTCATGCAAGTCAAGATTGACATCAAGGGTTCATGATCACTTATGAATCGAGTCTCTACATGTGTCAATTGACTTACACGTGTTGTTGAGTCAGTTTTTTTGCTAGCTACAAATTAGTTATTTCTGTTAAATTGTAATCTCCTTTCATAATTGAATTATGTCTCTGATCTGTTGTCGCTCACGGGGTCAAATACAAATAATAAAACGTAGCGTAGGGGAAACAACTCGAGTCATTTCGCAAGTATTTCTAATTATATCAACTGATTTTAGAATAATGAAATTAAAAAGGGGGGTTTCGAATTTAGGTTCAAACAGATTAAGAAAATGGATTACAATCACGTTGGAACGATTAATCCACTGATTCGAAAGTTTCAGACCTATCATAGATTCTATCAATGGATTCAATTTCTAAATTGACTCTATTCCTATTTGACTATAGAATTGATCAAACAAGCATAATCAACCATATGTGAATTATGTTTATTTGACCAGATTAAGCATCACAGTAATCGAAGTATTAGAGTTAACGATCAAGCGTCGAAAAACTACAATTTATTAAATTTAGAAACCGAATTATGTCAAATTAATTTCATCAATCCTATCGAGATTCAAATTAAGCAATTAAAATAACAGTATAATCGAATAAAAAGAAATAGAATCATCAACGTGAAATAAACATTATAAAATAAACCTCAAAGTCTTGATGAAATTCTAAAACTATGAGTATATGTATCTGAGTGTCTGAAAAACCGACTCCTTACTAAAAAATTGAACTATATAGTACTCTAATTTGGACTCTAAAAGCTCCAAGGTGAAAAACAAGTGTCCTGATACTAAATATTACTACAAAAAAAAAAAACGCAGGTCACGTAATCAGCAGTTTAGACCCAATAGAGTTCCGAATTGGGCTTTTGCGCCAAGATCAAAGTTGTAACTCTTATTTTTAGCTTTCCAACACATGCTTACATGCGTCAATCCAATATCCAAAGCTCAAGTTATGGTCTGCAGAGCGAGCAAGGATCAATATGCAAATAATAACATTAAAACTCAATTATGACCCAAAGTTTACAAACATGCTATAAAAAGTTTTCAAAATATCACAATACAAAGCTAGAAACATGTGCCCAAATGCATTGATCAGTCTCTTAAATACTGACATGTTCCTTCCTTCTAAGAGAGAACACTTTCATTTAATCTTCATCAACTATTCATTCCAAAAATAATCAAGATTAAACACTTTTCTGATTCAATCTTTTGTTGATTGAACTTTTGAGAGAAAATACCATAGGTTGAGTATCCTTTGTATGGAATGATTGTTCCATTGGAGAGCAATTGAGGGTTCAACCAGATGAATGTGACAAGGCCAAAATCAGGATACTTTCATGATTAAAGTCGATGATTACTCTAGGGTCTTTGAGGCTTTGAAAGTTGAAGGGGGGTCTTCAACTTTAAGGTGTTGGTTCAGAAAATTTGGTTTGTTAGTGTTTAGGGAAGAAAAAATTGTTTGTACAAGGGATGTAGTTCAATTGGTGATGGGTCTTTGTAAACGTTCATATTGCATATAAATGAAGAAATTCTCATTCATGTTGAATAAGGACATAATGTAATCTATATATCGAGGACGAGTAGTGGAACTGGTATAAAAATCAGTGTGATATTTCCTTTCCTTTTTCTTTTTAATTTCTACAATTTATATTTAGTTTAATTTTGTTCTTAGTGTTTGGAGGCTATTTAACTCTTTTCTGTTTTGAAATAAAAGTTTATACTTAGAAAAATTAAGTTTTGAACCTTATTACTGATTAATTTTGAATGTTATGTTAAAATCCATTTTTGAAAGGATTCAACAATTATAAATTGTGTTGAAATTGATTTTTTGATTATTTAAGTTTTTCTATCATTAGTTGTATTCGATTTAATATTAACTTTAAACTCTAGTTGATTGTTTGAATCAAATTGATACTTGGTTTAATTGGTGATAGAATCAATCAACATCTAGTTTTAAAGTGTCTATTCATTACCTTAGTTAATTGTAATTGTACTTCATTTTCTATATGAATAATTCAATACAAGTAACCAAGCTCATATATTTTTAAATAAAAATACCGTGTTCACAAAAATATCTAAAAAAACAAAAATTAGGCTCTATTTAACCTCCTTCTAAAACCTCAAAGCCATATTGACTAACAAATGGTACGAAGAGTCTGGTCTCTTATTGTTAAAAGTCTAATCAACTTAAAAGTAATTGAGATCGGATACAAGAAAGACGGGGATGAAATTTGAGTAAAGAAAACTGTGACTAAAAGATTCCTAAGAATGTTGAGATGGAATGTGACACCTCAAGCAGAAGGCCCATTTGAAGTTGCTCCTGCATGGCTTGCTAGATTTGAAAGTCAGAAGAAGATGCTCAACATTTAAACTCCCTTGATATCTACATGCACCTCCAATTAATAATCTTTTGCCTTGATCTCAAACTTCCAAACATTTTAACAAGAAAGAACAAAATAAGAAATACTAGCAATATACCACCTCCTCCTCCCCTTTACAACGTGGGCAACATATCACAACTATTTAGGCAATATAACAAAACCTACAAATTCAAACAGACATCAAGAGCTTCAACTATTTAGGCAATATAACAAAACCTACAAATTCAAACAGACATCAAGAGCTTCATTGTTTTCGGCGTGGGAGGGGAATTTAGTGTTAATTTAGTAGCTGACGTTTCCCTGGAGCTACATTTCATGCTGTAAAATTTCTCAAAGCACGAGTTGTCGCAATTTTAATGGGTGTAGGACCAAGAAGCTAGCCACAAGTTTTAAGGTAAAGAAACATGATATGATGTGGGCTTATGATGTTTGAATTTTGATAACTTTACCATCCCTAAAACACATATAAAAAAAATCATTTTATTCCATACTATTTAATAGTCAAAATTTTCGAAAAATTTAAAAAGAATTTTAAAATTTTGGATGAATGTAAAACTTTTGAAATACAATTTCTTTGAAAATACAAATAAATGTGAAATTTTCAAAATGTGAAATTTTCAAAATGTAATTTTTTCAAAAATTTAAAAAAATTTCAAAAATTTGGATGAATGTGAAACTTCTGAAATATAAATTTTTCAAAAGTTTAAAAGAAGTTGAAACTTCTCATGAAAGTAAAACTTCCTAAATGCAATTTTTTCAAAAATTTAGAAAATATGAATGAATGTAAAACTTTCAAAATGCAACTTTTCTAAAAAAAAATTAAAAAATTGAAACTTTGAATGAATGTGAAACTTCCGAAAATGTAATTTTTATAAAAGATTAATAAAATTTTAAAAATTTAGATGAATGTGAAATTTTTGAAATATAACTTTTTCAAAATTTGTAAATAAATTTCGAAAATTAGGATGAATATAAAATTTCTAAAATGCAATTTTTTAGAATTTAAAATAAAATTCAAAATTTGAATGAACACAAAACTTTCGAAATGTAATTTTTCTAGAATCATTTTAAAATATTTGAAATTGTCGAAATGTTAATAATTTCAAAAATTTTGATCATCAAATAATACATAGTAAAAAAAGATAAAATAGTATTTTTAAGTGTCTTAGAAGATTGGAAGATAAAGATGAAGAGGTAGGTCGTAATTTCTCTTGAATTTTATGTTACAGCAGGTTTATATTTGAAGTAATTAATATCCAAGCTACTTCAATTTTATACTGCATAACGACTATTTGAAACATTTTCATGATGTTGCATTGTGGATACATGGTGTTGTGCTGCTATCTATATGCCTTATATCTGTGAGCTATCATGCTCAATCAAAATTCATTAGGATTCATGTCACGTCTCCAAAATTTGGTAACATTTACTTATTTCACTAGGTAGGCAAAAATGCTTCAGAGCCAACCTTAATTTTAGATGGCATTGTTCCTCTGGTTCAGTTTCAAAACTCATGACGTACTCTTCTTGCCATTGGAATCTACCTCACACAGTGAAGATCAACAGAGAACGGTGATCATAGCACTTGGGCACATGTTTCTATCTTTTTATTTTGGTATTTTTAAAATCACTTTATAGCTTAGAATAATTTTATAGCTTGTTTCTAAACTTTGGGTTGAAATTGAATTACAGTTTTATTATTTGCATTTCGTTGGAAAGCTAATAATCAGAGCTACAACTTTTGTGTTGGAAAAAAATCTCAATGCCGAAATCTACTGAGCCTAAATTACAGATTTCGTAATCTGGACCTTTGTAATAATTTAAATAGCGGGCTACTTGTTTTAAAAGCTTTTAAAACAGCCCAAAAGCCCGAGCACTATATATTTGGGGTTTCTTTCTTTTCTTGGAGGAGACTGTTTTTCGGAATCAGAAATCAGAAACATAAAAAAACACTTTTTATTTTTAATCCCATGGAAGGCTAAGTCCGTAAGGTTAATCAACGAGTTCAGAGTTTCATCACACCTGAAGTTTTTCGGAATCAGAAATCAGAAACATAAAAAAACACTTTTTATTTACACTTTTTATTTTTAATTCCATGGAAGGCTAAGTCCGTAAGGTTAATCAACGAGTTCAGAGTTTCATCACACTTGAAGATTCAGGTCATATTGTCGATTCTGATTCATGATTCTATTCTCGTTTATTTGGTTATATTGATATTCTGATTACTTAAATTGAATTTCAATAAGATCAATTAAATTTATTTGACAGAATTTGATTTCGTTCCTAATTTAATTGAATTATAATTTTGCGACGCTTGAACGTTAATTATAATAATATTTTGATGATTGTAATGCTTAATCCAGTCAACGAAATCGAATTCATATAGGATTGATTATGCTTGTTTGATCAAATCTATAGTCAAATGAGAATAGATTCACGAATTAGGAATTAAACTCATTCATAGAATCTGTGATAGGTCCAAAACTCGAATAAGTGGATTAATCGTTTTGTTCATCTGTCCAAACTAAATCATTGTAAAAACCTCCAATTTCGAATTTCAACTCGGTTAATATCATTATATCAGGAGTCCTTGCGAAACAACTCGGGTTATTACCCCTTTCTGTGCTTATTTTCAATCGTATTTGATCCGTGTGCGACAGCGGATCAAACGGCCAACCATAGGCAACTATGTCGTTGTTCAACGTCAACCAAAGTTGTAACGCCATTAATAACCTTTGAAGTTCTCCACCAAATTTGTTGAAGTAAAATGGAGCCAGTAAAAAAACAGCTTTAATTTTACTGTAAACAATGACGTTGCCGCACAGCATGAGATGGTTTAAACGATTGTAGTTTGCTTGACTGCTTGGCTTTGGTGAATGCAGCTAATCTGAATCGGAATCCGGGAAGAGAGTAGTAGTGTTTAATATAATATTCCGAAATTGACCAAATAACCCATAAAAAATAAATATCGAAAAATATCAGAGGGCTAACAGGGTATTGCGAACCCTATTACAGAAGGGGTAGTGAAACGCCATTTGCCGCGATTAGCGACTGCTTTCACGCTACTATTGGCTGCGTGTAGCCGGTAAAAAGTGTCGCAGCAGACCCTTAAACTGGTCCACGAAACCGCTATAGTGCTCAGTCGCAGTGCTATTGACAACATAGTTCTCACCATCCTGTCCATCCAGCACTAGATCAGTCCTCAGATGATAATCTCCTTTGACGAGTTTCAATGCATTTGTTTCTGAGATTTTACCTTTCACATAACTTAACAACTTATCAGAAGTAGCTTCTGAGAAATGTCCTTGTTCCCTACATGAACCAAGAATCTCCAATGCCGACTCCAAATATTTCTTATCTTTCATGTGCTCAATACATGCAGCAAAAGTAAAAGGGTAAGGCTTCCATCCTTGTGGACTTTCCAATACTGCTTTCTTCATTGCATCAACTGATTTATCCATATCATTACACTTGTAATAGCCGCGCGCCAATCGATCCCATATTCTTCCATCTAATTTATTGCCTCTTTTTAAAAGCCCCCCAATACATGCTTCAGCCTTTTCCAACATACCTTTCTTACAGTAAGCACTCACCATCACACTTGGAATTCTGATGTCAAAGCATGTTTTTCCAGATTCCCATTCCTCAAGAATCCTCTCAGCTCCATCAATGTCATTTAGCTTTGATAATGCAGTTAACATTGAGATGTAAACTGAATTGTGGGAACCATTTAAGTTTTTGCATATATTCCAAATGCGATACACGTCATCCTTTTTTCCAATAGCAGCATACTTAGTTAGAAGAGATTCATACGCAGCTCTCTTTGACTTGCCTTTAATCAACTGTTCAGATTTTTTCAACATTGCCAATGACTTGTCTAATTGGCCAGCTTTAATATATCCATCTGCTGCAACAGAATATAGGAACCAGCCCAATTGTACGCCGCGATCAACTTCCATATTCGCCAATAACTTCTCCATCCCATCAATGTCATTAATGTTCACATAAGCATTGAGCCAAATAGGAAGTGTAGAACTGCTGTACATTTGCTTCTCTTGCATTTCTTTCATCAGAGCAACCAATTTCTCGTGCTGACCTTTCCGAGTATAGAGCTTTAACAGAGCATTATAACTCAATACCAAGTCTGGTGCATGATTTGAAGAACACTCTTTTACTTTCTTCATGATGGCCTCTGCCTTCTCCACAGAGTTGTATTGTGCATAGCAATTCAAAAGAGCACTGTAGATCTTGAAATCTCTTGAAGTGTTTGGAATACTGTCAAAATATTTCTCTGATTCATCTAGGCCGCGGACTTTAGCTATCAAGTCGAGACGTATGGCAATGTCTCCAGATAATAAATGAAGGTTTCTTTCATTGCTCATCCATTCTGATATCTAGCACCAGAAAAACATTTGCTTAAAAAATGCTCTTTGATCTTAGAATAAGCTAACTATTACAAGCATAGAAAAGACAGAAATAGTGTAGTTAATTATAATACAACACTTTTAGGAGAAATTAGTCAATTTGGTTCCTAAATGTGAGAGGTGGTGTCATTATAATTTCTGAATGTATCGAAACTCAAAACATTCTAGTGTCTTTGATTAGTAATTTTGTGGACCAAACTTACAAACAAAAGACACACTCAACGACTAAACTAACTGACATAAGACACGTTCGATGACCAAAGTAATTAGCAAAAGACACACTCAGGGCGTTTTTTGTAATTTTGATACATTTATGCAAGGTTTTAAAAAATGGTATGTGACCGAGAAAATGCCACGACAAAAAGGTATAGGTGGCGGGGGTTACTGTTATTCCCTGTTTTAACCAAGTGAAGAAAAGTAACGGAAAACTCCTTTGACAAAATGCCATTTATCAAAAACAAATTCGAGAATCCAATTTTTTTCATCCCAGATAGATCAAATATTTTCGAAATAGGTCTAAACATCATCTTACCTCCCCTAGTTACGACCTTCTCTCATATCTCAACGAGTGTTACACATTATATGATACTACAAATAATTTTAATAAGGTTTGTGCAATGTTTTGATTAATTCACACTGCGACGATCATAGTCCGGAATGCAACATTGGTAATAACCAAATTCACAAAATCCTTAACGTGGCGGTGATCGCAACCACGATAGCTATTTAAAACCTTGCATTTATGAACTATTTAGTGACACATATTAAAAGACCCTAATTGTTGTTTACTTCAATACTTAAACCTGTCAGTTTTTACATATTAGTACTTTAGCAGTCTTAGCAACAAAAAAATCATAATCAGTAATAATCAAATAGTTTAATTCTGATCCACTGCATGTTGAAAATTTTAATTACATTATATATTTTAATTTGAAAAAAAATGAAAAATGAAAACATAATAAAATAAAAGCAAAAGCGAGAGAGGACCTGAAGGGCTTGATTGAAGCGACGATAGGATCTGAGTTGTTTGATGAAAAATTGGAGTTCGGATTGTTTGATGTCTCTGCCCTCTTGAATCCATTGATTGAGGATAGGAGTCATGGGAATGATTGGGTCTCCGGCTCTGGAAATTCGAGAGAAAAGTGAATCGGTTTGTGTCGAAGAAGAATGTAAGAAACGAAGGGTATTGTAATGGTTCCATGAAGAGCGAATCAACTTCAGCATTTTCACTTCCAAGGGTTTATGAACTTCACATCACGTGTTGGAGAAAATGTTCCTTTATAAGGGTTTATGCTTCTTACTTTCTCTTTTTTCTTCCGAACTTTAATTTTTTATATTTTTTTTTTAAGAAAACAAGAATTGACATGTAAGTAAACCAATGCACATCAAACAAAATCATAAAATATATACAAATTAAACAAAGAAAATGAGTTTAAACCTTCAACTTTAACCTTTTTCTTTGTCTATAATCAACTTAAACCTTTATTATTCAACTTAAACCTCTATAATCAAATTAAACCTTCAAATATGTATGACTAAAATATTATTTTTGGTTTTCTATAAAAAGAACATTATTTTTTTATTCCCAAAAAAATGTGGGTCAAAGTCCGCTCAGCCTACCACTACTAATATAAATATAATTTTGAAAAATATTAACAAATATTTTTAGTACATTTGTTAACAAATCCAAAAAGAAAATATTATAAAAAATTGTCAATTCAATCCCTTGAAATGTTAAAAACTGTCTTTTATATTTAGGACTTGTTTGGTTGAGTTTTGATTTTCTATTTTTAAAAAATGTCTTTAAAATTAATTTTTAAAAATTGTTTTTGAGAATATAACAAAATAAAATCTGTTTGGTACACCTATTTTTAAAAATTATTTCAAAAATGAAAAAATAAAAAAACTTGTTTGGTAAAATTGTTTTCAAAATATAATTTTCAATTTTTTTAAACGAACAACTTTCAAACTT
>JBBPBP010009779.1:58388227-58409868 GCA_037974735.1 Cicer chorassanicum | reverse complement strand
GTTTGTAAATATTTTAAAACATAAAGAGTAATTGTAAATGATTTAAAAAAAATAAAAATAAATATTTAAGTATTACACATAAATAAAACAAATAACATATAATATCATTTAGTGTATTGTTTAATATGTTAGATAAAAAGATTTAAAATATTAGTTAACTATTCGGTTTTACCTCAACTCGACCACAAGACCTTTAAATCTTAAACGATTAAAATCTAATATAAGAGAATTATGTTCTTAAACTCAGTTAAAATTAATTGGACTCTAGACTTAAAAGTTATATAAATGGAACCACAATAAATTTTAAGGTGAGATCTACGAGAGTATCCAAATACTACCATATCTATTTCTTCACTACATATGTTATAGAACTCGCTTAATCATGCGTTCAAATACAAAATCAAAATGAATAAAAACAAAATAAAGTGATAAGTCCGTGACAAAAAAAAAAACATAAACGGCAAGAACTTGAAATTGCCTCCTCACGAACAACTTTAAATAATAAAAATCCAGAATAAATACAAAATATAAAGAAATACTATATGTATATAGTAATTAAACATTGTCTCTCAAAAATAATAAATTCCCTAAAAAACACCCATAAGAAATCCAAAAGGGAGGAGAAGGAAAAAAAAACAAGTATATAGACTCAGAAGATCGAATTATACATCAAAACCAAACCTATGAAGATAAAATACAAACAAGAGAGAAAAAATAAAAATAAAAACAATAAGAGTTGAAATATTTATGGATCATTTTTTGATATGCTTGACTTTCCTCCATCCTTTCTTCCATGAATTTCCAACAATCTTCACTCCCTTCTTGAAAAATAACTTGACCTCCATGGCTCTGTACTTCACCTGCTGTTCAAACCCACCCATAGTATGAGAAAGAGAGAGATGGTTTTTTAGAGAGAGAGAGGAGAGCTGCAAGTTAAAACGAAATATCAGAGGAAGAAACCTTTATAAACAAGGAAGGTCTAGTGAGATCCAACGCATCGTAGGACACGTGGCGTTGATCGGTGGATGCAACTGCCTTAAAACTTTGATCTGAGTTGATTACGTTGATTGTGTGATAAACATAAAGTTTAGTTTACATGTCGGTATTTGATTCCTTCACCTCAGCGATACTGACACAACTGGCAGGTGAGAGAGTCTAGCTGGCACAAAAATATCACATTCTTTTATTCTAATCTATAGGACACGACTAAACAGCACAAAATTTGTATTTTTTTAAAGGGTAAATATCACCTGTGGTCTCTTAACTTAATTTTGTTTAACTATTTAGTTCTTTATCTTTTTTTTTCTTGTTCGATTTGATCTTTATGTTTTTAAATAATTTCAGTGTTACCCTTTTTTTTTTTTTTCTTTTTCGATTTGATCCTTTATGTTTTTAAATAATTTCAGCGTTACCCTTTAAGTGGATTTCCGTTAAGAAAAAGTTAAAAAATCCCTCATCTAGATCATTGTACATGTTCATCAAACATCTAGGAACGATTGCCACTGATCTAAATTAACAAATTTTGAATATTTTTCTGAAATATTTTCAAAACATAAAGGATAACTTTTTCTGAACATGGAGGAAGTATTTTTTTAACTTTTTCTTAACGAAATCCCACTTAAAAGGTAACGCTGAAATTATTTAAAAACATAAAGGACCTACCCGGGAAAAAAAAAAGATAAAAGACTAAATCGTTAACTGAAATTAAATTAAGGGACCACGGGTGATATTTAGCCTTTTTTTAAATAAAATATCTACATAGTACATCCAAAGTCATATTAAGAGTTGGGGAAATTTTCTCCCTTCTATTAGGCCCAGCCTAGCTCACTAAAAAAATAAAGTTGGGACCACGATGGGGTTACAGGGTATGGTTAGTGCTTCTTATGCTTATCCACTATATTATATGGTTTTCATGTCTATCTTTTGTTATTTGTTTTATTAAATTTTTCAATAAATTGAAACATACCTACCACCTTGGAAATAAAATTACATATGCTATGGTTGATCATATTTAGCAAATGGTGAAAAAAACACTTATACATGTTGCAACACTATTTTACTTTTGTTCACTATAGAAAAGCCATAACAATGTTAGTATGTTAACAAAAGATGATAAAATAAAGAATTTATGTCAAGAACTTTGCTCATTGATTCCTATGCATAAAATTTAATAAAAATAAGTTATTATTAAGGTCAAAGCATTGTACAAAGAATGAATAACAATGGAAGACTTCAAATTTCCAGTCCAGCAATAAGAGCATCCAAGGACACACCCAATGATGAACAATTGTACAAAGTTACCACCAGAGAAGTGAATTGCACTGAATATAACAGAGCTTATGGCTACAGCTTTCTGCCACTTCATGGTAGAAGAAAGTGATGTCAATAGAAATCCCCTATAAACAACTTCTTCCAAAAGAGGAGTGACAATGCAATAAGCAACCACACAAGAAACTCTTGAGATATCACTGTTCAGGAGAATCTCCTTCAGTGTAGGGTTGCTAACAGCCTGCAAGCATATAAAACAATACCATTCCATAATTTTTAATCCATCTCATTTTGCTAAAGAACACACAAAACAATCATTCAATTATATGATGCATATTCAGTTTTCAACTTCTTCCCTCTGATCTAATAATTTTCAGTTCTCGAAAACCATATAAAATATTTTAATTAAAAGCTAATATTTACCGAAGATGTATTACTCAGTATGTAGAAACTCTCATGTTAAAGACATAAAAGGAAGCATAGATACATAAAGCAATTTGACAGTAGCTTTTTTCATTATGAAAACAAGGATAATAGCTCATTACAACAAAGGCAAACCTCTAGGATTCCTGATAATAGAAAAAGAAAAGATACAACAGATCGTTCCATGATAGGGTGGGACCTTATATTGTGAGACAAGATTATTGATGATAATTATATACTAATGCAAATAACTTGATGCTTGTACAGAAAGATGTCTAAAAAGAAAGAACATAATCATAGCAGTTTTTATTTCGCTAGTTGTAGCAGTATATTGGATTGAATATTATGATGTTTTAAAATAGATGCTTCCAATCCATTGAATGAGGTGTTAAATGTGATTAGAGAAAGCCTGGGCCCCCTTCAGGAAGCATCAACTCTTTCACTCTAGGAAACCATGCTTTTAGTGCCTAGGTAGCCTTTTTAACTTGTTAAAGAGTCTCACATTAGATGAGATAAGGCTTGAACGTGTAGGGGTTGAGCTAGACCCAACCCAAATTCTAATATAAGTAAAGCAAATTCCATGAATGATTCATAACTTTGATAAGTAGTCTTGGTGCATGTTTTTGCATGTATATAGTGGAGAATGTGAAAAGTGATTTTCCTCTTGGCAAATGTGATTTTGGTACGTTTGGTTTCTTTGTGTCATAACTTATTTTGGCTCCAAACCTGGTTTGACTATAAGTGGTAAAAAGTAGAAAAAATTACACTTAACGTTTACTTCAAACTTGGTAAAAGTCAAAAAAACCCTAAAAATAAATCACTTCACTTCCAAATTCAATTTTAACTAAATTAATTTTATGACATCAAGTTCATTCAAAATCACAATCAAGAAATGTTCATCACAACATTCAATTCAATGGGAAGAAGGTACTGTACAAGCACCATTCATCACTCTTCTTCAACATGACAAAGCCTACCATGCCACCATGCCTAGCCAGCTCCCAGTTGACTATGTAAACTATAAACTCCCTATAATTAGCCTTGACCTATGTTAATAGACTGTTAAAAGGCCAAAAATAACTAACTTAATAGAAATACTCCTTCAACTTATTTAATTAAACTCTTGGAATTTTGTCTGTCCAACATAGATTAGTTACAAAGGTATGGAGAAATACATTAATAGAACTGTTTGTAACCGCTTAGTAGTTAGACAAACCTAGTCTCTCCCAACCAACCAAATCAGAATAACCGAACCCCTTTCCCTTATTTTCCTCTCTATGTTATAATTACACAAGTTACATAATTGTAGTCCTAGGTCCAGTTAAGTTAGTGGAATTCCTCCTAGAATAGATCCTCACAATTTGAGGTCCATTACTAACATAACTCTTCCCCAAGTCTTTCGCCTTGTCCTCAAGGTGAAAGTTTTAAAACTGCTCCTAAATAATGTCTGTGTCACCTCAACATAAATTTGGGGGAAGATTGGGAGGGGGACTACCAAATTAGAAGGGGGAAAACTTAGGGGACCAAAGCCACTCGGAAAAAAATGGCCGGTACAAAATACAGTATTTATTGAGAAAATTAAACAAAGCATTTAAACATCAAGTTATTCATCTTGAGGGAAGCACATAAAGATGACGTTATTACTCTTGTCTACTGCAGAACACAAGACTAGGTTGCTGATGTCTTAACTAAGTCCCCTCGCCAGTTGGCGAATATGAGTTTCTGAGATCATAACTTGGTGTTAAGGACTGCTGATGTGAAGTGAAACTATTGTTGAGTCATATGTTTTAAATTGCTTTTGTTGGTTATTTTTATTGTGTGCAAATTGTAACTGTGCCATTATCTTAGGCCATGATTCTAGTGGGTGGTTATTAGGATTTAGTGTTTTTCCTTACACTGTCAAAGGAGTTTTAATGTTTCAGATTTGAAGTATTCGATGTTCAGTTTGTTTTTCTCCTTGAAACTGTGTTCTCTTTTTTCTGGTCAATTAACTAACATCCTTAATAAGCAAAAATACCTATTTTCATACTTATTAAGGATGTTAGTTAAATACATTTAATTTTTTAAATTTCATGTAAACTAAATTTACTTGCCTACCCCTAACTAAATGGCCATCTTCTCACAATACTAAGGAATTAATTTAAGGGTGTTTTTTTAAATAATTAACATTAAATGTAGGTTGATTAGTTGAAATTTACTTATACTTGAGGCCAACAAATGTAAATATCTTTTTACTTATAATTGAGTCCAGAGTAATACAAATTAAAGGGTGCAACATGATGTTCTACTAAGAAAGCTCTACAACTCTAGCAATTAGTCTCAGAGAATTGCCATCAAGAAGTATTTACCCCCTTGGTTTGCAGCTTAGGGTCATAACTCATAAGCTGTTCTACCCAAGAAATTGTATTGTGTGCTAAAGGCTGGATCCTCACTATACTTATATATCTTTGGTGTATAATATGATATTATACATTCATATAGATACAGACACCAAAAACGACACTGACACATCAACATCGGCAATAATTTGAAAAAATGAATATTTGAATGTAACCATATGTGTCAGTGTTGTAATCAGAGAGGAGAACTACAACAAATGTGTTAGACATATAGTTTATGATGCTTTTCCATGCAAATGAAATGAAATAACAGAAAACATGTGTATAATCACCAACCTCAAAGCCAAATAATCTGTCAGCAACTAGTGATGATAGACAAACCAGAAAAACAAGAAACCCAAATCCCAGAGCTGATGACAAAAACCAGTTCCTGTCGCTCAATAACTTGTTATTCTTGAAGAAATTTGAAAATTTATATCGTGGCTTAGCCGTGTACTTCAATAAAATGAGAGCTGCATTAAACTCAAGAACTTGAATGGTAAGAAGTGATAAAGCCTGCATTAGTAAATGAAAAGAACCATGTGTTCAAATATCTGATCAAAAGCCAAAACACCACCAAAAGGCTCTATTGCACCTATGTACCCAAGAATTGGATTCCTAAGAAAGAATATTTTTATTATAAGAAGAACTGGGAGAGAACTCTCTCCTAAGGGTTTCCCCTTCTCATAGAGACTATACTCTATTCAACAAATGATTACAATATTCAAAGATATCCTTTCTAACTTGGCAACTGCTCTATTTATACAAATAGCCTTATAACAACCTCACTTAACTAACTATTATTAAATAATTCTACTAATCTATGTCCTAACAACCTGCCTTAGAAACTTGTAGTATACACACTAGACATAAAAGCACCCTTCTATTCTAAAATTGAAAGCTATCTCTAAGCACAAGTAGAGCAAACATTAAAAAGCAACTTCAAATTCAACCTTGCAGAACTGCAAAAAATTACTGATCACCAGCCCGTTGTATTTGCAAGATAAGATTGCCTACAAAACATGTGCATCCTAACCTTAACTTGCTATGGCAAGAATAGGTGTCATTATGCTAAATAATCTTCTAACGTTTTTATGACTTTGTCACCATATTAGTCTCACAAAGTTACAAAACAATTAATAAATTTGTTCTTGTGTTTACCAATTAATCTATATGAAGAGGAAATACGCTAGCACTTTAACCGTTTGATTGACTAATAACATGGTAACTAAATTTAAAAGAACTATTATGGCAATATGTGCATAAATACATTTTGATGGAGTAATTTTGAGGAGAAAGTAAGCGAATTACTCAAATATTTAAAACAAATTGTTATTTGAACATCAAGACAACAAAATTCCACAATTTTTTTAAATGGTTAACGAGGTTCACGTAGTGGTTAATGACAAATTACATTTGGTTTATAGATATATCAAGTGTAGCAACTTACTAATCATGTACTAAACATTATTAGTTACAAATTTAAACGTGAACAACCTTGATTTTCAAGTGTTGAAATCGTAGTTGACAATATCCAAATGTGTGGTTAACCAAGTTCAACCAATCTTAATATAGATCATTAACCACGCATCGAATTGTGTTAACTTGTGGAATTTTGATGTACTAAATTGAGGTTCAACTAACATTTGTGATATATTTATTTAAATAAAAATAAACGAGAAATGTGATGTGACCTGAGTTTGTGGGTGAAGAGGTTGTTGTCCTGTGAGCAGTGCAACCACAGATAAGCCTCCAAAACTGAGAGGGATATGAAGAGTGAATAAATACAAAGCAAGATTGCTCCATACACCCCCACTCTCCCATGGACTATCATCCTCTTGCCGCAACGGTGATGAAAAAGGCGTTTCTCGCTCTTTCATTTTGCAATAGCATCCCGTGAAAATGTTGCGTTGAGAGGGATTAAATCCCAATTGCAATTGCAGTTGTGGTGAACATTTCAAGATACTACTATTAGTGTTTTGCTTGTAAAAGGGTGTCACCGCTGAACTACTGAGTTTTAGGGAAATTTTAGTATAAGCAGGTAGCCACGCCGTTACTGACATGACATTATTAATCCTTGATTGTGTTGCTTAATCTTGAAGGTCTTCACTATTCCGCTTGCAGCTTCACAACCACGACCTTGCAAAGAAAATGTAAAGAAGGGAAAGAAAAAAAAAAACTATTTTTTAGAAGTTAGTAACTGAAAAATTAAGAATCTGATGAAAAAGTAACTTTAAAAGATAATTAGTGATAAAGAAATTAGGTTACCCTAAAATAGTGCATCCTTTTATATATGTTATAGATTCACAAGTCATCGTTGCTTATATTCGGTGTTGATGTTCATGGGTGATTTTTTGCAAATTTTTATATTTCGGTCTTGTTAATTGGTTTCACTTCACCACGTCATGTTGAAACAATTTTCTCATTTTTTATTCGAACTGATAAGAATTTATATTGGGTTTTATAATTCATAATTAGTATTTTATTTTATTTATATTTCATTTTATTACAATTTTAAATATCAATTTAAATATTTTAATTAATATTAATATGAATTAGTTTAATTTAAATTTAAAATAAAATTGAACTTAAATATTTATAACAATAATAAAAAATTAATGTTAAATCATGACGTAAATGATTAAAAATGAATAAATGATATAATTAATAAAATTTAAATTTCGCTATTCTGGGGTCTAAAGCGCTCTCAAATATGCTCCACTAAGTCTGTTAGAAGTTGTCGATGACTTTATTTTTCACGAATATCTACTTTCCTTTGTTGTCTCGTTTAAAGATTGGGATGAAGACTATTATGTGTTTCAGTTATTGAGATGTCATTATTCACATTATTGTAAGATTAATCAAACTCACCACCTGTGTGTTGTTCGTCTTCAATGATCATGCTATATGATACATGCATATATTGTATGCTTGAGGGTTTTCATGTGTCAAACACGCGTTGGACCACGTATAATTGCAAATCTAGAATAGAGCACTCAAATGACCACTCCACATCCTTTCTAGTTGTTTTTTGTCATTGGGAAAATAGTTTTCTCTCATCTCCTTGTGACATTGGAATTGTCTTGACAAATGTAGTCCACTCAAATACTAGATAGTGCTCCATTTTATATGGAGTTCTATTAACTGTATATTTTACTTTGGGAGCTTGTCCTTCCAAAACCTCGTTAAACACATTGGACTGATATAACATGTTAATGTCATTGTTCGAACTTACAATGCTAAAAAAAAAAAGAATGACAAATCCACAAGTCTTGTGATACCACTGCTTCAAGCATAATCGTGGGTTTATCTTGATCACCTCAACAAAATTGGCCTTTTCAGGCAACTGGACAATATTCCATTGTTAGTGTGACATCCTAAACCCCAAAATAATATATAATAATTTATAATAGATTTTTTAACTTTAATTCGCAGAAGGTAAAACAAATACGTTTTTAAGGGAATAAAAACTTTGATAATTAATTTAAAATATCACGTTTCTCAAAAATCAAAAGGAACACTTTAAAATTTTTCCTCCTATAAAATAGTGCAATCTCCATAAAATTTGATTTAAGTATAATTACGTGATTCAATTCTAAAAACTTACTGGTACTTATATGGTTTTCATACAAAAAGTCGTTTCAAATTAAATAAGTAAAATACAAATTACAACCCTTATTCCCGGTATCACCTATCAGAGCGGGGTTCCTCCCAACTTGAACTTCAAGATTCATTAACCTGTAACAACTGCGATTTTGCAAACGCATGACCAAGCCGGTCAAACACAAACAACGAAGGAGGTGAGTTTTGAAATCATGTTAATAGTATAATATAAATAAGGAGAACACACAATTAATCATAAATAAACCGTATCATTAGACAAACACTTTTCAAGGAAAAACATAACATTATAAAGTCAAAACCAAGGAAAATCAATACTTTTCACAATAATATCAAATCATCTACAAAATTATCATCGCACACAATACATATTAATCACAACAAACAATCACACAAAAATGCAATGATATGCATGAGCTTAGACTCTACTTCACAATGTGGTACCATTCTAACTCTGAAGTACTTGGTTAGGAGGCCATGATACTATGCCACCATTTCGGTGGACGGACAATTCAAATTGGCCTTGTCCTCATAGATCCCATCAACTCAACCCGAGACACATATATGCGACAGTCGAGGTAAACGTGTGTTGCATGGTAGCTCCCGACATTTGGAGTGCTACCTCCAAGTCACCTAGGAATTCCCCACCCGAATACCTCCAAGGTCTAACAATCTTGCCTTAAGGCTCAACAGCAGACCGCCATGATCAGGCTCAATTCAGTTGTACTTCCCCGGAATCGCTAGGCTTGTCAGGCCCTACCTATATGATGACAAAATAATCTCCACTTCACAAATTCTCAATATTTATTTTCTCCCCTCGTTGGCCTATGATACTCCATTAAGACCGTCATCTCAAACACAAATTTAGAACATCACTATCATCAATCGTAACTCATCACAAATTTATGAAATCACAATTATTATTCATACATCATCATCATCACATAAAATTATCACAACACATCCATCTTTTATTATCAGATCACATAAACTCATCTAATCAAACATATATATAAAATTAATTCGACACCCAATATCACAATAATATCAAATACCACACATTTATAGAAATTAAATCAATCAACACCTTACAAATATTTCTATTCTATATTTTAATCTCACAAGTTCTATATTTTTGCATTAATTAATTTATCACTCAAAGGGCTACTGCCGTACGTAGCAAGCCCCGGATGAATCATTGGGAAATACGGTTTTCTCATTCATCTCACAATATATTATACTCATGAATTCAAACGCTCTCTCACCCCTTACCTTATTTAGACGCTTTCTCAAACACAAAAATCAACAGCGACTGCATATCTTCAACGTACAGCGAGTGAATCCGAATAAATGGCGAGTTCACAAAATCGTCGAGACGTGACTGATAAATTATACAGAGCATGAAAATAAATCTTAAATAATTAATAATAATTTTAGGAACAAAAATAGAGTCAAAACGACGAGAGAAAAACTGCAGAAAAGGTCTCACCGACTCGTCGGAGAGCCGTAAGGGTCCGACGTCAACTTCACCGAAAAATGAAAATGAGTAGTGCTTCTTATAGGTTTCGACGAGAGGAATCCAAAAACGATGTTAGTTTTTTTGAAACGACAAACGTGGTGATCGGAATCGGCCAAAAACAGCTCGCTCAAGGAAAGAAACGGAGCTGTTTCTGAAGAAACGGAGCAACGATTGATAAAACTGATGCCAAAAATGGATTCAGTGGCCGATTTTGTGTGGGATAAAGGTTGGGATCGATTCAAAAGGCAAGGATTTGGTGGCAATGAATTTTAGAGAAGAGGAAGAATGGATGTGTTGCGTTCTTTCAAGAAGAAGAGGAAGTCTATTACAATTTTTTTTTGTTAACAATTAGGGTTCACACATGGGTCAAACCCATTGGTCTCTTTATTTACTTTTTTTTATTACTATTATTATTTTTATTTTGCTAAAATAAAATTAATAGTTATTTAATCTCATTTTTCTCATTTTTAATACTCCTTCAAATATCATTTAATTTTCAAAACATTACTAATATTTCATAACTAATATATGATAAATTAGAGTAATTAAAATAATTAACCTTTTAAAAAATACATATTACTAACAATTGAAACTCATATTCAAAATAGTCACTATAATTATACTTATTTTTCAAAATACTCATATTAAAATACTACCATCATTAGAGAGTAGTCAAAATCACAAAATAAATAAATATAACATTGCTACTTTATATTAATTACTAAATCATAATAAATATATAAAATCGCAATGCCACAACAAGTATATAAAAATAAAGGAAATCAAACACAATATTATTACTATCCCAAGTATAAATAACTAAAATATGAGATACTTAGAATTAATTAAAATATAAATATGTGCACATTTAACATTAGTCAAACATACAAGGAAATATCACATTAATTACGAACGTACATATACACGTAAAATCCATTAAAATTTTATTCTTAAAAATATGTACACTAAAATACTATTATTTTTAGCGAAATATCTAAGATAATAAAATATAGTATTTATTATTTATATCACTTATTTAGTCAAATGTGTACAAGATTAGCACGTCATAGAAAATACACATATAAAAAAAATTAATCAATATATATTCTAAAATAACTTTTAACGCCAAATTAATTATTTAAAATTCTATTTTATTAATAAAATAATTTATTATAAAATTTGTGGTGTTACAGTTAGTGCATACAATCAATAAAACCTACCATACTTGGAAAGTCACGTGTCTCCCCTATTTGTAATAGGCAATCAACATCAATATTGTTATTATGCCTTCTTAGGTATTTCGCTCCAAATATCTCGTTCACGCCCCTTACAAATCTCTACAAGGACTCAATTGCAACACTTTCACTAATTCAAACATATTCATCTACACCATCATCAAGAGACCCATATGCCAATATACAAATAGTAGCAGTACATTTTTGTAATGGTGAAAGACCCATTTTACTTATTGTATCAACCCTCGTTTAAAAATACTCATGATGATTTCCAAGGGCTGTTACAAATCAAAGAAACACATGTCTATGCGTTTGAAATCGTCGTCGGAATTTAACATCTGTGTATACTAGATTTTTAAAGAAATAGTAATTGAACAATCAAGTATGTCTTTTTTCATGATTTCGATCTATCACTGTTCTTCTTCGTTTGGACCTAGTAGAACTATTGGATTGTTGTTGCCTCTCAACCATTGACATTAATAAGTCTTCATCGGCGTTATCCACAAATTCATCTTCTATCAACTCTAAAAAGTGTTTATTTGGTTCTTCCAAATTGTTTAGATCCATTAGGTGATTTAGTGAAAGAGAGTAAACACGTTGATAAAAAATATAGGAGTGATAAGATTGCTACACTTAAATGAATAACGTTAGTTTGACTAACGGCTCATTTGAATAATGACTAGTTTGAGAAAGAAGAAATTATTAATTTTTTTTTACAATAAAAAATTATTATTAATTAAAATGACACTAGTGATCATTTTACATAATATCTAATTTGAATAAAACTACACCATTATATCTTAACTTAAATCTTCCTTCAAAAGAAAAAAATCTTAACTAAAATCCATATTTTTTTTAAAGTTCATTACAATAATTTTCATGAACTTCGAGTTGTACTTCGCTCATCTCGAATTTCATGATGATCTCCATTTCCTTTAACTCCATCTCGTCATGCTTCAGTTGTGCCAATTTTTGTAAAGCTACTATTTTTTTATCCATTGTATCTTGCACAACATTGTTGATAGGAGATGTTTCAATCGCCTTTGCATTTCCCTTTCTTTTTGCTACCTTTTGTCCCATTGGACGCTCCATTGGTGATGTTGAGTTAAATTCATTACTTGTCAGTGTCTATGGATTAGAAGATGATGAGTATGCCCTATTAGTTGAAGTCTTTATTCTTTATGAAGCGCATTTAGTTGAAGCTCACATCCACTTGGGTTCATCTTTTAGCAATCACCATGGTTGCTCAAGCTGAAGAGTGAATGGGTCATCGTCGTCTGGAGAGAAAAAAGCTCGTGCAACAATCATATTTTCATTCTTCGAGCTCTGACTTTTCTTTCCCTTGGCAGGTTATTGATAACACCCACCAAATTTTTGAATGGCGGAATTTATTCTTTGCCATCAACATTTTAGTTGACCGAGTTGCTTCTCTCGCAACTTCCAAGGATAAATGTTAAAATTGTTTGTGATTCTTAACCAAAAACTATCTGCTTTGGATCCTTTAAAACATTGAGCCATGATTGAATAAGAAGTGTATCTTCTTTCACAGTGAAAAGCTCTTGACGTTTTTTTAGAAGAACAATTCTCTCCCTTTACAAGCGTAATATTTTCAAGACCAACTTTGGCTGAAAAATTGTGGAACTTAACATTCTAACATGGACCAAATCGGTGGTTCAGATTCATAATGATTAAACTCAACACCTTGAGTATACATTTGAGGTATATAAAACATGGTGGGATTAGATGGTGGCGACTCAAATATAGTGGGGTTCATTGGCGGTGGCATAACTTGAGAATTTTGAGAATTCATATGATAATTTTGCATAAAATGCAACATATACTGCTGAAAATTATATTGATTGGGATCTATTTCCACAAACTTAAATAATTTTGAAATAATAATAAGATGGAAAAATTGAGTAAAAGATGTTGTCAATTGAAACTGAAAGAGATATAATTGTGAGATAAAAATTATGAAAATAAATGGAGTGTAAAATTAAGAATAAATAGATGAAATTGTGGGATAAAAGTTGTTATATATTGAACACTAAAGATAACCTTGGTCAATTTGATTCCAGATCTCAAAAGTGTACATTCATTAGATACTCTAAAAGATCTAAGGCTTATAGAGTGTTTAATAGGGAAACTCAGATTGTGGAAGAATCCATACATGCTAAATATGATGACAAACAGCTTGACCTTGAAAAGTCAAAGCAAGATGATGATAGTGCACGTTTAGCAGTCCCAGAGGAAGCAGATGTAGACAACCCAGAAGAACTAGAAAAATCAGAGGATACAAGCAAATTAAAAGAAGATGAAAAATCTTCAGAGGATGAATTCGATTAAGTCAAAAATAGTCTAGATAAGTCAGAAGGAAGATATGGATGGAAGTACAAGTTATCTCATCATGAAACTCTAATAATTTCAAATGCAAGTGATCATTTGAGGACCAAATCGTCACTAAAAGATACCACTTTGTTTGGCTTACTCTCATCAATTGAGCATACCTCTGTTGATGAAGCATTGGCAAGTGATGGATGGATTATTGCAATGCAAGAAAAGTTAAATGAATTTAAGAGAAATGATGTTTGGGATCTAGTATCTAGACCAAAGAAGAACATTATTGGAACCAAATGGGTTTTCAAAACAAGCTAAATGAAAAAGATGAAGTGGTTAGAAACAAGGCAAGATTTGTCGTACAAGGCTACAATCAGCAAAAGGGCATTGATTACACCAAGACATTTGCTCCAATGGCCCGATTATAAGCTATTCGTATCCTACTTTCTTTTGATGCAAATAATAACATTAGGGCCCGTTTGATGGACCGGATATGATAGGCACAGGATAAGATAAGGAACAAGATAGAGACATGATAAGAAAATAATAATAATAATAATAATAATAATAATAATAATAATTATTATTATTATAATTTAGTTTCATACTTCAAATAAATTTTAGGTTTTATGTTTATCTTATTTTCATTCTAATAAAAAAAAAAACAACACATTATAAAAAACTATGTTTGACTTTCAAGTCTTTTTGTCTGATGACAAAAGGGGGAGAAAGATGTTTGATAATGTGGGGAGAAAAAATACTTAGAAAAATACTTAGACTTAGGGGAAGCCTTAAGTAAGGGGGAGTCAAAGTATTTAAAAGAAAAGTTGTTATAAAAAATACAGTTTTGTCATCATCAAAAAGGGGGAGATTGTTGGAACCAAGTTGGTTTTATACTTAGAGTTTTGATGTTAACAAAAGTATTTTATGAGAACAATATATTTGACTTCACATAGTATGAAAGAAGATTCATGTTTTTGAAGACAATCTAAAATAATATTTGGTTCCTATTTATAATTTACGAAAATGTTTGACCAAGTTGAAAAGAAGATATGGTCAAGATTGGAAGAAGATATGATCAACATCTTATCTACAAGAAGATATGAATTATTTACAAGAAAATTTGATCAATATTTACTGTCAGAAGATTTGATCAAGATTTATCTTGAGTTGTTAGACTTAGGAAAGTTGACCTATTTCTTGTTCTACAGGTTGTTGGATCCCTAAGGTACTTGTGCAACACAAGACCTGACCTATGCTATAGTGCTGGTGTCATTAGCAGATTCATAGAGAATCCCAAACACACTCACCGGATTGCGTCCAAGAGGATCATGAGATAAATTTAACGAACACTAGAACGTGAAATTATGTTTGCAAGAGAATTGAAGCAAGGAGATGAAGATCTGATTGGTTATTCTGATTCTGATTGGTGTGAAGATAAAAGTGATAGCAGAAGCACAACAGACTATGTATTCAAATTTATGAAATCTTCAATATCATGGAGCTTAAAGAATCAAATAGTCATAGCCCTATCATCATGTGAAGCAGAGTACATTATTGGAAGCTATGCAGCTTGCCAAGCTTTATGGCTCGAAGCTTTGATGGAAGAATTCTGGAATGAAGTATGCAGGTCAGGGCCATTGATGATTGACAACATCTCAGCCATAAATCTAGCAAAAAATCTTGTATCTCATGGAAGGAGTAAGCATATATAGATAATGTTTCGTTTCTTAAGAGATCAAGTTGGGAGAAATAAGCTCAAACTCATATATTGTCAAACTGAAGTACAAATTGTTGATATAATGACCAAGACACTAAGGACAAATAGATTTAAAGAGCTAAGACAAATGCTAAGTGTAGTATCACTTAGATACTTGAATTAAGGTAAAGTATTAAATGACTTGTAATCCAAGTAATGTAATAATTGAATGTAGTAACTAACTAACTTACCAATCAATTAGTTTGTTAGTTAGATTGCACTTAGAATGTGTAAGAATAGCTTTTGTATAAATAGGATTGACAATCTATGAAATTCATAAGTCTTACCATTCATTCAAGTGTGCAATTTTTATTTTCTTGTTGTGCAAGTAACAACTGAAAGCTAACAGTTTTAAGTTAATTGCCCCATAAACGTTTGTTAACTATATTGAAGGTTTAATTTTGATTATTTTGAGGTCTCTCAATATATGATGTTCACCTTTTTGTAATCAGTGTGACCTCTTTTTTTTTTTTTTTTTTTTAATTTTAGAAGAGATTGTAAATTTCATCATAATTAACTCACACAACTGTGTGAAGGTCTTAGGTTCGAACTCGAGACAAAACGTTCAACCTAACAATATCAGTGTGACATCTTTACATGTACTAACAAATTAATAATTAGTCTAGTAACATTAGTCGTTTAAAAATAATGACCTTTCTATATATATATATATATATATATATATATATATATATATATGCGTGTGTATTAAACACACACGTAAAAAACAACACTGATTTTTCTTCTTTTTGAATATAATGTCACACAATACATTTGAACACACATATTGCAATATGTGCATGTAGCTAGCTAGGGATGCACCAATTGCTGTACTCATTCTTGCTAAATTACATTATATAATGTATTTATATATTATGATTCAAATATTCTAATTAAGTACTCCATTTTGTCATTTTTATAAGAGACGGTTGAGTAAAAATTTAGTCAACAAAACTTAATATATCTGATTCATAATATGGACCAGATACATCACTTTTGGTTGACTAAATTTTAACTCAATTGTCTCCTATAAAAAGATCTAGTGGAGTAGTTCTCTTATATTAGGACGTTGGGGATCAGTCATCATCATCTTCTAAAACTTCTAGGGGCAGAATAGGCTTTTAACTCAGGGTTAAATTCTTCATCAAGCAATTTGACAGCATTGTATGCACCTGCCCCAGTTAGAGTTCCATGAATACGAGCTATGAGATATAACCATATGCCTCTGAAGTTGTTTACAACAATTGTTGGGCCCTGTGTTCTTACTGGATTCATTGAACCTCCAGTTGCAGGCTTGTAGCATAGTATTGTTGAAACAATAAAGAAAATTTGACCATGTACCTCCACTTTTATCCTCATACCCCCACAATTTTTGAAAATGCCAAAAATACCCTCAATTATTTTTTTTTATTTTTATTTTTTACAAAATCCACTTTCACTTCCGGAAAACTATTTTCAAGAATTCCGGTACACAGAGTTTTACCGAAAAACTTTTTACAAGTTTTCCGGTACAAAAGGATGTTTTCGGAAAACTAAAAAAAAGATTTCCGGTACAGAAGGGAAAAATGTGTGTACCGAAAAACTTTCTCCAACTTTTCCGGTACAGAACGTGTTTCCGGAAAACTTTATCGACAAGTTTTCCGGTACACACCCTTATTTAAAAATAAAAAAATTAAATTAAATTTTATTAATTTTTTTAGATCACTTAATTATTGAAAATTTTGGGGTAGTCGTGGCCACTAAAGCTTCGCCCGTGAGTATAACTTTGTCGTCTTTACCTTTATCCCTACCCACAGAAAAAAAAAAATTGTTAAAATCAAATAAATTAATTAAATACTAATATAATAAAAAAAATTAAAATAAAAAAAAAAATCTGAAACTACCGGAAAACTTGTGGGTGAAGTTTTCCGGTAACTTCAGGAAAAGTCACTAACAAGTTTTCCGGTAGTTCATTATTTCCGGAAAACTTTTTTCAAGTTTTCCGGAACAATCGGAAAACTTTTTTCAAATTTTTCGGAGTGCTGTTCTGTACCGGAAAACTTGAAAATAGTTTTTCGGTAAAAATGAAAATTTTGACGTAATATATACGAGGGTATTATGATATTTTTCACTGGCTTTTTGGGGTATAGGGTTAATTGTGGGGGTACGGGGTCAAATTTTAAATAATAAGGTTGTGCTGAGAAATAAGGCCCAAATGAAATATTGGCCCAATAATTTAATTGAATTCCTAAACTTTTAGTTAATAATTTATAATTAGTTCTCTTAATTTTTAAATAATATGTAATTGGATTCCTAAATAATATGTAACTAGTTCTCTTAAATTTTAATTAATTAGTTTTTCACAGTGTACAATTTTTCATTAATTGGATTTGTTACATAATTTTTTTTTAAAAAAATTTTAAAGCAAAGAAGAGTAAAAAATTAATTTTAAAGATACTTATTTAATTAAAATAAAATTTAAATTCCACATCCCCGTGATTTTTCACATCATCATGAACTAAAATTGTAAAAATAAAATAGGTGATTAAAATTGTTGATTTATTAAAATGAAGAGACAAAGATTGTATTTTAACATTTATTAAAGTAGGGAGAGGAATATGCTAGTGTATTACACTAATGATTTTGGTTACACCATACTTGCACTTGTAAGAGTATAAAGTATAATTTTGATCTGCTAAATAAATAGTTTAATTGTTATTAAAGTTAAAAATGTTTTATCATATAATAATGATTGACTATATTTCATCAAAAAATAATAATGATAGACTTGTAGGATTATATAGTATGCATTGTCGATATAAAATAATTTTACATTGACAATTAATAAGAATTGTTTCCTTTGTCACATCACACCATACAATTATTTTAAAATTGATAATATAATATGGATGTCCATATAAAATTATTATATGGATCATTTACTTATTTAAAAAAATAATGACTTAATTGTAGTTTTAGTTCTTCTCTTTATCGATTTACAAAATTGATTCTCTTATTTTAAAATTTGACAATTTTGACCTCTCATTCTGATTTTTAAACTAAAAAATGTGATGCGATATGCTTTAAATAATGTGACATATAATACAATGATATAGAATAATTAACACCTATTATATCACAATAAAACCTTCTAAAAACTTAAATTTCAACTTCAGAAAATTTTCATTTTTATAATTAATTAATAACATATAAATAATTAATAAATCTACATAATACTATATTATAAAATCTTATGTCACTTCATTTGAAAATATGTCAAATTATCATTTTTTTTTAATAAAAAATTTAAATAAAAAACCAAATTATCAATTTTTAAAATAAGGAATTAAATTCCATAAAAATAAAAAATAAAAGAAACAAAATTAAAATTAAACCAAAAATAATAACGTGGAACATACTCGACTATGAGTATGTTGAGCATGACGGTGGCTCCCACCGCGATTCCCGCAAGTTCTCTCACTTTTGCATGTTCAGACTCTAGATTAATTAATGTTAAAAAGTTTCATAAAAAAAATTAATGTCAAAAAAGAAATCATAAGTAGGTTCATCTGTTGACACTAATTTTTTTAATATTAGATTGCACTTAGAATGTGTAAAAATAGCTCATGTATAAATAGGATTGACAATCTATGAAATACATAAGTCTTACCATTCATTCAAGTGTGCAATTTTTATTTTCTTGTTGTGCAAGTAACAACTGAAAGCTAACAGTTTTAAGCTAATTGTCACATAAACGTTTGTTAATTATTTTGAAGGTCTAATTTTGATTATTTGGAGGCCTCTCAATATATGATGTTCACCTTTTTTTTTAATCTTAAAAGAGATTGTAAATTTCATCATAATTAACTCACACAACTGTGTGAAGGTCCTGGGTTTGAACTCGAAACAGGACGTTCAACCTAACAATATCAGTGTGACATCTTTACATGTACTAACAAATGAATAATTAGTCTAGTAACGTTATTCGTTTTAAAAAAACGACCTTTTTATATATATTTTATCAATAAAATATCTAAAAATAAACACAAAAATGTACAATAATATATATATATATATATAGATATACACACACATACAAAAAAAAGCACTGATTTTTCTTCTTCTTGGATATAATGTCACACAATACATTTGAACACACATATTGCAGTATGTGCATGTAGCTACTTAGGGATGCACCAATTGCTATACTTATTCTTGCTAAATTACATTCTATAATGCATTTATATATTATGATACAAATATTCTAATTAAGTACTCCCTTATGTCCTTTTTATAAGAGACGGTTGGGTAAAAATTTAGTCAACCAAAGTTAATATATCTGATTCATAATATGGACCAGATACATTAATTTTCGTTGACCAAATTTTAACTCAAGTGTCTCTTATAAAAAGATCTAGTGGAGTAGTTCTCTTATATTGGGACATTGGGGATGAGTCATCATCATCTTCTGAAACTTCCAGGGGCAGAAAAGGCTTTTAACTTAGGGTAAATTCTTCATCAGGCAATTTGATAGTAGTGTATGCACCTGCCCCAGTTAGAGCTTCAAGAATAGGAGCTATGAGATATAACCATATGCCTTTGAAGTTGTTTGCAGCAATTGCTCGGCCCAGTGTTCTTACTAAATTCATTGAACCTCCAGCTACAAGCCTGTAGCATGAAAAATTTACCCTGTACCCCCAAAATTTGACCCGTACCCCCAAATTTTTTTCAAAATGGCAAAAATACCCTCTAACTATTTTTTTACTATTTCACTAAAATCAGAGTAAATTTTTTTTTTCACCATTTCATCAATTCCGGTGCCGTAAAAAAGAATTCCGGTAACTTCCGGAAACCTTTTAAGAAGATTTTCGGTACACAACTGCCTTCCGGAAACCTTGGTTTGAAGATTTCCGGTACACAATAGGCTTCCGGAAAACTTATTTCAAGTTTTCCGGTACACAACAAAGTTCCGGAAACCTTGCTTTCAAAGCTCTCTGGTACAATACAGAAAAATTGTGTTCCGGGAAACTTAATTACAAGGTTTCCGGTACACAACTATTTTTTTTTGTTTTTTTTTTATCTAAGTTTTTTGACTTTTATTAGTTTTTTTAAATGTTAACCGATATGGATCAAATGTTTCCGGAAATTTAGAAAAAAATGTACTGTACCGGAGAGCTATGAAAGCAAGGTTTCCAGAACTTTGTTGTGTACCGGAAAACTTGAGATAAGTTTTCCGGAAGCCTATTGTGTACCGGAAATCTTCAAACCAAGGTTTCCGGAAGGCAGTTGTGTACCGGAAATCTTCTTAAAAGGTTTCCGGAAGTTATCAAAATTCTTTTTTGGACTTTTAATATATAAGGGAGGGCAAAACGGTCATTTCACTGCTATTTTGGGGTATAAGTATAATTAGGGGGGTATGGGGTAAAATTTTCCTGTAGCATAGTGTTGTTGAAACAATAAGGTTGTGCTGAGAAATAAGGCCCAAATGAAATATTGGCCCAAATAATTTAATTGAGTTCCTAAACTTTTAGTTAATAATTTATAATTAGTTCTCTTAATTTTTAAAAAAATATGTAATTTGATTACTAAATAATATGTAACTAGTTCTCTTAAAATTAATATGTAATTGGATTCGTGATAGAATTTTTTTAAAAAAATTTTAAAGCAAAGAATAGTAAAAGATTAATTTTAAAGATATTTATTTAATTAAAATAAATTTTAAATTCCACATCTCATATTTTTCACATCATCATGAACTAAAATTGTAAAAATAAAATAGGTAATTAAAATTGTTGATTTATTAAAACGAAGAGACAAAGGTTCTATTTTAACCTTTATTAAAGTAGGGAATGGAATATGCAAGTGTATTACACTAATGATTTTGGTTACACCATACTTGCACTTGTAAGAGTATAATTTTAATCTGCTAAATAAATAATTTAATTGTAATTAAAGTTAAAAAAGTTTTATCATATAATAATAATTGAACATATTTCATCATAAGTTAATAATGATAGACTCATAGGATTATATAGTATGCATTGTCAATATAAAATAATTTTATTATTGATAAAACTCTTTATGTAGATACATTAGAGACTACAAGTGTAAAAACAAGATGA
>JBBPBP010009779.1:58365410-58375566 GCA_037974735.1 Cicer chorassanicum | reverse complement strand
AATTTTGCAAATACAAATTCTAAAAACTCCATCGAAATGTTGTAAAGTTGAGAACTCATCAAGTATTTATGAAAGAAAAGAATAAAAATAAAATAATACATTTAATATTTTAATTATTAAATTATTTTTCTCTTTCTCTCTCATAAATGAACCATGAGGGTTCCAAACTTTATGGTTGTGCATACAGAACTAAAATTAACATAACAAAGTAAAAATTTAAATGTGACTATGAACAATTGAGTGAAGATTAGTTCAATTATAGATTCAAAAGATCTAAACTTGTACTAATATTTCATAGATCTACTAAAAAATCAAATGGTTAAATTATAGTGACTTCTTAACTGAAAGAGAATCTATAATTTTATATAAAAAAATTGATGTACTTGATTGAAATCAAGGGAACATAAAAATATGCAATATTAATATGGTTGGTGAAAAAGTGTATCATAGAATACATATTAATTTGTTTTTGAGGTGTTTTGCTTTTGTACTTATTGTGTTTGCTTTGCCAAATTTGAATCAAAATCCCTTTTATGATATTCTTGCTTATTTAATATGTATGAATCAATTAATGCTGGAAAAGTAATAGGTAGGAAAAGATTCAAGAATTTGTCTATAACCAACCCATATTGTACCAACATGAGAACATCCAAGGATAACTAAAAAAAAAAAATATAACTTATTTCCACTAATACACTCCTATGCAAATCACATTACCATGTGCTCTAAGAAATTGTTTGTTTGGATATGAATATGATAATAGGGAGACATATAAACACGTGTCTATGCTTCATTAGTAGTCATGCTACTATGTGTTAGGATATTTCTTTTAAATTAAAAAAAGAAAAAATTAATTACAATACATTATACATTATATAACACATTTCTCTCATATGGAAACTCACATCTTCTCTCGTATGGAACTCATGTATTTAGAGAATTCTATTTACATTTCAATCAATAAAAAGTTATGAATTTTTAGGATAATGAATAGTATATTAGCCAACATGAATTTAGCTCATATATATCTCACAATGATCTTTAGTTCCAATTTTATTGTTGCTACGAAAATCTCCTTATAGAGTGTGCTGTTACCATTTCTCAATATATAATTATCTATATAAGTATTTTTCCATTCGTGGGATTCTCAATATATTAATAATATTTTTTATAATTATTATATTAAATATTGATTTTTTTTTGTTACATATTGAACTTTTAGTAATTTAAACATATTAACCTTCTTTAGTTTTTGACATATTTAAAAGTATTATTTTAAGATAGAATCACTAAGGATCGTTCTAGGTTGGAAACTTACAGATTGAATCCAAAATCGTGTATTGCTGGAGAATGCTATAAATAGAGCTACGAAACTCCGAATCGGACGATTCCAAAACGAGATGAAAGATGACGTTCCGAAACGCAGATTAGGCTGTTGAATCACCGAAAACAAGTTTGTATAACTCAAGATATGATTGCAGGTTGCCGAACACGAAAATCGGTAGAAATAGTGTATTAGGGTTTGATGTAAAGGAAACTGAAAATTATAAAGAAACAAAAGATGAATTAGGTTGAGAAGATGAAGAAGGCGCCACAATCAAGGATGATTGATAAGCCAATGAAGAATCGCCACAATGGTAACGAGGCCATTGATAAGACTCAAAGCAAGTTCCAATCCAAGAACTCAAAGAGGAGACCTACCTCACTCACAAATCTCATTAGAGAAATTCTAATTCATTCCCAAAAAAATCCCTTCAATGAGGTTACAAATTCATAGTTATAGTAAAATTATCTCTAAACCTAAATGGGTCATAAGTGACACCATTCTCTAGGCCCAAATTGGGCTTACATCATTTTTTATAAAAATAAACTAAATGTAAGGAAGCAAAGTTTCTTCACTTACATATAACATCAACTAATTCTATATTAAAACTATTACAATTCCAAATTAAAGTAAACTATGAATTATTACAAACCAAATTAAAATAAATAAAGTTCATCCTAATTTATTAAAAATATGGATCATCTTCATGCTCTTTAGATCCTTATCATTCTCTCCTTCTTGAAGAAATTCGACCACGAATTTAAGCTCCATTATACCGTACATGAAGAAATAATTCTATCAAACCACAAGCTCATCATATCCACCGGGGTCAAATGGAAATTTGGAAAAGTCACCAAATGTGATAAGTCGGTGAATCACATTTTCATCTTGAACAATTAACATCTTACTACATTTATGGTAATGGTAAGAAATTCTAAAGATGGGAATAAAGTTATACCTTTTGAAGTTGCTATTCATAGCCAAATTTACCTTATTTGGATTGAAATTTGTGGCAAACAATATGTTACTTTGTATTTGCAAAGGCTTCAAAGCAAGTTGAGTTTCATAGACATTCTCTTCATCACAAAAAAATGGTGACTCAATAATTTCCTTGTAAGCATCCTTTTGAGGAACCTTTGAATAATCACCTTCAAGCACTAACATTGTTTCGTTCACCTCAGTCTCTTGTTTAAAGAGACTTTCAATTTAAATATATTGATGACATTCCCCCTTTAGAGACACTTCTTCAAGCCCTTGCAATAGTAAATTATCAAAGTTAGACAAATAGTTTGAGTCAATTTCTTGCCATTTGTCTCTCAAATGTTTCTCATCTTCTTCTTTCTTTTCTCTGATTTTCTCTTTCTCTCTTAAGGATAGCTTCTCTACTTTTCATGCCTGTTTTGCATATCCATTTTCGTACAGATATTTCACATACTCCGGATCCAATACAAAATATCGAATATATTGAGGATATGACATACTTAGGAATTTTCTCAAACAGGTAGTGTGCAATACTTTTAACAACACAATTTTTTTTAACTAGCAGCAACACACAAATTAAGAAATGATAGCAATTCAAACAAAAGCAACACAACTAGCAATTTATGTTTCACCAAAAAAATGCATAAATAGAAATTTACTCAATTTCAAACCTAGAGACAAGCTCTGGTACCAAATGATATGATCATATTTCTCATGAATCAATATAAGGATCGTTCTAGGTTGAAAACTTAGAGATTGGAACAGAAATCGCGTATTACTGGAGAACGCAATAAACGGAGCTGCGAAACTCTGAATCGGCCGATTCCAAAATGAGATGAAAGATGATGTTCTAAAACACAAGTTAGGATGTTGAATCACCGAAAAAAAGTGTGTAGAACTCGAGATATGGTAACAGGTTACTGAACACGAAAATTGACACAATTTGTGTATTAGGGTTTGATGTAAAGGAAACGCAAACTTATTATTATTCAGTAAAAGAACCAAGAACAAAATGGCGCCACAATCTAGGGAATGATAAGCCAAAAAGAACGCCACAAGGATATATAGTGGCTTGAACTTTGAGGGCAGGGTGTATATCTCTTGGTAAGTCTTCTAAATTTATTAGTGGAAGAAAAATGTAGTCAATGGTTGATGGAAGAGTTTCAAATAGAGATTTGACATTGTTGCATGGTGAACCAAATATTGGGTTGATGCATGTCGCATGAATGTTTTTGTCTAGATTAACCAATTTCTTGGTGAATTCAAGAATTGAACGTAGATGGCTATAGACAGGAAGTGTAACTATGGCTATGTGAGTTTTGGTCTCCATTTGATTATTTAATATTGACATTGTTGTTGAAATATGGATAAATTTATAAGAATTAAAGAGTTATGTTTAATATTAATAACTCTCTTTTGGTTTGAAACATCTTTTACTTGAATTAATCATAGAAATGAAACCTCTCTCTTGATTTGAAACCTTTAAAATTAGAAACCGAAGGTTTGTCATATTGTACAAAAAACCATCATAATTGTGAGTTAATTTCTTGTTTAGAATATAAAGGCTTAATTAGGTCAACTAAAAAATATCGGTATTATGAAGCTTGACATCATGTTTTGAGTTCAAACTTAGAATCTTGCATGTATAAATTTTAAGTAGTATTTAGCACTCTGTTTGTAGACAAAAATATATACAGATTAAGTTACATTTCCTTTTTTTGTTGTGTCCAACTTTTCTTTTGAGATTTATATTATAAATTAATTATTTATGGATATTAGAACCATTAGCATTTAAAATAAGGGGAAGAGCCACTATAAATATAGAAAATTTAAATGCAAAGTTCCTTATAAAATTTAAAAGTTTAAATATGTCTTTGGTCCTTGTAATTATAATATTTTTTGATTTGGTCATCGTAAATTATTTTGTTTGGGTAAGCATTCCTACAAATATAATTTCATTTTAAAATAATCGTTTCATCCCATTTCTGTTACAAAAATGGTAACACATTTAAAACATAATCATTTTTTAACAAAAAAACCAAATATAATTAAATTATAATCTTTTTTGACCTACAATTAATCCCAAACGTTTCAGTATTTTTCCCTAAAAAAACCTAAATCGCGCTTTCTTCTTGATCGTTTCAGTCATCTTCCTCATCATAATTCTCATCACCGTCACCAACATCTTCATCCATTTGAGATTCATCACAAAATAAAAAATTCATTATTACTATAATCTTTTCCTTATGGTAGTTGTTGGACAATGGTGGGTTCTAGAATTGACTCTGAAATAGAGTTTTTCTTCTTGGCATGGAGATTAAGGGATTTTGGGGGAGTATATGGAAAAGTTCAAAAGTGGGAGTAATGGTAAGGGGTGATGAAGGAATTTGCCATGGTGACATGGTTGAACTTTTAATCAATTTCATTTTGCTTTTCCAGATTTTATTTTATTTTATGAATTGTGACACAGCATGAGAAATTCTACAATTGAAAGAGGACTAATACGATGAAGAAGAAGGTGCAATTTATGTTTTTTTAAGGATAAAGACTAAAATATTTGGGTAATTTTAGCGCAAAAAATGTTATAATTTAGTTATATTTGGTTTTTTTGTTGTTAAAAAATGATTATGTTTTAACGATGTTACAATTTTTGTAACAAAAATTGGATAGAAGAACTTTTTTTTAAAATAAAACTATATTTGCAGTTAAACAAAAAAACTTACGAGGACAAAAATAAAAAAATGTTATAACTGCAAGGACCGAAATAAATGAAAAAGGTTATAATTGCAAGAAGCAAAATAAAAAAAAATTATAAATGCAAGACCCAAAAACATATATAAACAAAATTTAAATGTACTTTTATTACTAACTATTAAAAAGAATTGTGGATTTCAACGGAGTAGCAAAAGACTTGTATGCATATGAGCAGTGCCGTAGATGAGATAACCGCATTTTTTCATTGGGATGTTTGCAGAGGAGAGGAATGCTTTATACAATGATTACTTGCTGGAATAGTATACTTTGCATATGTAACCATCAAATTGAAGGAACAAAAAAGTAATATTACATATTATGTTTTGGAATTTAATTTATTATTAATTGAAATTAGAAACCAATTAAAATTTACTTTGCAATCATGGATTACTAGAGAATCAATTTTTTTTTACTCTAATCAATTGCATCGAGTATACAAAATCTAAAAGAAATTTGATGTTGGTCCCAATCAACCCATGTTATTTTGTATCTTATGGCAAACTTTCTCCTAGGTGCTTAGAAATCTTTTTTCAATTTGCACTGTTATTCATCCTTGTAACCAAATAATCCTCTTTTATAATTTGGGGATAATGTGTCACATAAAAATTCTTTGGCAAATTAATAAAATGGTTACACCTACACACCGAACAACTTTTCTTATCTATTGCGCCACATGTAATAATTACCATGAGATTGACGAGCCACTTTTCTTGGAATCCAATGGGAACATTTTTAGGATCACCAAGTTCTACGACATACGGATTTGGAAGTTTTGAAATCACATTCCATACGATCATGAGGAAGTTTTCTTATATATTTGGAAGTTTTGGTGTGACATTATATCTTCCAATTGTTTCTTTAATTATATAATTTTTTATAACTGATTTTTTGTTTAAAAAAATTATAGTGATTAAAGTGGACAAACACAAAACAATTTTGATTTTTTAAAAAAATCTATAACAAATAACCTCTACATTATTGAATACCGAACTCACTTTTTTATTATCCGTAACTAACAAACCCTAAGTTATTTCTTTCAGATACTTTTATGACATTAAATTATATCTTTCTAAAAGTATTCTAATTATATTCATCCATGCATTATTTGATAGAACACATTAGATATGATTATTAAACAGAAACATTATTTTACTTCAATCTCCTAGACTCAATCTCTTCCATGTTCGATTCAAATATCTCTTCCTTAATTATTTAAAAGTATTTTTTATTTTAAAAACATGATTTGTATATCATCAAAAACAATATTTTTTGACAGAAAAATAATGTTTTTTCCGTCAAGAACCTGTGTGGGTTTTTTAGATGTGTAAGAAAGAAATTATATCCGTGTAGTATATTTCAGTCCCCCTCAAAGAAATCAAGCAAGTTCTACCTCTACTAATTCGTAGACACGGGTCTACGAAGTTAGCAACTTCAATGCCATCTAAATACTTAAACACTTATAAACGTATATGTTATCCGCACATTCAAAACATGCCAAATTACTAAATATCAAAATAATAAATTCACACACTTTGAAAAGATTAAATTCATAGGTTTGCAAGTGGTATTCCGTAAATATGTAAAAAAATTAGTATGATAACTTTACTGTATATTAATGAAATATTTAGTTTCGGTTTTACATTATTCCTTCCAATTGTACCTTTCATTTAATCTAATTAACTATAATTTTATCTTTTTTTTTTAATTTAATTAAATAATTGATTTTTTCTACATCTATACCATTAAATAAAAGATACTAAATTTTGATCGCTTTAGATAATATCGTCTAATTTTTTGGTGTTACTGTCATGATATTGCCTGGTAGGGTAACTTTCCCTCCTTAAAGTTTGGGGATCCTTGTCCATGTTCAATATGAATTAGTATATGTTTAATTCAAAAAATAAAGATATCACAATCGTACAAAAGGTAGCAATTGATTAAGTACTACATCAATCAAACAAATTCGTAGAAAACAAATAAAATCTAATTTCTATTATTCAAAAGTATATGTGATTGAGAGATACAAATAGTTTCATGCTCTCTCAAGTCAAAAGTATTTGTGATTAGAGAGTGGAAGTCAACATATTCAAAAAAAAAAAGTGGAAGTGTTATGAAAGAAACTTTTCATCTAATAATTTTTCCTGTTCGTAATAACTTTTTTTTATTTCATTATTATAAAAAGTTGATCACATACAATATTGTAGAAATTCTACCCCTGAGTTGGTCTATATATATTTTCAGGTAATCTATCCGCCAAATAGATGTACATATGTCCCATAGCTCCAGTGCGATAGCCACTTTTATATCTAGATTCCATGGTCAAAATTTCACCATCCTTAATCTTGATTGAACCTGGATTTGGATAACAAGTAGACATTCCCACCACGTAACCTTTTTCATTACCTGGTTCCTCTCCCTTTCCATATGTTGGGTTTGAAGTACACAAAACTCTCCCATCCTAAATTCATGAAAATATTATCATTAGAAGTGAGGATGATTTAAAGTATAGACTTCTTACAATAATATAGAAAAGTAAATTTTATCACTTAACGAACATAGCAAGCCCACTACAGTTATTTTTTATATAAAATACAAGCACACAATTAATTTAATAAGACATGCATATCGATAAAATCATAAAGATTATGAAAGTATGTAAGACAATAGCATTTTTAACACGTTAGTACCCGTTTGCACGTTAATATAATATAACGAACATTACCTGTCCATATATAGTTCCGTTAATGGCACCTGTATGCATATGAGCAGTGCCGTAGATGAGATAACCGCCTTTTTCCATTGGGATGTTTGCTTTCTGAATATGAGGAGGGGAATGCTTTATACCATGATTACTTGGTGGAATAGTATACTCAGCCTGTAACCCATCAAGTTGAACGAACAAAAAAGTAATATTACATATTATGTTTTCGAATTTAATTTAATATTAATTGAATTTTGAAACCAACTGAAATTTACCTAGCACTCATGGATTACTAAAGAACCAATTTTTTTTACTCGATCAGTTGCATCAAGTATATAAAATCTAACAGGAATTTGATGTTGGTCCCAATCAACCCATGTTATTTTGTATCTTATGGCAAGCTTTCTCCTAGGTGCTTCAAAACTTTTTTTCAATTTGCACTGTAATTCATCCTTGCAACAAAATAATCCTCCTTTATAATTTGGGGATAATGGTTTGCCATCGACGCCAAATGTGTCATTATAAAAATTCTTTGGCAAATTAGTAAAATGGTTACACCTACACTCCGAGCAACTTTTCTTATCTATTGCGCCACGTGTATCAATTACCATGAGATTGAACAACCACTTTTCTTGGAATCCAATTGGAACATTTTTAGGATCACCAAGTTCTACAGCATAAGGATTTGGAAGTTTTGAAATCGTTCCTCGTGATTCACCTCCCAAGCCCCAATAATGTGGAAGAATATAACCATTACACGTTCCTTGATTTCTAATGTAAATAGCACCTTCCATAGGATCATGAAGAATTGGTGAAGTAGTATTCCATACTTTTGATTGGTATTTAATTGCAAACCAATGATGTAGGTATGCTTCATGTAATGGTACAGAGTTTCCTTCTTCGTCAACTATTTCACTATCAAAGCTTTTTACTCCAATATGACCCTTTGGAAATTCTATATCTAAAAAAGTTTTCGCTGCAACGGTTCCGGGTCCCACATCAAATTTTTGAGAAATAAAAGTAGCTGTCTTTAGGTTGTTATTAATTTCAAATTCAGCCCCCGAATAAATTGCACTTGTTTTGGTTGATAGCAATACCATTATTGATGATAAAAATAGTAACGCTTGACATATAACAAACCCCATGATGAAGATTTTTTCTTTGCTCTGGTAATGATATTCTGTGCATATGGATGTTGATTTCGGCGCTTTTTATATAGAAAGGTTTATCAATATAGTGAAACTGGCGTGATTAGGTGTCAATTAAAGAATGACGTTGATTGCCTATTTATATTGGGTGGTTAAGGTGTATTCAGTTTATAAGTTGTTTCAGTAATTTTTGTTGTTGTTATTGTTGAGTTGTTTTGATAAAAAAAAAATTCGACAAAGAGTTGTTTCGATAATTTGTTAGTTAAAAAAGATGTGTTATTTTAACATCAAAATACCGACATCATATGTGTTTATTTCTTATTTTTTACCGTCTGCAAAAGACACCGTATTTGACATCAAAATTTTAATTTCAAAATATTATGTCTCTAGACAAAAAAGTGGTTTCGCCAATTATATAACTATATTTATACAAATATACAAAAATTACTTTTTGTTTGACATAAATGATACTAACATTATCATACCCCTAAATAATGTGTTTTTGTACATATATATTTTTTATTTTACAAATACTTAATTATTTTTTTTAGTTATATAGTGCATTTTTTTTAGGTGCATCTATTCTTAAATATATTATATTGTTGCAAATTTTACCGGTGGTTCAGTAAATCTATGAAACTGTTGATTTGTTAAATTCCTTGTGAGCAATGGGAAAGCTAACTCAACTTGTATGAGAAGGCTAAATTATAAAGAGTAAACATATTTTTAAATTTAAGGTATAAAAATCAATCAATAAATAGAATATTTACATTAAATTTTAGTTTACAAAATGTAGGTCTTTGTCTTGCATAAAAATTTAAAAACATGGTTCTTCTTTTTACCCATACTAGAATATGACCCGCGCTTTGCGCGAGTTTAATTTTAAATTTTTAAAAAGTGATATATATATATATATATAATATTAATCTTGTAAGTTTTTAAAGTTATAAAAAAAAATGCGATAAAAGATATTGTAGAATGTGTATTTAAATGAGTATTTTTACTCCTAAAAAAAAATAAAAGAACAATGTCTTGTAAAAGTTTAATCATAAAAAAAAAATAACAATTTTATAACCATTTAAAGTTAGATTTGAACTTTATTTACAATATCAAATTTGTACCATTTAGCTGATTTTTGATGGTCTATAGACATAAAATATTAACCATGATTTAAAAGATAAATTATATAATTGATAATCATAAACTCTATTTTTATTAAAGTATATAAGTTACGTAGGAATTTTTTAA
>JBBPBP010009779.1:58306482-58360171 GCA_037974735.1 Cicer chorassanicum | reverse complement strand
TATTTGATTTTAAGTTTTAATTTTGGCCAAGTAAGTAGATATTATACGATTTTGTCATTAGAAAAAATGTATTGGGTTGTACAAAAAAAAAAACAATTTACTACTTAAAAAAAATTAAAATTATGCATAACAATATCAATATTTTAGAAAATACATAAATTTTTCTCTAAGTCCTTATCAGTAATGGTATAATAAAAAAAAATAGAAAAACAAATTGTTGGGCTAATTCTAAATTATATCTCTCTATTTGGAAGGACCAATAAGTGTAAGATAATTGATCTTGATTGTATTGTAATTGGTAACTTATGACACATGAATACTTCCACAAAATATGAGGAAAATGTATTTAGAAAGTGAATAGGAAAACTCTCTATGAAGATGTACACGTTAGCTTTTTAGCTGAGGTGACAAATGTTCGCATACGTGAAGAAATAGGATGAGGTGGCAGCGGAGTCTGTTTTAAATATATATAATATATTGAAGTAACATGTCATATGATATCAACTTATTTAGAATGTCTTCTTAAATATCAAAATAGAACTTAATTTTATTAACATATTAACTCGTCAGCCTATTTAAAATATGTTTGATTACTTATTCAAAAATATTAAAACGAAATAGGCTTTTAAGTAGACTAACATGTCATACTAGACTTCCATCAAAGTCCGACTCAGGCCGAAAAAGTAAGCCTACGATAAACCACAAACCAGGTTTATGCTTTGAATTTTTTTGATAGGATAGGTCTTGCAAAGCCTAGCTTGGCCTTGGGGTGCGGTGCGGTTTTGGAGGAGTAAGCATCGAAGGTATTCTTGAATGTCACTTGAAGCCCCTAATCAATATGGCCTGAGGAGTCTCTCTTACCCATCTAGGTCTCCAACCTCTCGATAAAGAATTTCAATCTCTCCTCCATCTTCCTGACTAAAGTACCACTCTTTATCATATTTTCCGTGAAATCAACCGTAGTACATATTCTTTTGTTATAGAAGGCATGTGTATCACTCTACATGTATCGTTTATTTTTAAAATTTCACCGTTTTTTCATATCTTGTTACAAACTGATCGTAAGAGATTAAGTCCTTAAAATGTGGATATAGTATGAAAGTTGTAATTCTAAGGTTCCAGCAAAGAAAAAAGTAATTATGGGGAGATAGAAATTTCATAGTAAGTGAATATTTAGTTTCTCGTTGATTTTAAGAGTCATAATATTATATCAATATGTTTTTGTAACAAAATGTGTGAAAAAGGTAATATTGTACACATAATATGACTTAAAATTAAAGACCTATGCAAGATAAAAAAAAAAAACTTCAATAACTAACATGGTACAATTAAACAATTTAATCTTTACCGTCAATTGTTGTTACTATACTAATATTTTAACAACATCTACAATACAAATTCGAGATTTTCTATTTTGAGATTTAAAGTTTAGTCGCAAAACTATTTTAAAAAAAAATGTATATATATTTAAGATTCTTCATTCAAAATCTTTTAAATTCTTAATTTAATATTACCTTCTAAAATATTGTCATTACCGAGAAAAAGAATAAAAAGATTTGTATTGGCTAGTAAGGAACGATGGCCAATACGGCGATAATTGAACTCGAGAGAAACAGTGGTAAGGAAGTGGAAGAAATAGTGAAATTGGAGAGAAAGATATTTCCGAAACACGAATCACTCGCTTCCTTCTTTCACAACGAACTCAAAAAGAAGAACAGTGGATTGCTTTATCTTCACGTTGATGGCAAACTTGCCGGATATGTCATGTATTCTTGGCCTTCTTCCTTGTACGCTTCCATCACCAAGCTCGCAGGTTCCAACCCTACTCTTTGTTTTCATTGATCCAATTTACGAACTCATTGTTGCATTTAAAGTTAAATTTCATCCTTCCATTGTAAGCTCTTGTATCTTGTCGTTATAAATTTAAACTATCAAACTATGCCTATAAGCTGTTTGAAAAATTGTTTACGAGTTCTTTGGTTTATTGAAATTGTAATAGTAAGACAATTTAGTTTCTTAAATTTATAAAATGACAACTTAGTCCTTTAAATTATAAAGCTTACTCAATTTTTAGGTTCTCCACTAAAATATATTTTCAAAAAACATCCATCAAAATCAATAAAAGAAAAACCAATTGTCTTAAATAGGTGAGTTCAGTGCATTGTTCGTGTAAAATTATTCCACATCGACGCCAATAACAATGCATCATTTTGCCACATAAATCTATTTTGAAACTGCATTTCAAAAATAATGGTAAAACACTTGATTTTTATTGTTTGTTAGTATATAACTAATTTCCAGTGATAGTGCATATCTCCTTTACTTTTAACTAGTTTCATGTTGCATCAAGACTTATAAATATATAACCTTTACAATTATGGTGCTAAATTTGAAAAAATAACTAAATTGGTCAACATTCTTGAATCTAAGGAACCAAATTGTCATTTTGCAAATTTAAGAGACTAAATTGTGCGACTTTTACAAATTCAAAGACTAAAATATTGATTTAATTACTCATAGTCTAATTAAGAAGCTTGAAGCTTTTTCGGTGTATGTAAAGATGACTGAGTTGTTCTTTTGGGTCACTCGAATAACTCTCATCTAGTGAAATGCTTGTATTGAATCTTTAATTTGTTGGTTATTCACAACATGGGCATGTAATAATAATGTACTCCTTTTGTCTCACAATGAATGTCATTTTAGTAAAAAAATTGTCTTAAAATGAATGTCATTCTCAATTTTCAATACAAATGTAATTATTTTTTTTCTATACTAGCATTCAATAATTACTATGTGCGCAACTTATAAAACATTATTGTATTTTACATTGATAATAGTGAAAAACTAACAAATAATTAAGATATGTAGTTTGGTAAAATGAGTTTTCTCTTTCTTCTAATTATTAGATTTCTTAATATGTGTGCAAAATCCTTAAATGACACTTGTTGTGAGACGGAGGAAGTACAATGTTTTTTTAGTCAAAAAGAAATAATATATAATGTTTTGGTTTTACTATAGTGAAGGAGCAATGGAGGAAGCAAGGGCACGGAGAGGCTCTATTGAAAGCAGCAATTGAGAAATGCAGGACAAGAAAAATTTCGCGTATATTGCTTCATGTAGATCCGTTAAGGACCCCTGCACTGAATCTGTACAAGAAGCATGGTTTCCAAGTTGATTGTTTGGTTGAAGGTTACTACTCTTCTGATAGAAATGCTTATAGAATGTACTTGGACTTAGATTCCATTTGAAGTAGAATTGAACAAGTATTTTTATATAGGCAAATGCTAATCCCTGTCTTTAGTGTACTTGTTGTACTGAAAGTTGTGTATTAAATGTCTTAAAGGTTCAAATTTTGTTCTTTATAATACAACTTTTTTATTTTCTTATTGTTTAACAAGTACTTTTAGGACACTTATTAGCAAAACCCCTTTTTTATTTGATTATAACTTTTCATGGTCAATTTAAAGAACAAATTTATAAAATTGTGTTTGTATACTTTGTTGGTATGTAGAAAGAGTTGGGCTAATATAAAGCAATTAAATCTGTCTTTTTCTTTTTGAATTGATCTCGCTTTGAAAATAAATTTTCATAAAAGCTTATTAGTTTGGTGTTAATGTAAGGACTCCTACCGTTTAAGTATTTGGGTTTGTCGGTAGGTGCTAATCCTAAACATTTTGTCAATTTGGAAGCCAGTGATTGACACTATTAGAAGGAGGCTTATAGCTTGGAAAAAGGGAGGGGATGGAGAATAATTTTAAAATATTGTGTTTGGTTTAATTTAGAGAGAAGAGATATTTTAATAGAAAAAAATAATATTTATTTTTTAACTTTTGTATTATTTAAGTTTACATTCGCTTCAAAAAGAGTTTATATTAAAAAAAAAAGATATTTATGTTCAAATTTAAAAAATAATTTGTCCCCTTTAAATCCTCACGTTTGAAAGGAAGTTAAAATTGCATAGGAGAATTTTTGTTCCACTGCCTTCCACTCTCCTACAACCAAGTTGAAATCTCATTTTTATTGAAAATGTATCCTACATACAATTGATTACAAGATTTCGATTCATGATTCGACATGTTCATAATTGAATCTTGATTTGATATCAACGTTTTTAAACATTTATATCTGTTTTCTTTTCAAAAATTCAATTTCTACAGCTTTGCAATAAAGGTGAGTTCTCTGTAGATGGTGAATCTAGGCCACCAACAACTTCCTCTATCTCTTCTTTTACTTTTCCCCACATTACACCATAAAGACCAATTGAGATTATTATGGCCCCAATTATACTGCATAATACAAAAACAATTTACCCAAATGAACACTTCACCAATCATATAATTCAATTGGGAAATTAGAAATTAATGAGCAAGAAGAATGCAAAAATTGGACTAATCATACCTTCCAACATGAAGAGTATCACCAAGGAACATAACACCCAATGCAACAGAAATAACAATTTGGAGTGGCTTGAATGAAGTTACATAGACAGGCCCCTTTAATCGCAATGACCACGCATAAACTAAATTACTTATTAATTTTCCCATAATGCCCTGAAAAAAAAGTGTCATAAGAACTATACATACTTTTTCTTGCAATAGTCAATAGCAGTAATTAATATTGTTGAACAAGCTTAAGAGGTGTAAGGATTAATTTGAAGTGTATCTTACAGAAGAAACAATGGAGATGAGCGAGAGATTGAATCCTATTTTCCAAGCACTTGCATTTGGAACTGCTAACAAAGCTACCGTTGTAGATATGATGGTGGCAGTTATCGAGTAAAACAAGACTAAAGTTAATTCATCCGGGAACACTTTCAAGATATGCACCTGTGAAATAAATCAGTATTCCAAATCACCTTGGAATATTTCTATTAGTTTCCAATCCTGACTTTTAAAATAAGGAATATTAGAACTAAAAGAATTAATGATATTTGCATGATACTCTTTACATGTTCATATTTGCTAAATAAGCTACCTAACACTTGTTTTACATTAACAGAGAATCAAAACTTATGAGGAATTGGTTGAGCAATCTTATTCCAACATATTTGATTTCTTAATGTATAATTTTGCAATTAACTATAGGTCTCAAGTTTTTGCCACTTAGGTTGGATCTTGTTTATGTATTAGTAGTATGGTAATAACAAACTTTTATCATCAATTATAAAATTGTCAATTTTCACAATAATAATATTAATAAATAATAACCTCCATCACAGCCCAATAGGTTTTTCAGCCCTCTTACTTTGTAGAACATGGTTTCTTGGGTTCTCTCATACCCAATCCATGTATGGAAAGTTTGTTGAATATGTTTAGGATGTGACCGTTAATCTTTTATCGGCAAAAATATAGCTATAGTCCTTTAGGTTTAATACAATTCTCATTTAGATCATTTAAGTTTATTTTATTTCGATTTAATTATTTAGGTTACATTATGTTCAGGTTGTCTTAAAGATTTTGGAGACTCTGTTCTAATTTTAAAAATTTGACTCTTAATAAAAAAAAAGTGAAATTTTAATAATTAAAAAAATTGGTAAAATAAATTTTAGTTAAAGATTTTGGAGATTCTATTTTAATTTTAAAAATTATGCTACTAATAAAAAATAAAATTTTAATAATTAAAAAAATTGATAAAATAAATTTTAGTTGCATAATGAATATCATTTGATTAGATTAGTAGTACATGACTTTTACATATTAGATTCAAATGTATGGGTTAGACGCTCCTTAGGTGCTCCCTAATTAAAGTCGAACTAAAGAGACATCCAATAGCAAGTCATTGTGTTCACTCCAATTTATATAGTGTGATCTAATGGACTAGATATCATATAATAAGCTTATAAGAAGATAAAAAGATATGAGTTGGTGAAAGAAAAGGAAAAATTAAAAAAATAGAGACGATTGAAAGAGATTTGGATCGAGATGACCCAAACTCGATACTAACTTATTTTTGTCTTAGAAATGATAAATACCACCATAAATAACTCACACAATTGTGAAATTCTGAATTCTAAAACAGGACAAGACATCCAACCTAACAATATCAATATTTGTCACTTGAACTATAACTTAAGGACATGCTCAAAGTAACTTATCTACAATATTACTTATCTCACATATCTCACTGAATTATAATAGGTCATATCTTGGAGAAATCCTTATATATCGGCACAATATTTAGACAATTTTTTTGTCACACACATAAATAAAATAAAAAAGAATTAAATAATATGACTAAATCATTTGTCTTTTAATTTTTATGAGTTATGTGTGTCCAAACACTTTCATTTATAATTGTGCCTATGTATGACTACTCTAAGTCTTGCATTAGTAATCGTACCTGTAAAATGTACCATAATGAACCCAGAAAATAAGCAGCTGTGAGCAGAATGCCAGCAATGGCCCAACTTGGATCCTCTAACTTGAGAAAGCCAATTGTTTGGTGAAGTGGTGAGGAAAGATGAGCATAAGAATTCATAATGGATGGTCCTTTGTAGAAAGTCAACACAAAAGCACCTGCTATTGATATTATGCTTCCGATTACCTTAGTATTACTACTTATACTCTTTGCAGCTAACTTTTCCATCCTTAATTTCAGTGGTTAGAGGATAAGAGCAAACAAAATAATAAGTGGCCAATATACTAAGATGTTCATATGGTGGCTAATGTAATGTAATGCACTGCATACATGTACAATTTCCTTCTTATTCAACTTAACTAAACTTAACCAAACTTCAATTAGCTTTTTTCTATTAAAGATTTAGGCTATCATATAGACAAAATTTAATTGCATTATCACAATGGCACGACGTGGGTTTTGCCTCATTCGCTCCTGCCTTCGACTCTCTACAAAAACCAAGGTGGATTTGGGTCGATGTGTGGGGTGGATATTTGCTTTTTTAAATAATTAATATTAGTCATTAGTTGTTAATTTTGTTAGAGGGATGGGTTGAACCAATGACCTTTTTGCTATTCCAACTTCTCAAAACCACCAAACTACCTTATCACTCCCGGGTGAGATAGGTATCAACACCTCATTTATGCCATAACTTTGAATATCAGGAAAAACTCGAACTCACACCCGCATATGATCAAAGTAAAATTTACCATCGAAGTAGACGCAGATTCAGATGAATACTCGTGAATACGAGTTATGTTGTCATGTGTACTCAGTTGTTACAATAATATATCACTCGAGCATAAGTGTGACTTTGATGGAGTTTGTTTTTTTTTTACAGACAATACTAATATGTTAGTTAAATTAGTAATTTTCTACTTCACCAAGATTTGAACCTTATTTCTTTCACTCTACAACGGAATTTGTTAATAAATTTAATAACTATCTAAGTGCTTAGAAAATCCTACATTAAAAGTTAGCTATCGAGGGGTAAGAGTTAGGCCACTTAAATACTTTAATAAGCATCCCACATAATCATAATCAATGACTCCATTTAATTTAAGTCCCTATAAAAGTGATACTGTCTTTCCACACACTAACAAGTATAATGTGTATTGTTGTAACTAAGACATTTCATTGAGTGCAAGAAAAGTAAGGCAAACTTTCCTTGAGTAAAAAAAGTTCAATAACTTAGTTTAAAATGGTAAGTAAATGCCAAGTTTAATTGTAATTAGCAAACCTGAAAGTGACAGCTAGCATGAAAGTGAAAGCAGGTACTAGATTACCAATTGCTGAAGCAAGTGTTGGTGAACTGTAATCAATGCCAATATACACTAGCATCTGAGTTGAACATCTGCATAGTGCATAGTAGACCCATAAAATTTCAAACACATGAAACACAAATCACTAGTAAAAATTTAATTCATATACTTTCAGCGTAAATAAGTTTTACGCCATTAATAAATCATTAGAGTTAAATTCTTAAAACTATTTAATTTTAATCATAATTACTTCAAAATTCACCTAAATAATTGGTTGGACTGTGCAATAGTATAAAACTTTTTGTATATGGAACTTAAACTCTAAAATCAATTAGACCTCTTTACCTAAACTAACATCAACACTAACTATAACAAAATTAAATAAACTAAAAAGCCATAATAGACAATTATTGTTGTAAAGAACTCCTCTGGTGTTATATACAAGAAGAAAAAACAAAAATAAAAAGACTAAGGAGACTCATTTGAATTTTTTTCTTAAAGTAACTTCTACATTAAATGTTTTCACACTCACTAATGTGAACATCAATTGCATTTCTAGCAAAAACCAAAGAGTATAAGAGACATTTAAGCATCAAATACACTTTAAAACTTGTAAATTTTTCGTATATAAGGACCGAAGGGAGTAAAGCGTAAGGCCATTTTTCCATTTACCCTATTGCCCCAAGAAGCACAATTTTGCAAATAATGGAGAAACTAAGCGGAGGAACCACTCTTGATCTACAAATAGACATGAAAAAAAAAACATGTAGAAATTAGTCAAGTGAAGATATATACATATGTGTTTGTGATATTGCAATAAAATAATTGTGAACCTTTTCCTGCTGAAAAGAGTGAGAGAAAAGAGTACAAAAGTACCGACAGCATAAGCATAGGCAAGAAAGACATGATTGTTCATCCCTTGAAGGGTAGCTGCTTTGTACAAACTACAAAGTGAGTAAAGCCATTTCACTTGATTCATTTCCTATAATCACCACAATTGGCAATAAATCCATATAAAAGGACCATCTTCTTCTCATCTTTCTTTCTCACATATACACAACAATCAAAAACCTTGTAGTTTAGATTTTTAGGAGTTTTTTGGTTTTTACTTTGACCATCTTTTTAACCAAAAACCAAAATGAAAAATAAGGCTGTTTGTCTTAATTTGATAATGAAATTCTTTTAAAAAAAAATACAATTGATATTGATATATTATATCAAACTATGTGGTTGGCCTCAAATCGTGCGTTAGTTTTAATTAAAGACAAAATAATTAAAAATACTGAGTTTAATTATTGATCGGAACAATCATATTTTATTTATTTTATGACCGAATTTTAGAATTCTAAATTTTTGTTGAGTAATCAGACTTGAGAAAAAAAATTAAATTACATCGTAGACTAGCTTATTATACTATGTTTAGCCATGCTATATAATAATTCTGATAGTGGTGCTGACAAGTAGTCTCAAACAATTAAACATTGATTATTGTTTCGTTATTCATTTAGTCATAAAATACTAGGCCCAGAATGACTCCATGATAGCAAAAATACAAACAATCGGGAAAATGACAACTTCCCCTTAGAGATAATTTTGAATTAGCATCTTAGAAAAAATAATGTTGGCAAATGAACCATTACCACATACATCTAAAATTATTTTTATTCTTTAGCCAATTGAAAGAATTGAAATGTCGCAAGAAAAGAAAAAAAAAGTGGAAAATGTGAAACTAATAAAAACTATGATTAATATGACCTGGTATAAAAATTTAGGATTAAATAAATTTTTAGTCTCTATAAAAATTTTGTTTTCACTTTTAAATCAACTCATGTGTATCTTTTAAATTTTTGAATGATTTTTTGCAGAAATTTTTTGAACATTATAAATATCTTCCTTACAAAAATTTAGAATTTTTAACAAAAGAATGAATTAAATATGAATTTTTTTTACGTTTTGTGTGGGACATTGTTGTAATATTTTAAACATATATGTAAAAAATCATTCAAAAATTAGATGGGTGCACATAAGTTAACTTAAAATTGGGGAGTAAAAATAAAAATAAGGAAGCTGACAATAAGAAAAGTAGTGGTTTTTGAAGATACAATATTGATGGACTGAATGAAGGAAAATGCCTAGATGGCTATGAAAAGAAAAAAAAAAAAAATAGAATTTTGAAACTACAATTAGCCGAAATCACTGGAATGTTTGTTTGGAATGATCCTAAGAAGTATCTAGGTCTTCCTAGTATTTGGGGTAAATCTAAATCCAAAGTTCTCGAAAGGGTACGTGAGCGAATTTGTGTGAAGATTGAAGGTTGAAAGAGAGTCTTCTCAATCAACTGGGAAAGGAAATGTTGATAAAACCTATTCTCCAAGCCATATTTACCTATGCTATGTTTATTTAGAAATTCCTTAAGACGTTATGCCAAAAGCTCTATAGGAAAATAACAAGGTTTTGGTAGAGTAAATTTAGAAGGGGGAGAGGGCTAAAATTAACCACCGGAAGTAGTCTTATATGACAACTAGCAAAAGGGGATGAGGTATGAGTTTAAGAGCTTTATTGAGCTAAATGAAGCACACATATCCAAACAGGCTTGGATAGTTATTAATAATCATGACTCTTTATGAGTTACTACACTGAAAGCACTATACTTTAAGGATTGTGAATTTATGGATGCCAAGAGAAAAATGGTAGCTCGTGGGTTTCGAACAACCTTTTGGTTAGGAGATACATACTTTAGAGAAATGGGAGATGGGCAATTGGAATAGGGGAGTTTTTCAAGATTACCACAGACTAGTGGCTTACTGATGGTTCGTTGGCTCAATGTTCAGATGTTAAGGATGTGTAAAGGGTGAGTGAGCCTATTGATGCTAGTAACCATTGCTAGGATATCCAAAAGCTAGGGCATGCTTTCTCCTCATCTTTTGAGATTTTAGTTGTTCAGACCGAAGGTGAAAACACGAGAAGTGGGGGTTCAATTGTGTTTGACTAAGTTGATAACTTTTTCTTTATTTGATTAAACTAGTTAAGACTTGATGATCTACTTGGAGTAGAAGCAATAACAAAACTAAGGAGTGCACGAATAAAGTGACACAAGTAATTTATCATGGTTCACCATTAACTTGCTTACATCCAGTCCTTTCACTTATAATGATTTAATCCTTTAATTCAACAACTAGAATTACAAAGCACCTGACCCTCCAAACCAATCTTCTCAAATAGTCCGAATACCCCAAACTTTTGAGCAACACTCACACCTTGACTCTACTAAACAAGTCTTCTCCATACAATTTGACAACCCCAAATTGTTGAATGCACACTAACACTACTATAGGGTTTGTATACAAAAGTTTAGAACACTAGTAGTTACCGTGATCCAAACAATTAAGGATTGTTCAATTTAATTAGTTACCGTTGAAAGAAAAACCTACAAATTACCTATAAAATTGGACACTTACCCTATAATTCCTCTTCTTCTTGTGCACACTAATTGATCCAACACTCTTACATTCTTTTTGTTCTTCGTTTTCTGCTTTGCTCACCATACACGGGTGTTTGTTCTTCCGCCACTGATTCCCCGCACAATAGCGAGCTTTCCGTTTTCATCATTGCTACTTTTGGTTCCGCCAACCAACGAGTCACCTGAAGTTTCTGTTTTTAGAAAAGGTTTTCGCATTTTTGTTTAATTTATTTATCGTTAATACTAAAATTATATTATTTATCACCCTCACTTATTCTTATGTTCAATTGCTAATTGTTTCTATTTCTTTATATATTTTTAGTGCAAAAAATAATCAACCTTTACTCCATATAAATGGAGAGCCAACATTATCATGTAATAACAGCAATGGGAGTAACCGAAGAAGTCAACCTTTTACCGTGTTGTTTTTTATAGTACTGTACGAGACGGACATTTTATTCTTGATGAAAACAACATCAATGATATTAGGGAGGTTTCATTGACAAGAATAAATTTTGAAACTACTCACAATCTTCAAAGTATAGAAATCGAAGAAGGAACGGCAGAGTCTGAAGAAATGACATGTTCTATATGTCTTATGGAGTTATTGGTTGGGTAAAAAGTGGTTATGTTGTCTTGTTCCCATATCTATCACGACCATTGCATTATAAAGTGGTTAGATATATCTAACACGTGTTCTTTGTGTCATACGTCTATTTCATGAAATTTTTTTGTTCATCTTTAAATTCTTTATGGTTTAAATTCAACTATATGTAAACAATTTAATGAATATATATACTTTCTTTTAATGTTTTTATTTTGTCTCTTCTTTCTTTTTTATGTTAATATAAACTAGATATTAACTAGCACATAATTTAATAATTGGCGTGAATTGAATTTTAAAACCAATTCATTAATATATTGTGCTATTAGAGTTAAAATATAAGATGACACATGTTTTAATAAAAAAAAAAATAATATATGTATTAGAAGTTGGAGATGAAATGCAAGTGGAACATTGTAAGGATTTTAAAACTTTTATCTCCTTGTTTCACGAAAATCATGTGGTGGTGATTATCAAATCAGCGAAGCAAATATAATCTTGCTTTCCGTGTTTTACTATTTCGTCACAACCAACATTATCCTTATTTTAATGATAAAAATAAAGTTGAATTTTTTTTTTAATTGAGAAATGCTAAATGTCACGGAAGAATTTGTCACAATGGAGTAAACTAATTAATAAAATACTTGTCTAACCAAACATGAGTGGTTACCAAATTAAAATGATTGATCGTAAAATCTACCAACTCATTTGTGATGTCATCGTAAGATAGTTCTTGATATACAAAATTTTCATTTTGAATTATTAGAATAAAGATAATTCTTACTCTCCAACTAACATGAGCCAAGAGTATCTACTGCAGACAGAAACATTTACACAGTCTCAACCTCAAATTCATACTAGAGACAGAGATATAATATTTACTTTCTTCGAAAAAAGCGTGAAAATAAATAAAGTAATAAGGGATCATTTAAGCATGTGTTTTTACAATTTTACATCTTAAAAGTCATACACACTAATATTATTTTTCAACTAACACAAGTGAAATAAACTACATTAATTTATCACATCAAAACTCCATCATCTCAAGATTCTAAAAGAAAATAAGAGACAAAAAAAACACCATTTCAATGCAAAATAACACAAGTGAAATAAACTACATTAATTTATCACACCAAAACTCCATCATCTCAAGATTCTAAAAGAAAATAAGAGACAAAAAAACACCATTTCAATGCAAAATAACTAACACAAGTGAAATAAACTACATTAATTTATCACACCAAAATTCCATCATCTCAAGATTCTAAAAGCAAATAAGAGACAAAAAAAACTATTTCAATGCAAAATATTTGGCATGCCCTAATAAACACTACTATCCTTAAAGATAGAGTAATGGTGGTAAAGGAAGAATAAACTTCCAAATCTTGAGTTATTTGTCAACTTTCCAATGTTTGTCTATCGGATTTTGCGCCTAAAATTTGGCAATTTGCATTCACTTGATAGTAGATTAACTAACTAATTTGTAATGTCCTTTGAACTTGTGAAAAGCCATAAACAAAATTAGTGTTGATAAACTGAAATTCATCTTAATGGAAGTTTATTCTTTCTTTACCATCATTAGTCTATCTTTTCTACACCGTTGCTATGAAAAACTATTCTCTTAAGATGGCTTTGAAGTGAATTATCTAACGGTTTTTAACTGTAGTTAAAAAATATTCCATTATAAACCGTTCTATTTAGTCCTTTCAAGAACCCTTCAAAATTGTTGTCTTTGATTAAATCAAATAAAAAAAAATAGAAAAACTGACATACATTTATATAATAGTTCATTTATTAATAAACCTTCTTTAACTAGATACACAATAATCACTTTATAGTATAGCCTAAGACATAATGTCAATCATCATTTTCGTAATCAAAATAACATATTCACAATAGCGGTTAACATTTATTAAAAAAATTTAAGCATCAAAATCTATCTATTCAACTTGTGCTTCCAAAGCTTGAATTTCTTCATCGGTATCATCATTATTCTTCTATAAAATAAAATTAATATGTACAATAAGTAATATGTACAAACATTCCCTTCTACAAAACAAATTTCAGAAATGGTTAATGACATCAAAGAAAGGGAGTGAACAATAAAGTAAATGACAAGAAAGGGAGTGAACAAGAGTTCATATGGAGAAGAAATAACCAAGATATATTCAAGTTCTTATAACTAAGCGTAAATGCACACAAATCACTACCTCGAATACTCCATCATCAGTCACCAGTAAGAACACAAGTCTGCTAGTGCTATTGTTTCAATTAAATAGTATGCTAATGCTAATTTCACCTTTTTATGCTACTCATAGAATTTCACTGCATAGGGTTGGTAAGCTAGAGAGTAACATGCTATACGGTAAAAGGACCTTGATCAGTTTTCTTTATTTTTTGTATTTATTATTATATAATTCTAACAACATTATAAATAAGTATTATCAAAAGAACTTCAAGACCTCTTGTCAAGAACATAGGATTAGAGTAACTTGTTCGGACTCAAAGTCTCTTAATACTTGGTAATTACATGGGACCACAACAAGAAAAGTTGTTAAGTTCAGTCATTTACCTGTTCTGCACAAGATTTTCGCTGCTGCCTTTCCTGCGTGCTTGTGTCCATTATTCTCCCTGTGAGTCATGTGAGTTGTGACTAGTGAGCTTTTGGTTGAGCTTGTTTTTTTTGTTAGTGAAGAAGAATTAAAATCAAATTGAATAAGAACACTTAATAGAATTTAAGGAAAACTGAAATAATAACACTTAATCAAGTTGCACACATAATCAATCTATAGTGTTACCTCTTAATGTTGCATGTTGCTGCAATGCAATTGGTTCCTTACCTGTAACATCATAGTAAAGTCAAGCATGTAAGTAGGTAAAATGTAAACTTAAAAAATGAAAGACCCATATTACAAGCAACAGAACCATTGGCGGCATCTCTAACCTCGTAGAAATCAGTTATAAGCTTAGCTATTGAGACAAGCTGGTCAAAGACATTCGTAATCTCCCACATATTTTTTGATGGGCATGTAATCTTTCACATGAAACACTTGAAGTCAGTTTATAGCACAATCAACTAGCTCTAAATTCCTTCTGCAAAATATGCTTATTGTCATAAGATAGTTGGTCCTAATTAACTTGCTCCAAATAGATTTTACTACTCATAATATGCTTGTTTTCTTAAGATAGTTGGTCAAAATTGCATTACAAAATTATTTCTTCTTTCTTATTTTCTCTAAATTATGTTCTCTTTTTCTATTTTCAAATATCTCAAATTAAATAAATAATATGCTAATATTAAAGGAGTTATTTCTTTCTTATATAAAAGATGTCAAACAGAAAAGTAAGCTGACCTGATGAAGACCAAGCCATCCACTGGTTATATAAAATTGACAATACAAATATCAGGAGTCATTGAACGTAGTATGTCCTGCACATAGCTTATTCCACATTCCTGATTAATGAGATGATTTTGGTGCATTTATAAAAATCAATCTGGAAGAAACTATAAGCATAGAAAATTGAGAAAGTAAAGATATCATAAACACAGTTGGTTCTCAAGCTTTGGTGCCAAACATGTACCCTAGAACCAAAAATTGAGTGTGATAATTAACTTCAAAATATTAACAGAAAATAAAAGCTTGAAAACAATATCTAACACTTTCCTTTCTATTATCAAATATTCATTGTGTAGACTTCAAGAGATCAAATAATATGTCAGATATATTTGAAAGATGAAGTGAAGAATCAGGCCAAGAGGATTATATAGATGGCAAACCACAAGTCACTATATACTTAATTATTCGTCGCTTGGAATTGTAAAATCAAAGAGTTAAGTGAATAAAAATAAACCAAAGGAGGTTCATGGCCAAGGAGCACTCAACAAGAATGATTTCCTTATTTCCAATTTCATAACCCCACAAAAACATAGTTCATATATCTCAATAATATATTATCAATTAAATGCAAAGGTAACATTTGAATAATAACACAACTAGTAATAATTTCTCATGAACTCTCAAGTCTAAACACTATTACTTAGGACATTTTGCAAACACTTCATATGCACATTAAGGATACTAATGCTCTAACTATGATGGTTTTTCTCACTAATTAACATAGTGCAAGAGAGATTAAAATAAAAAACCAGTATCTCAACTCTCACGTTATATGAACAGTCAATGCAAATAACCATATATCCAAGATCTAAAATCCAAAAACTACAATTTAAACAGCAGAAAAAAAAAATAAAAAAAATATCAATTTATCAACTAATTAAAAAATTAGAGTGAAAGAATCTACGATCATGTCTAGAACAACATAATATAAAAAATTCGTTCTACTACAGTGAGAGAGTTGCAGATCACATAGCGCCACAACACGACGCAGCAATCTGCGTAGAATTCAGATACGACGAGGGTAATTGCAACAGAAATCAAAAATAGAAGGAAATGAGAGTGAGAGTGTCCTTACATGGAGTTTGTGAGTGCAGGCACGCAAATTATGAATGAAGTTGAAGACAAGTCGTGGTTCAATGTTGAATATCGGCGATTCAATATTGATTTTGGAGAATAAAAGAGGAATGGAAGAGATGATTTTGCTGAATGGTGAAAACAAACCGCGCATGGAGAAGGCGAAGAGAATGGGAAGAGATGAGAGTTCGACAATATTTGTAGTGATGGGAAGAGAAGATGAGGGTTTTACACTTGTTTTTTTTGTTCTCAACAAGAGGTTAGAATGAAACGGATGAGAATGGTGTAGTGTAATAAGTATATTAAATTATTATTTTAAAAAGATAAAATTAAAAGAGAACGATTTTAGTGTGTTGCCTGAATGCATAAATAAAAAATTGTACTCTTCGCTCTCTACCAGAACAGTTAATATTTGTTACCGTAAAAACTAAAAATTTAGTGTTCTACCCAACAAAATTTAGAAATATTGTTTTTGATATTCTACCAGAACAATTTTTTGATACCTTTGAGCACTTAATCACATGGTAGAAAACTGCCAACTATACAGCCATGCTATTTTGATTTGTTCTAATATCAAAACTCCTAAGGAACATTTATGTCAGTTCCATCAATTGGTTCCCAAAAATTGAGTTGTTATTTTTGCAAGTTCACAATGGGCACAAGAAAAACGAAAGCCAAACATACTAGATTGAATGAATAAATCTTAAAGAGAAATTTCAAATGAAGGAGGCACAAACAACAGGTTCAGGTTGCAAGGGAAAGAGAGATACGGGAATCATAACAATTATGAAAAGACAATATCAAAACAAGACAAATAAGGAAAATATCATATGATTTTGGGAACAAATTAAGAAAGTAACATCCTTCCATAAAATTCAATGGTAGAGTAACACAATAATAATATGCAAATAAATACTGCACTGCAGCTGCATACAGAGATATAGACAGTATGAAACTTAATTCCAGATATTCTCTAAATAATCTCTTGCATTCTTTCATGTATAATAATCTCAGCTAAGTTGTCGTGTTCCCATAATTAATTGTTGCACTTGAATCGATTGAGCAAACACATAAATAAATAATCTGAGGCAATTAATTTGCAAGCAAACTTCAGGATATAGATATACTACACTCTAAGTAAGCTTCATAAACAATCTATTGCTTTATTTCCAAATACAAAATACCAATTAATCAAATCAAACCAATCTCAAAACTCCTAAGGAACATTTATGTCAATTCCATCAATTAGTTCCCAAAAATTGAGTTGTTATTCTTGCAAGTTCACAATGGGCACAAGAAAAACGGAAGCCAAACATACTAGATTGAATGAATAAATCTTAAAGAGAAATTTCAAATGAAGGAGGCACAAACAACAGGTTCAGGTTGCAAGGGAAAGAGAGATTCGGGAATCATAACAATTATGAAAAGACAATATCAAAACAAGACAAATAAGGAAAATATCATATGATTTTGGGAACAAATTAAAAAAGTAACATACTTCCATAAAATTCAATGGTAAAGTAACACAATAATAATATGCTAATAAATACTGCACTGCAGCTGCATAGAGAGAAATAGATAGTATGAAACTTAATTCCAGATATTCTCTAAATAATCTCTTGCATTCTTTCATGATATAATAATCTCAGCTAAGTTGTCGTGTTCCCCTAATTAATTGCTGCACTTGAATCGATTGAGCAAACACATAAATAAATAATCTGAGGCAATTAATTTACAAGCAAACTTCAGGATATAGATATACTACACTCTAAGTAAGCTTCATAAACAATCTATTGCTTTATTTCCAAATACAAAATACCAATTAATCAAATCAAACCAATTATAAAAATCAAACCAATCTCAAAACTCCTTAGGAACATATATGTCAGTTCCATCAATTGGTTCCCAAAAATTGAGTTGTTATTTTTGCAAGTTCACAATGGGCACAAGAAAAACGGAAGCCAAACATACTAGATTGAATGAATAAATCTTAAAGAGATATTTCAAATGAAGGAGGCACAAACAACAGGTTCAGGTTGCAAGGGAAAGAGAGATTCGGGAATCATAACAATTATGAAAAGACAATATCAAAACAAGACAAATAAGGAAAATATCATATGATTTTGGGAACAAATTAAAAAAGTAACATCCTTCCATAAAATTCAATGGTAAAGTAACACAATAACAATATGCAAATAAATACTGCACTGCAGCTGCATACAGAGAAATAGATAGTATGAAACTTAATTCCAGATATTCTCTAAATAATCTCTTGCATTCTTTCATGATATAATAATCTCAGCTAAGTTGTCGTGTTCCCCTAATTAATTGTTGCACTTGAATTGATTGAGCAAACACATAAATAAATAATCCGATGCAATTAATTTGCAAGCAAACTTCAGGATATAGATATACTACACTCTAAGTAAGCTTTATAAACAATCTATTGCTTTATTTCCAAATACAAAATACCAATTAATCAAATCAAACCAATTATAAAAATAAAACCAATCTCAAAACTCGTAAGGAACATTTATGTCAGTTCCATCAATTGGTTCCCAAAAATTGAGTTGTTATTCTTGCAAGTTCACAATGGGCACAAGAAAAACGGAAGCCAAACATACTAGATTGAATGAATAAATCTTAAAGAGAAATTTCAAATGAAGGAGGCACAAACAACAGGTTCAGGTTGCAAGGGAAAGAGATATTTGGGAATCATAACAATTATGAAAAGACAATATCAAAACAAGACAAATAAGGAAAATATTATATGATTTTGGGAACAAATTAAAAAAGTAACATCCTTCCATAAAATTCAATGGTAGAGTAACACAATAATAATATGCAAATAAATATTGCACTGCAGCTGCATACAGAGAAATAGACAGTATGAAACTTAATTCCAGATATTCTCTAAATAATCTGTTGCATTCTTTCATGATATAATAATCTCAGCTAAGTTGTCATGTTCCCCTAATTAATTGCTGCACTTGAATCGATTGAGCAAACACATAAATAAATAATCTGAGGCAATTAATTTGCAAGCAAACTTCAGGATATAGATATACTACACTCTAAGTAAGCTTCATAAACAATCTATTGCTTTATTTCCAAATACAAAATACCTATTAATCAAATCAAACCAATTATAAAAATCAAACCAATCTCAAAACTCCTAAGGAACATTTATGTCAGTTCCAACAATTGGTTCCCAAAAATTGAGTTGTTATTCTTGCAAGTTCACAATGGGCACAAGAAAAACGAAAGCCAAACATACTAGATTGAATGAATAAATCTTAAAGAGAAATTTCAAATGAAGGAGGCACAAACAACAGGTTCAGGTTGCAAGGGAAAGGGAGATTCGGGAATCATAACAATTATGAAAAGACAATATCAAAACAAGACAAATAAGGAAAATATTATATGATTTTGGGAACAAATTAAAAAAGTAACATCCTTCCATAAAATTCAATGGTAGAGTAACACAATAATAATATGCAAATAAATATTGCACTGCAGCTGCATACAGAGAAATAGACACTATGAAACTTAATTCCAGATATTCTCTAAATAATCTCTTGCATTCTTTCATGATACAATAATCTCAGCTAAGTTGTCGTGTTCCCCTAATTAATTGCTGCACTTGAATCGATTGAGCAAACACATAAATAAATAATCTGAGGCAATTAATTTGCAAGCAAACTTCAGGATATAGATATACTACACTCTAAGTAAGCTTCATAAACAATCTATTGCTTTATTTCCAAATACAAAATACCAATTAATCAAATCAAACCATATATAAAAATCAAGAAAAAAGGAATACCTGATGAGAGATACTTATTACTTGTGAGGGAGCGCATATTCATTCCCTTGTTCTTCTTTTGGGTTTACTTGTGATCCAAACAATGATTTAGTTACCGTTGAAAAACAAAGCCTACAAATTAGCTATAAATTAGGGCACTTACTCTCTATTGCTGTATTAATTCATGCTAACTCCTATTATTCTTCTGATGCACGCATATTGTCGTATTGAGATCAATTGAGAGCTCTTATTTCTGGTTTTTTAGATAAATAAGGTTGTATTGACCTTCTTCGTTTCAGAGAGCTCTTCTTGCACTCTCTTCCGCGTTCGGTCATTTCGGAGACCTTCTTTGTTTCAATGTTGTTTGGTGTTGCTTCTTAATATTTTATCTTTTTAAGGTTTTTTTCATCACACTCATATTTCTCTTTTCTTTTTAACTTTTTTTTTTTTCAGAATGAAATGAAACCGTATTCTCTAGTTTGACAATTTTTATCATTACTTTTAATATTATATTTTATATATTTCCTTCACTTTTCTTATTTCATTTATTTATTTTTTCTTAATTATTTTCAGTGCAAAACAAAAGAAAAACTTTAACTTGAAGAAATGGAGCAGAAATAACATCATAGAAGAAGAAGAGTTGTCGTAAGAGGACCAAATGCAGGACTCTGAAATGAAATATAAGTAAAAAAAAGGTAACTGAAAAGTTGGTACATGTTTTAATTTTTAACACTAGATACATCAATTTTTTAACTACCATTTTTGTTTATATTTCATTCCGAAGGGAGAACATCCCACAAGACCACAACAACAGACTCTCTCTTAATCTATTTTTCACATAATAAGCCTTTTTTTTATTAAGGCAAGCTTGAAGAGTAAATTAGATGAGCACTAATACTAAAAATAGAATAGGAAAAAGGAAAATAAATATCCATTAATAGTAGTTAAATTAGATTACACATTAACATTTTTACTAGTAAATTAGATTATCATTAACATTTTTCTTTGAAAAGATACATAGACTCAAGTAAAATCAAAAGTTCTTTGACACTCCCAATAAAGAGATGCATTAATAAAGCTGAATATTCTTACCCTGCCATCAATCCAAGACAAGTAATCGCAATTTATACCAAATGACAGATTTTAACAAAAGCAATACTAAACTGTCATGGATGTAATTTGAAAACAATAGTTGGTTCTAATGATAAAATTATTGGTTTGGTTAAGTAAATCAACCCACTGTGTGTTGCTTGCAAGTATTCAATGCCATTAGCAGTGAAAAAGATGGCCCCAATCAAACAGTAATAAAAAAACAAGATGGGTCCATCAATCAAAAACACCAGTAATCATAATTTAGGGATTAATAATACATGAGGCCCTAACACCTTGAGTGTTATTAAAGCTGCATGTATACCATCTTTAATCCAAAAACAATAATCACATTTTAGGGGTTTCATAGTAAGATGGGTTTAGAGTTTAGTGAGATTTAGAGAGAACAAACACACAAAATGATAAATAGCAGATAGATGGTTGCAGAGACTTACGACGGTGAATAGTCGGCGTCGAGCAACAAACGCAACTATAGGATAATATGAAAACATATCTCAAATCACAGTTGGGCATTTTTTCATTAAAATGTTAACGGAGAAATTCCACAACCATGAACGTAAGCGCTGAAATTGGAAATTGGAACACTCCAACTTTCCAACTTTCGATGTTTAAACTATTATAATTAGTACTTATTATTGATATTATTATCGATAAAATAACAATATTATAAATTTAAATGGTAAATATTTAACAAACTTTAATATTATTTATGATAAACTATAATTAATTTGCATGGGTACAAATTTGAGAGTAATAACTGCTGAATATTGTTGAGGTCTTAATAGAGAGTGTAAATAGAATGTAAAAATATAAATTAATAATAGGAATAGGAATAAAAGATTAGAAATAGTGTGTGTTGAATGTTGTGGTTGGATTGGTGATGAGATAACAATTATTTAGTATTAGTAATTAATTGATTAATATACTAAATTTTGAATATATTTTACTTAGTTGAGTAGTAAAACTTAAGAATATAAAGTTTGAAATGAAATTAGTATAATGTTGTCTCTATGGTATACCTTCATGATTTTGTTTGGAGTTGATTTTTGTCCCATTAGAAAGAAGATTTAATTACCTTTGAAATAGGTATTCATTTCACTAATTTTCATTGAGAATTGATAGAAAAAAATAGTTACAAGTTGGAAAAAAAATATGTAGTTCCATTTTTGTACCTATATACATTATTTTATTATACTGTATTAATTGAATGTCTATTATGCATAATAAAAATTAAATTTATAAACTAGACATTTTAAGCTTTCTAAAATGTTGTCTTTAATTCAAATCGGACATCGTTTATATTTTAATTAAATTGACAAAGTTATAGTGTTTTATGTAGAAAAAGATTATGACGTAGTTTATTTAAAATGGCTATAACGTAAGCAATAAGAATTGGTTTTGATTAAAATTAATTGGACTAAATAGCTTATTTCTATTACTTTGTTATTGTGTAATGTTGTCTCTGAACGCGTATGGTATACCTTCATGATTTTGTTTGGAGTTGATTTTTGTCCTATTAGAAAGGAGACTTAATTACCTTTGAAATATGTATTAATTTTACTAATTTTCATTGAGAATTGATAGAAAAAATAGTTACAAGTTGGAAAAAAATATGTAGTTCCATTTTTGTAACTATATACCTTATTTTATTATATTGTAATAATTGAATGTCTATTATGCATAATAAAAATTATATTTATAAAGTAGACATTTTAAGCTTTCTAAAATGTTGTGTTTTATTCAAATTAGACATCATTTTATATTTTACTAAATTGACAAAGTTATAGTGTTTTCTGCAGAAAAAGTTTAGGACGTAGTTTATTTAAAATGACTATAACGTAAGCAATAAGAATTGGTTTTGATTAAAATTAATTGGACTTGAAAGCTTATTCTTATTACTTTGTTACTGTATAATGTTGTCTCTGAACATGTATGGTATACCTTCATGATTTTGTTTGGAGTTGATTTTTGTCCCATTAGAAAGAAGACTTAATTACCTTTGAAATATGTATTAATTTTACTAATTTTCATTGAGAATTGATAGAAAAAATAGTTACAAGTTGGAAAAAAATATGTAGTTCCATTTTTGTAACTATATACCTTATTTTATTATACTGTAATAATTGAATGTCTATTATGTATAATAAAAATTATATTTATAAAGTAGATATTTTAAGCTTTCTAAAATGTTGTGTTTTATTCAAATTAGACATCATTTTATATTTTTTTAAATTGACAAAGTTATAGTGTTTTCTGCAGAAAAAGTTTAGGACGTAGTTTATTTAAAATGACTATAACGTAAGCAATAAGAATTGGTTTTGATTAAAATTAATTGGACTTGAAAGCTTATTCCTATTACTTTGTTACTGTATAATGTTGTCTCTGAACATGTATGGTATACCTTCATGATTTTGTTTGGAATTGATTTATGTCCCATTAGAAAGAAGACTTAATTACCTTTGAAATAGGTATTAATTTCACTAATTTTCATTGAGAATTGATAGAAAAAATAGTTACAAGTTGCAAAAAAAGTTTGTAGTTCCATTTTTGTACCTATATACCTTATTTTATAATATTGTATTAATTGAATATGTATTATGCATAATAAAAATTATATTTATAAACTAGACATTTTAAGCTTTCTAAAATGTTGTCTTTTATTCAAATTAGACGTCATTTTATATTTTATTAAATTGGCAAAGTTATAGTGTTTTTTGCAGAAAAAGTTTAGGACGTAGTTTATTTAAAATGACTATAACGTAAGCAATAAGAATTGGTTTTGATTAAAATTAATTGGATTTGAAAGTTTATTCCTATTACTTTGTTACTCTATAATGTTGTCTCTGAACACGTATGGTATACCTTCATGATTTTGTTTGGAGTTGATTTTTGTCCCATTAGAAAGAAGACTTAACTACCTTTGAAATAGGTATTAATTTCACTAATTTTCATTGAGAATTGATAGAAAAAATAGTTACAAGTTGGAAAAAAATATGTAGTTCCATTTTTGTACCTATATACCTTATTTTACTATACTGTATTAATTGAATGTTTATTATGCATAATAAAAATTATGTTTATAAACTAGACATTTTAAGCTTTCTAAAATGTTGTCTTTTATTCAAATCGGACATCATTTTATATTTTAATTAAATTAGCAAAGTTATAGTGATTTCTGTAGAAAAAGATTAGGACGTAGTTTATTTAAAATGGCTTTTGCATAAGCAATAAGAATTGGTTTTCATTAAATTTAATTGAATTTGAAAGCTTATTCTTATCACTTTGTTACTATAAATTTGTATAAATTTATATTAAATTTACAAATTTTTGTGATTTTATGAATTGGACTGTTCAGTTTTATAAGTTGCTCTTCATTAGTCATGTTAAAATATTTATATCTTGAGTTAGAAAACTTTTTTTTAGTGAAACGAGTTGGATTTGAAAGAAGACATAGAGTAATTTTATCATGTTAAAAGTTATAATTTTACTAAATATAGAAATGGCTTAGTAATATTTTAAATACGACTGCTCTGCCATAAGATTATTGTGTAATGTTGTTGACTTTAGAATACCATAACTTGAGTTATATAGATTAGTTTCGAGTTAAACAAATTGTGTTTGAAAGATTAAATATAACACTCTTTCCTGGAAGTTTGATGCTAATGCATGATGTATGTATATATATATATATATATATATATATATATATATATATATATATATATATATATATATATATATATATATATATATATATATATATATATATATAAATATATATGTTTTCATTCTAGCTTGATGAACTTTTTGTTTATATACGATGGAAGCGAAGGTAAGTGGACACAACTTACGAGCTTAAGTATGTCTAATCATATCAAAAGAGGTTATTATAGTAGAGGGAATTTGTAAGATCCTTAATTTCAAGCTCTAAATTTATGCAATTTTAGTATATATGGTGTTGAATTGCTGAGGCATTTAGCCCAATTTTAATTCATTTTGCGAATTAGATACCAAAAGCATATTTTATTAGAGTTTGTCGTATATTTCTTATATATATATATATATATATATATATATATATATATATATATTTAGATCCGGTTAAAATTATTCGTCGAAGAATAATTTATTTACGTTACGAAGAAATTAATATCGAGCAGTTTTGTTAAAAATATCTCTGGTTGCTTAAAATTTTATCTGTCAATTGAGTTGCGATGAGAGTGATATTTTTATCAAAATAGTTGGAGATGTGAGAAAAGTGATGTGGGTAAAAATATTGAGATATTTGTTGGTTTGGTTTAATATATATATATATATATGTTTTGTTAGTTGTATATATATATCTCTTTTATAAGTTAGTATATATATATATGTAAGTAAAGGAAGAAGAGGAATTAGAAACAGAAACATTTCCTGCGCTCGCGAGAATTTCCTTTTCTTCTTCCTCTGTTCATTCGAACCTTAGTGTTAGTGGTTTCCAAAACCACCAAACACAAACCTTCACTTTTCTTCGAATTCTGAGCTCCATCTCGCGAAGTGACAGAAGGGAAAGTTGCTCCTTGCCACGCTACGGTGCTAGTGAGCCAACTTTGGAAGCGACGACACGAACGAAGTTTTTACCGGAATTAATCGCAGTGCTGTAATCGGTTGTTAGAGCTACCTTTGAGGTAAGGGCTCCTTCCAAACTTTTAGTTTGCATTTAGGACATTATATGTGATTTTATGGAAAAGAAATTTGGTGTATTTGATGTGTAAAATGGTGAAAATGAATTTAATTTGTTTATGCGTGAATTAGCGGAATTTAAAATTGACGCAGTTGAGACGTAGTTTGATATGAATTGTGTGCGATTTGCTGAGATTGAATTAATGTGATTAATATGGTCGATTTTGTTAGTAATGGTTGACAAAAAAAAATTGATTTTGACGTATTTGAGTTACGAAATGAGTTATTTTCATATAAATGAGTTTGAACTTTAGTTGTGAACAAATTGTTATAAATAATCATGTTTATGTAGTTAGCTCCTTGAGTCTCGAAAAGGAATCGAGACTGTTGGCACCGAGTTAGCGGTGGGGAGAACTCTGAGATATTAATGTTGTTTCGGAGATTAAATTTGGTGTGGTTTATGTGTTTATAATTAATATTATGAATTTTTGAGATGTGATTTATGTGTGGATTATGGTTGAAAATTTTGGAGATTAAATTTGGTGTGAAATTTTGGAATTCGAATTGATTGAATTTGTCGTGTTTGATGTGTGGATTTGCAGAAAATGAATTTAAGGTGTTTTATGTGAAATTGTTTTGATGTGTTTGAGGAGTGATTTGAGGAAATAAATTTGGTGTAAATGCATGTTTGCAATTATGGAAATTAATGGGTGTATTGTGGTTGAAATATGACGAGTTTTGAAAATGATTAATTTGTGGTGATTTGGTGTGGATTTGTGGAATTTGGATTGTTGTATTTAATGTGGTTTGTAGATTGAATTTGATGTGGAATTGTTGGATTATGAATTAATATGTCTGAGTATGCTCTGTGAAAAGTTTTAAAAAATCATTAGTATTAAATGAGTATTAAAAAGGGGGAATCTTTTAATAGCTGCATTTACTTAATGGTTGTGGTGAAAAGAGTTAGAGCATGCTCATGCATTTCATAGTACATGGTGACCGTGATGGGCCATAGTGATAGTGGTAACCGTGATGGGCCACGAGATGATGCCATATGAATAGTTGGTTCATCTTATCTTTGCGGGAATTTTCGCGTCGTGCTGATCTATGAGAGATTGCACTCTTGTAAGTCGTGCTGATCTGTGAGCGATTGCACGCATAGAAAATTAGTACTGGTCTGTGAGAGGCTGTACGATAGTAAATTGTGCTGATCCGTGAGAGATTGCACCTTGATAATTAGTACTGGTCTGTGAGAGACTGTACAATTATGATTTACGCCCTTCGAGGAGGGTTTTGGTTTGGAATTCCGGAATCATGTGCATTGGCATATACGCATTGCATTAGGGTGCTTGGCACGCGAGTCATGTTTGATATATCGTAATGATTGTATATACATACTCGATTGTGGTTTGTGTTTGTGCCGTATTTGATGAGTATTATTGATTGACTTTATGTGGTAAGCGTTGAATGATTTCGAATACGACTGTGCAGTTTGGTCCAAAACTTTATTTTTCAACCTTGTTTATGCATGTTTGGCATATGAAAACCATTTCTAGATGTATGCTAAGTTGAAAAGTTATTTTGTGCATTTAAATATAAATGCTAAGTGTTAATTGTTAATTTCGGTTGGTGACCCTTTACAATTATTGTGGAAATTTGGGCTTTGCCCTCATATTAGGATCAGGATTGTCCTAAGGCGTAGCTTAGCAATGAGTTGGATTTGTGATCGAAAGCAGTGGGGCTTTATGCCGCTCGTGACTCTCAGTACCCAGTCACCCTTTGTTAGATTAATGATCAGCTTAGGATTTTAATTAAGAATTTTATTTATATTCCCTTTCTTATTTCAAAGTTGTTATTGTAAAAAGGGAACTTATGTATTTGAAACAAACGATTTTAGTCGGTGTATATTTTATTTGGATATTTTGAATTATCGTCTCAAAAATCTTTTTAATTTGTTATAATTATGATGAAATTAATTATGACTTTTGTCGTTTGTGTGATGACTTAAATATTTTATCCAAAAGTATTTCTTTATTTATGGATTTGATTTTAGTTTATAAAATAAGAAATAAAAAAAATACACCCACGCTGTTAAAAATCGGGGTGTTACATTGTGGTATCAAAGCTTTGGTTTAAATTTCTTTGGGGCTTTGATTTGGGTGTCCAAAGCTGATCAAGAGTCGTGGTAGGGGTATCAAGTGACTGGAGTCCACGTGTACCTTGTGTTTTGTTGTATTGGGTCAAGCATGATGTGCTTAAGTAGTTTATTGTTTCTTATACGAAACAGCGTGCCTTGTAGCACTTTAGTTCGAACAGTAGTTAAAACATAGAATATTAGTCGACTTTGGTTGACGAGTGTCTCTGAATTCCTTAAACGTATCGGTCTAGGCAAGACAGGGTTGAAGCGAATCATGAAGGCATGAGATTTATGAAGTGGTTCCAAGGATACAGAGGCTATGTTATTGGTGATAACTCGAAGATGTTATTGGTGGGAGACTGATAGGGGATTTCAACTTAAAGATCTAATTGGAGAATTTTTTTTTTTTTTAGAAAAATATTGGATGTTTGCGTGATAGATTTCAGGACGAGACTGGATGAAGTTTGATAAATGTCAAAGAGATGTGAACACCATGGAATTGTTGAGAAGACGAGGTTTTCATTTGAAATAGCATTTGGTAGAACCGTGACAGTGAAGATTTTACCTGTTGGGATTCATATGGGTCTTCTTGAATCGGTTTTGTCTTTGAATCAGACTTGTAAGAGGGTTTTGGAGTTGAAGGAAGAGTTTGAAGGGAAGGTGGTGATGGTAGGTGTTGATGATGTGGAACTGTTTAAAGGTATTGGGTTGAAGTTCTTGTTTAAAGGTATTGGGTTGAAGTTCTTGGCTTTAGGGAAGCTTTTGGAACAACATGAGAAATCAAGGGGTAAGGTTGTTTTGATTCAGATTTTGAATCCAGCTAGGAGCAGAGGGAAAGATATTCAAGATGTGAAGAGTGAGATTGAAGCTATTGCTAAAGAGATTAATGATAGATATGGTGATGATAAAGATAACTACAAGCCAATTATTTGTATAAAGGGTCTGGTTTCGACTCAGGAGAAGGTTGCATACTATGCCATATCAGAATGTTGTATTGTGAATGCTGTGAGGGATGGAATGAATTTGATGCCTTATGAGTATACTGTTTGTAGACAAGGAAGTGTTGAATTGGATAAAGCACTTGGGTTGGAAAAAGATGAGGCTAAAAAGAGTGTTATCATTGTTTCTGAGTTCATTGGTTATTCGCCTTCGCTCAGCAGTGCAATTCGTGTGAATCCTTGGAACATTGATGATGTTTCTGAGGCAATGAACTTATCAATCAGAATGGTGGATTCTGAGAAGTGTTTGCGACACGAGAAGAATTATAAGTACATAAGCTCTCATGATGTAGCTTATTGGGCTAAGAGTTTTGATCAGGATTTAGAGAGAGCTTGCAGGGAGCATTATATCAACAAGTGGTTGGTTGTTGGTTTAGGACTTAATTTCATAATCATTGCTTTGGATCCTACTTTTAAGAAGCTTTGTGTTGATGACATTGCTTATCCTTATATAGATACAAGGAGTAGGTTGATTCTTTTGGATTATGATGGAACCATGATGCCTCAGGACACATTAGACAAGGCTCCAAGCTCAGATGTTATCTCTCTCTTGAATTGCTTATGCCGTGATCATAGAAACATAGTGTTCATTGTTAGTGGCCGAGATAGAGATTGTCTTAGCAAGTTGTTTTCTCCTTGTGACAAACTTGGTCTATCTGCAGAACATGGTTACTTCACTAGGTGGAGTAAGGATTCTCCTTGGAAAACATGTGGATTGGCATCAGATTTTGATTGGAAAAATATTGTTGAACCGGTGATGGCACTTTATACAGAAGCAACTGATGGTTCCTTCATTGAACAAAAGGAAAGTGCAATGGTTTGGCAACATCAAGAAGCAGATCCTGATTTTGGATCATGTCAAGCCAAGGAGCTTCTTGATCACCTTGAGAGTGTGCTTGCTAATGAGCCTGTAGTAGTCAAAAGGGGACAAAATATTGTTGAAGTAAAGCCTCAGGGTGTGAGCAAAGGTATAGTGGTAGAAGACCTTATATCAAGCATGAGGAATGAAGGGAAGTCACCAGATTTTCTGCTATTCATAGGAGACGATAGATCAGATGAAGATATGCTTGAAAGCATTGCTAATTTAGCATTGCCAAACATATCACAAGTGTTTGCCTGCACTGTTGGTCAGAAACCAAGTAGAGCTAAACACTATTTGGATGATACTGCTGATGTTATCACACTGCTCCAAGGACTTGTTGATGCATCAACAGATTAACCACACTCTTCAGGAATTTGAAAGGAACAATGTAGAAAACAAAAAAAACTATCTTGTACAGAATGAAATGATAGATACCTTCTTTAGGTTCATTTGGGAAGAAAAAAAGGTTGATACTTTTAGAATTTTATTACATATTAGCTAGCTTATTCATGTAACTAGCACCAATTTTTTCTTTTTTTTTTGAATGACAAGAATTACAAGTTTATGCTTTGTGAAACAAAAAAAAAATCAACAATTCTTCTAGGTGGTTCTAACCAAAATGAATGGCATATCTATTTGTCCTACCTACAAGAGTACAACTACAGGGAAGAACCATATAAGATGAAATATTTTCTGGAAATTGGAAATGTTTTTTTAGTAATAAAATCTCAACCCTCAGAAGCATTTCACTGAAGATTGGAGGAAAATTGGAGTTTTAGTTAATATATAGTCATTATCAAGGGAGACTTATGAGTACTTATTTGATGCTCCATGGCTACTGAATTAAATTGACCTAGCATTTTAGGATGCTCCTAGCATGCAATACTGAGAAAATAGTAAGATTGTTTTGTTCAAAAATTCAACTCTTCAAGAAAAAGACCCAACATAAAGTTTCTATCTTAAATGTGTATATTCATAATAGAAGTAAATGTAGTTCACCATATCTTGGGAACTCACCCTATTATCATCTCCTAATATATAGACTAGTAAAACAGTTTTGACAACTCTCCTATACTCATGTAGAGAGACACCATGAAACATTGGCTTTTGCTACTTTTTAACTTTGACACATTCCAACTCTGCTTCCTCTTTAGTCTTCCCTAAACATTTCATGATCATCTATTTTCTCTCCTACTTAATCATTGAACACATTTTCCAGACCTGCAAAGCTATAGCAGCATCCCATTCAGATTAACCTCACATTATAACCTGCATAATACTATCTTATTTTTCTTTTAACATTTGTATAAATATGATGCACTTAAGCATTAACTTCATCACATAACTTTCAATTGCTCTCTCAACTTCACCAATCTAACTTCTCACTTGCTTTCTAATTGAATCTAGAACTCGTCAACAACGTCGTGGGTTTTGGCACCATTTGAAGATTGAGTACTTAAACCCCATTCAATTGACAACACCTATGGCATTGTTTTTTTTTTTTTTTTTTATTGTATCAAACCAACAATTTCCAGGTGAAAGGGGGCTTTGTAATCTAAATTTTGGTCAGGATATAAGTAAAATCTTACCTTCCAAAAGTATTTTAAATACTCACCAAGTGGAATTGGAAGTACAGAGTACGAGAATACTTATAAATTGTAGCAATGTAAGCATTGAGAGTCTATTAAAGGATGATAATTACTAGGAGACTGTTAATAGTTTGATAGATCAGAGGGATTATTCGAGATTTGATTTGGGACCCCGAGATGGTTAATCTTTAAGTCAACGATTCAAAATCCACAAGGTTAATTGAGGTAATTGAGGTAGGCAATTGATAAATAATTCATGTTATGGATGGAAGTGTTTGAAGATTTACAAAAACGTTCTTGAGGAGATTGTTAGACCGCTTGTGCCTTGGGATAACCTTAAGTGAAAGTCGTAGGGAGCATTATTACAGTTAGGTTAAGATGGTCTAAGCCATCATCATGGTCGTTGGCTACTTATTGACAAATTGAGGAACTGATCATCCTCAATCTCTTGTTGATAGTAGACAAAATCATGTTGAATGGAACAGGCGAGTCTCACCGACTACGATAGTGCGTAAAGTTATTAAGCACTCTATGAAAACGGATAGACGGCACTTTCTTCGAGTAGACCAGACGAAACAAGTTCTAACATGTATGTGGAGGTTGAGTGCAGACCTAGTGTGGTAATTACTCTTACTTTAAGTTTCGAGGACGAAACTTCTTTTTGGAGGGTAGTAATGTAAGATCCTTAATTTCAAACTCTAAATTTATGCAATTTTAGTATATATGGTGTTGAATTGCTGAGGCATTTAGCCCAATTTTAATTCATTTTGCGAATTAGATACCAAAAGCATATTTTATTAGAGTTTGTCGTATATTTCTTATATATATATATATATATATATATATTTAGATCCGGTTAAAATTATTCGTCGAAGAATAATTTATTTACGTTACGAAGAAATTAATATCGAGCAGTTTTGTTAAAAATATCTCTGGTTGCTGAAAATTTTATCTGTCAATTGAGTTGCGATGAGAGTAGATATTTTTATCAAAATAGTTGGAGATGTGAGAAAAGTGATGTGGGTAAAAATATTGAGATATTTGTTGGTTTGGTTTAATATATATATATATATATATATATATGTTTTGTTAGTTGTATATATATATCTCTTTTATAAGTTAGTATATATATATATGTAAGTAAAGGAAGAAGAGGAATTAGAAACAGAAACATTTTCTGCGCTCGCGAGAATTTCATCTGTATTCGACTACACAGTAATATGTTTGAAAATTTTTTAACGTTGCAACAAGCTGTATTCGAATACAGATATATGGTAGTCGAATACAACAGTAACCAATGCACTTTTTCAGCTTTGAATTCAATTTAAAACATTGCAATTCATTCTCAAACCTCTTGAATCAACAGCCACGAATTTAAAGAGTTGTTTGAGGACTATAAATAGGTCATAACTTCATTTTCAAATTACTAATTCAATTTTACAAATTCAAAGACTTTGAACTAAATTTTCTAAATTTTTCTAAGTCTTTTTCAGAAATTCAAGTACTTGCATATCATTGTCATATCCTTAAGGTTCTCAAAAGTACTTGAATCGATCTTGAATTATTCTACCTTCATTCTATTCCTATATTCTTATCAATAACAACAAAGTGTTTGTAAAAGAAAGTTGTACTTTCTTTGAAGTGCTGTATTTAAGATAGTAGTGTTCTATCTTTGGAAATTTGTTAGAAGATTGTAGCCAAGATCCCAGGGTGAGGACTTGTACATATTCTGACAGATAGTGAAGAAAATCTCTTGTGGTGTGCAAGAGGACTGGACGTACCCTTGGTGATTAGGGGAACCAGGATAAATCTTTTGGTGTTCTTTACATTACTGCCATCTACATTATTGTTCACTATCCATAAGCGCAAAAATCAATCACGATAATTTTAAAAATAATCAAAATAACCAAACACCTAATTCACGCCCCCCTCTTAGGTGCACATCTGATCTTACAATTGGTATCAGAGCAGGTTCAAGGTAAATTACTCCTTGATCAAACAACTAATGGCTTCCGCACTACCAGTTTTCAGAGACGGAGGCAGCAGTACCAAACCTCCATGTTTCGTCGGTGAACATTACGACTTTTGGAAAATCCGTATGCAAGCATATCTTGAGGCACAGGGAGACGAAATATGGGATGCTGTCGAAAATGGTCCATACATTCCAACAACGGTCATCAACAACAAAGAGGAAATTAAAATAAAGAACTCTTGGACCGATGACGATAAAAGAAAAGTGCTATTTGATAAAAAGGCTAAAAACATTCTACAATCGGCACTTGGTATGGACGAATTCTTCCGCATATCTCACTGTAAAACAACCAAGGAAATATGGGATACATTGGAAGTAACCCATGAAGGCACCATAGAGGTAAAAAGATCCAAACTAAACACACTTTCTCAAGAATATGAATTGTTTCGCATGCAGCCTGGAGAAACCATACTAGACATGCAGAAACGATTCTCCCACTTGACAAATCATCTGATAGCCCTCGGAAAGGTCTTCTCAAATGACGAATTGAATCTGAAAGTATTACGATCACTAACAAGGGCATGGCAACCAAAGGTGACTGCTATATCAGAAAAGAAGAGTTTGTCCAAAATGTCACTTTCTGCATTATTTGGCAAACTACAAGAGCATGAAATAGAACTTGGACGATTAGAGCAAAATGAAACCCAAGAAAAGAAAAGCAAAAATATTGTTCTAAAGACCGAATCAAAGGAAGCAGTCAAAGAAGATATTTTTGACGACGACGAAAACATCAATCTCCTTGTCAAGAAATTCGGCAAATTTCTCAAAAATAATAGAAGTTTCAAGAAGAAAAACTTCAGAAAGAAAGATAGCACGACCAACCAAAACTTCACATGCTTTGAATGTGGAAAACAAGGACATATTAAAGCAGACTGTCCAGATCTCATCAAGAAGAGTGGCGGCAAAAGAAAAGATTTCAAGAAAGCTTATATCGCATGGGAGGATAACGACATAAGTTCAACATCAGAAACTGAAAGCGATGAATGCGCAAACGTTGCACTGATGGCGTCACATCACTCCGATGACGAAGAGGTTAGTAACTCAAACAATCTTTCATATAATCATGAATTAGATATAGAATACAATGAAGCACAAAATGCAATAAAGGAACTTCTTGTTGAATGTAAGAATTTGTTTAAACAAGTATCAACTCAAAAGAAAGAAATCTTATATCTTAAAGAAAAAATTAATCTTATGGAAAAAGATGCTGAAAATTATAAGCAAAATTCTTCATGTAATAAATGTGATTCACTTTCATTCAAAATTACTCAACTAAATAGAGTAATAGAAAGATATGAAAAAGGACATATAGGATTAGAAAATGTTCTAAACATGCAAAGATATTCTAATGATAAGAGTGGTATTGGATTTTCTAAATTTGATAAACCAAGCACTAGTAAGACCATTTTTGTTAAATCAAGCACTCAAACAAATTTAAGAAACATGACATTTGTACACAAAGAACATTCACATAAAGGAAAGTTTATTAACAATAAGCGTCATACATACACAAGTAAAATTCCTATTTGTTCATATTGCGGTATCTATGGACACACACCAAATACTTGTCATATAAGAAATATTAGCATTCCCAAAGGCCATTGCATATGGGTCAAGAAAGGCACTAACCCCCAAGGACCCAAAGCACTTTGGGTACCTAATAAAATCTGATTTCAATTTTGCAGGGATGCTCACAAAATGCTTCAAATTTATGGTACTTAGATAGTGGGTGTTCCAAACACATGACGGGAGACATAACAAAATTTTCAGCATTGACGCTTGAATCGAAAGGACATGTAGTATATGGAGATAATAACAAAGGAAAGATCCTAGGCATTGGAAAAATTGGAAAAGCACCTTCTCCAACAATTGAAGATGTTCTTTATGTTGAAGGCCTAAAGCACAATTTGATAAGCATCAGCCAATTATGTGACAAAGGACACAAGATAGTCTTCAACAAGGAAGAATGCATCATTCAAAATGCAGCAACAAGTGAAATCAAATTTATCGGTAAACGTTTCAAGAATATTTTCATACTTAATTTAGATGATTTATCCTTGAAAATGAAATGTCTTTTGGTAAGCGACAACAATGATGCATGGTTATGGCACAAAAGAATTGCCCATATTCACATGGATCATTTAAACAAACTAGTCAAACATGATCTTGTTGTCGGATTACCAAAAATGAAATTCGTCAAGGATAAATTATGTGATGCATGCCAAAAAGGTAAACAAACGAAAACTTCTTTTAAAGCCATAAATGTTATATCTACTACAAGACCACTTCAATTGATACACATGGATTTATTTGGTCCATCAAGAACTAAAAGTCTTGGTGGAAATTCATACGGACTAGTTATTGTTGATGACTTTTCAAGGTACACATGGACCTTGTTTTTGGCAAACAAAAATGAAGCTTTTAAAGCCTTTAAAAATTACGCCAAACTAGTCCAAAATGAACAATCATCCAAGATTGTATCAATTCGAAGTGATCATGGTAGAGAATTTCAAAATACTTTATTTGAAGAATTCTGTGAGGAAAATGGAATTTTTCACAATTTTTCTGCACCAAGAACACCTCAACAAAATGGGGTTGTTGAGAGAAAGAACAGGTCCTTGATAGAACTTGCAAGAACAATGTTAAGTGACTCAAATCTACCAAAGTATTTTTGGGCAGATGCCGTAAACACGGCATGCTATGTTACTAACAGAGTAAACATTCGGCCACTTCTCAAGAAGACTCCGTATGAACTATACAAAGGTAGAAAGCCTAACATCTCTCACTTCCACATCTTTGGATGCAAGTGTTTTGTGCTAAATAATGGAAAAGATAATCTTGGAAAATTTGATGAAAAGGCAGATGAAGGTATATTTATTGGGTATGCATAATCTAGTAAAGCTTTTAGGATCTTTAATAAAAGAACTTTAATTGTAGAAGAATCAATACATGTTACTTTTGATGAAACTAACCCCTCGAAAGAGGAAAAAGCTATTTCTTTTGATGATGATGATGTTGAAAGTAGTGATCCACGTAAAGAAGATCCAATTGACCAACCGAGTCAAGAAAATGAAGTCAACATGGAAGAGGAAACCAATGAACTCCCAAAGGAATGGAGAACCCACCGATATCATCCGATTGATAACATCATTGGTGATATCAACAAAGGAGTTACAACTAGACTCAAATTGCAAGATGCATGTTTAAACATGGCATTTGTCTCACAAATCGAACCTTCCAAAGTTGGTGAAGCACTAAAAGATGATCAGTGGATACTTGCAATGCAAGAAGAGCTTAACCAATTCGAAAGAAACGAAGTATGGGAACTTGTTCCTAATCCAGGTGACAAACACATCATTGGCACCAAGTGGGTATTTAAAAATAAACTTGACGAAAATGGTATAGTTGTCCGCAACAAAGCAAGACTTGTCGCCCAAGGATACAATCAGGAAGAAGGAATCGATTTTGACGAAACATTTGCTCCGGTCGCAAGGTTAGAAGCAATACGGTTACTACTTGCTTATGCCTGCTCTATGAATTTCGAATTATTTCAGATGGATGTGAAAAGCGCATTTTTAAATGGATACATCAATGAAGAAGTATATGTCAAGCAACCACCCGGTTTTGAAGACTTCAAAAATCCTACACATGTATTCAAACTAAGGAAAGCTCTCTATGGCCTAAAACAAGCACCAAGAGCTTGGTACGACAGATTGAGTGCCTTCCTGTGTGAAAGAGGTTTTGAAAAGGGAAAGGTTGACAAGACATTATTTATTAAACGAAATAATGGTCACACCTTGTTGGTCCAAATTTATGTTGACGATATCATATTCAGTTCAACAAATAACGCAATATGTGAAGAATTCTCATTGATGATGCAAGGAGAATTTGAAATGTCCATGATGGGAAAATTAAACTATTTTCTTGGTCTTCACATCAAACAACTCAAGCATGGCATTTTTATCAATCAAGCAAAATATTGCAAAGAACTGCTAAAAAGATTTGACATGGAAAAATGCAAGGAGAGTGCAACTCCCATGGGCTCCGGAACATATGTTGATAAAGATGAAACTGGTGCATCTGTAGATATTTCAAAATATCGAGGTATGATTGGTTCTTTGTTATATCTAACGGCCAGTCGGCCAGATATCATGTTTAGTGTTTGTCTATGTGCAAGATTTCAAGCAGATCCGAAAGAATCACATCTTGTAGCAGTCAAACGAATCATGAAATACTTAAAAGGCACCATCAATGTTGGACTATGGTATCCTAAAGGTAGCATCTGTAGCCTCGTTGGATACTCTGATTCGGATTATGCAGGATGTAAAACAGACCGTAAAAGCACAAGCGGCACGTGTCATGTACTGGGCAATGCACTAGTATCTTGGTCCTGTAAAAAGCAAGCATGTGTCGCACTTAGTACTGCTGAAGCCGAGTACATAGCGGCAGGAAGTTGTTGCGCACAAATCCTATGGCTCAAGCAACAACTATGTGATTATGGAATTGATCTTGGATGCATTCCGCTCCGATGCGACAACACGAGTGCAATCAATATCTCAAAGAATCCAATCATGCATTCTCGGACCAAACACATTGATATACGACACCACTTCTTGTGGGATCATGTGCTCAAAGGCAATGTTGAAGTAACCTTTGTGGATACTCATAACCAACTTGCGGACATCTTCACAAAACCGCTTCCTAAAGACTCATTTTTCAAAATACGACGCGAACTCGGCATCTTAAGTGAAAGTGATCTTTGAACGTCAGGTAAAACTGCTATCATCAGGGCAAAGGTATGGCTTAACTCTTGTCTTCACATGTTTTCATGTTATTTGAATTTAGTTGACTATTTGAATAAAAATGTTCTCAATATGTTCAATACTTGTTTTCACATCTTAGAATTTAGTTGACTATGCTTACATGTCATTTATGTGATTATATGACGTTTGTATTATGATCTGCCAAATAAAATTATGACTGTTTTCAAAAACTGGAACTCGTAGCCGAATACAATCAGATTGTATTCGAATACAGATGATTCTGGAAATCTGTATTCGATTACCAGTTTCCTGTATTCGACTACAGGTTCAAAACTTTCTGTCATATATAAAGCTGTAGAGTCAGTATTCGATTACAACTTCATCCCTACCCTCGAGCTTGTTCTTCTTCTCTGCGCATCAGTCTTCATCAAAACTGGTTCGCCCCTTCACATTTGACTTTCCAAACATTGTTTCCTTCAATTATTTGCTGCGAAATCCATCTCTTAAGTTCCTCAGATTCACGAAATTTCAAAACCCTAAACCCCCAAATTCCAATTTGCGATCTCCAGAACCCTAAACCCCTGATTCCTGCTTCGCGATTTCCACATCTTCCATCTCAGCGTCGCGAATCACTTGGTTCTGTCCTCAGTAGTCAAGGATTCAAATCTTCTTTTCGAACTACATCGCAGTTTCGACGTCGCATCCTACAACCTTCAACAAAATGTCAAACCTCTCCACCTCTGTTGAAAACGCACGCAAGCGTGGACCTCGCACCAAGCATGCAAGCTTAGGTCCTTCCAAGCGTCGCTCGAAGAGCATCAGCGTCACGGACTTATCTCGTCTTCTGCATTCTCCTGAGGAAATTACCCGGTTTCGCACACTGTACTCCGACAAAAGGCTCATCATTCCAAAGATCGGTACTTTAGATTCTTTCTCTGCCTTTAAATTTCCGGATTTACTTAGGGCTCAACAAGTTGAGGACTTTATTGCTTACAAAGGTCCGATTTATCCTGATTTGGTTCGAGTCTTTTATTGCAATCTTCGTCGGGATGGCAAAATGTTAATTTCACGTGTCAAGGGAATCACTATTGAGCTTGATTCTCATACTATTGGTACCATTTTGCAAATACCTGATGTCGGCCAGAAACTCAGTCCAACCAATCTGTGCAAATGGCATAATATTTCAAAACATGATGCTTATGCGGCTCTGTGTCGCTTTGATAAACTGACCATCGAATGTAAGCAACTTCAGGCTAGCTCCACGTTTGCGAGACAGCGATTTAGTGTTGGAAACCTCACTGTTGACTTTCGTCTGCTTCACTATTTCTTGAGTTACATTTTGGTACCTAAGGCCGGTAACTACTCTCAACTCTCTGAATTTGAACTTCAGATTCTTTACTTCATGAATGAAGGACTTTCTCTTAACTGGGCATACTTCGTTAAGTCCGTCATGTTTGTATCCCGTGAAGCTGCTGGATTGCCCTATGCTAGAGAAGTTTCTCGCATCCTTGAACATTTTGGGGTAGATTTTTCTGAGGAGGTTGTATATACCGTCACTAAGGATAATCTGCTCGACTTGAGTGTTCTTCCTAGCATGAAAATAGTTTGGAGTGAATCACTGCAAAAATACATCCATCAGAGTGATATCAGTCAGGCCTCTGCTAGTGCTCCTCCAGATGATGCTGTTGACGATCCTGCATCTGATGATGATCAAGTTACTAATCGCATGCTTATGGAACGGCTTGACTCTCTTCAGACTAGCTTCTCAGGATTTACCACTTCGGTCGATGCTCGCTTTCAGGCTCTCGAATCCACTATCGCTACTAATCACGACAGCTTAGTCCACGAGATGTGTATCATCGCTGACAAACTTGATCACTTCCATCTACCATCGGATCGTCGCTGAGATTGTACCTAGTTTCCTAGGTTTAGTTCGTTTTCATGTGTTACTAGGATTGATCTTTCTACTATTTAATTTACGATGTAATCGTTGCTTTCGTACTAGCTGTATGATCTTTATGTTTCTATGCTTGTATGACTCTTTGACTCTATGTCTTTTATGACTTTATGTTTTTATGACTTCCTGAATCAATGACTTTTATGATTATCTCTGCTTATTTGCCTCTCATCTGATCTGTCTTAAATTATAATCTGTTCCATCTATTTCTTTCCTACTGTTGGAATTCTTCTTTTTTGATCATGTCAAAAGGGGGAGAAATTTTGTGTATGTTATTGCTTGTTGTTGTCCGGTAAGCTTTATCTGTAGGTACTCAACCACAGATGTTTGCATCTATTACGGGGGAGTATACTACGCCTACATTACGGGGGAGTCGTTAACAACAACAGCTGGTTTTGTCATAATCAAAAAGAGGGAGAATGTAAAAATACGTTTTTGATTATACACAAAGACCAATGGTGACACAGCAACAAAAAGAAGAATCCCTCAAACATCCCTTGATGAAATAAATAGATTATATAAAGGTAAAATAATTCAAGTCATAATTCAAATACATGAGAACCTAAATTACTTTGCATATGCATTAAACACTATTTTTCTAAGTCCCCAATAATATTTTCAAAATGATAAAATCTTTATTTTTGACTAAAAATCATGTTGTAATCGAATACAACTAATGTGTATTCGAATACAGATAAAAATGGCTAAGTCAGAGAGTTGGCCATCTCATCTGTATTCGACTACACAGTGAAATTTGAAAAATTTTCAACGTTACAACAAGTTGTATTCGAATACAGAAATCTTGTATTCGAATACAGATAAGAAAAATGGCTAAGTCAGAGAGTTGGCCATCTCATCTGTATTCGACTACACAGTGGAAATTTTGAATGATTTTTGAACGTTGCAGTAGTCGTATTCGAATACAGAAATCTTGTATTCGAATACAGATAAGAAAAATGGCTAAGTCAGAGAGTTGGCCATCTCATCTGTATTCGACTACACAGTAATATGTTTGAAAATTTTTTAACGTTGCAACAAGCTGTATTCGAATACAGATATATGGTAGTCGAATACAACAATAACCAATGCACTTTTTCAGCTTTGAATTCAATTTAAAACATTGCAATTCATTCTCAAACCTCTTGAATCAACAGCCACGAATTTAAAGAGTTGTTTGAGGACTATAAATAGGTCATAACTTCATTTTCAAATTACTAATTCAATTTTACAAATTCAAAGACTTTGAACTAAATTTTCTAAATTTTTCTAAGTCTTTTTCAGAAATTCAAGTACTTGCATATCATTGTCATATCCTTAAGGTTCTCAAAAGTACTTGAATCGATCTTGAATTATTCTACCTTCATTCTATTCCTATATTCTTATCAATAACAACAAAGTGTTTGTAAAAGAAAGTTGTACTTTCTTTGAAGTGCTGTATTTAAGATAGTAGTGTTCTATCTTTGGAAATTTGTTAGAAGATTGTAGCCAAGATCCCAGGGTGAGGACTTGTACATATTCTGACAGATAGTGAAGAAAATCTCTTGTGGTGTGCAAGAGGACTGGACGTACCCTTGGTGATTAGGGGAACCAGGATAAATCTTTTGGTGTTCTTTACATTACTGCCATCTACATTATTGTTCACTATCCATAAGCGCAAAAATCAATCACGATAATTTTAAAAATAATCAAAATAACCAAACACCTAATTCACCCCCCCCTCTTAGGTGCACATCTGATCTTACAAGATATTTGTTGGTTTGGTTTAATATATATATATATATATATATATATATATATATATATATATATATATATATATATGTTTTGTTAGTTGTATATATATATATCTCTTTTATAAGTTAGTATATATATATATGTAAGTAAAGGAAGAAGAGGAATTAGAAACAGAAACATTTCCTGCGCTCGCGAGAATTTCCTTTTCTTCTTCCTCTGTTCATTCGAACCTTAGTGTTAGTGGTTTCCAAAACCACCAAACACAAACCTTCACTTTTCTTTGAATTCTGAGCTCCATCTCGCGAAGTGACAGAAGGGAAAGTTGCTCCTTGCCACGCTACGGTGCTAGTGAGCCAACTTTGGAAGCGACGACACGAACGAAGTTTTTACCGGAATTAATCGCAGTGCTGTAATCGGTTGTTAGAGCTACCTTTGAGGTAAGGGCTCCTTCCAAACTTTTAGTTTGCATTTAGGACATTATATGTGATTTTATGGAAAAGAAATTTGGTGTATTTGATGTGTAAAATGGTGAAAATGAATTTAATTTGTTTATGCGTGAATTAGCGGAATTTAAAATTGACGCAGTTGAGACGTAGTTTGATATGAATTGTGTGCGATTTGCTGAGATTGAATTAATGTGATTAATATGGTCGATTTTGTTAGTAATGGTTGACAAAAAAAAATTGATTTTGACGTATTTGAGTTACGAAATGAGTTATTTTCATATAAATGAGTTTGAACTTTAGTTGTGAACAAATTGTTATAAATAATCATGTTTATGTAGTTAGCTCCTTGAGTCTCGAAAAGGAATCGAGACTGTTGGCACCGAGTTAGCGGTGGGGAGAACTCTGAGATATTAATGTTGTTTCGGAGATTAAATTTGATGTGGTTTATGTGTTTATAATTAATATTATGAATTTTTGAGATGTGATTTATGTGTGGATTATGGTTGAAAATTTTGGAGATTAAATTTGGTGTGAAATTTTGGAATTCGAATTGATTGAATTTGTCGTGTTTGATGTGTGGATTTGCAGAAAATGAATTTAAGGTGTTTTATGTGAAATTGTTTTGATGTGTTTGAGGAGTGATTTGAGGAAATAAATTTGGTGTAAATGCATGTTTGCAATTATGGAAATTAATGGGTGTATTGTGGTTGAAATATGACGAGTTTTGAAAATGATTAATTTGTGGTGATTTGGTGTGGATTTGTGGAATTTGGATTGTTGTATTTAATGTGGTTTGTAGATTGAATTTGATGTGGAATTGTTGGATTATGAATTAATATGTCTGAGTATGCTCTGTGAAAAGTTTTGAAAAATCATTAGTGTTAAATGAGTATTAAAAAGGGGGAATCTTTTAATAGCTGCATTTACTTAATGGTTGTGGTGAAAAGAGTTAGAGCATGCTCATGCATTTCATAGTACATGGTGACCGCGATGGGCCATAGTGATAGTGGTAACCGTGATGGGCCACGAGATGATGCCATATGAATAGTTGGTTCATCTTATCTTTGCGGGAATTTTCGCGTCGTGCTGATCTATGAGAGATTGCACTCTTGTAAGTCGTGCTGATCTGTGAGCGATTGCACGCATAGAAAATTAGTACTGGTCTGTGAGAGGCTGTACGATAGTAAATTGTGCTGATCCGTGAGAGATTGCACCTTGATAATTAGTACTGGTCTGTGAGAGACTGTACAATTATGATTTACGCCCTTCGAGGAGGGTTTTGGTTTGGAATTCCGGAATCATGTGCATTGGCATATACGCATTGCATTAGGGTGCTTGGCACGCGAGTCATGTTTGATATATCGTAATGGTTGTATATACATACTCGATTGTGGTTTGTGTTTGTGCCGTATTTGATGAGTATTATTGATTGACTTTATGTGGTAAGCGTTGAATGATTTCGAATACGACTGTGCAGTTTGGTCCAAAACTTTATTTTTCAACCTTGTTTATGCATGTTTGGCATATGAAAACCATTTCTAGATGTATGCTAAGTTGAAAAGTTATTTTGTGCATTTAAATATAAATGCTAAGTGTTAATTGTTAATTTCGGTTGGTGACCCTTTACAATTATTGTGGAAATTTGGGCTTTGCCCTCATATTAGGATCAGGATTGTCCTAAGGCGTAGCTTAGCGATGAGTTGGATTTGTGATCGAAAGCAGTGGGGTTTTATGCCGCTCGTGACTCTCAGTACCCAGTCACCCTTTGTTAGATTAATGATCAGCTTAGGATTTTAATTAAGAATTTTATTTATATTCCCTTTCTTATTTCAAAGTTGTTATTGTAAAAAGGGAACTTATGTATTTGAAACAAACGATTTTAGTCGGTGTATAATTTATTTGGATATTTTGAATTATCGTCTCAAAAATCTTTTTAATTTGTTATAATTATGATGAAATTAATTATGACTTTTGTCGTTTGTGTGATGACTTAAATATTTTATCCAAAAGTATTTCTTTATTTATGGATTTGATTTTAGTTTATAAAATAAGAAATAAAAAAAATACACCCACACTGTTAAAAATCGGGGTGTTACAGAATTGGGTGAAATGAGTGTTGTCGAGAGGATTTTTCATGCTTAACACACCGACATGGTTGGGAAACATCTATAAATGTTTTTATTAAATGTATATTATTGAGTTTTATGCTAATTATGTTGGTAATGGTGTTTTTCTGGTAATAAGTAAACGTTGAAAATCTGATTATCTAAATTGTTCACTACTCCTTCACTATGTTGAGGGTGATATTATGTTTTTCATGTTATTTCAAGATTTTACAAAATAATTAGTGGATATTTTGAGTTAAAACTGTTTCTAGAAAATATTTCTATTTTTAAGCCTTATAAATATTAAGGAGCCTATATTATGTTAATACATTGCTTTTATAACTTCTACTTTATTTTAGTAATATTTATTAAGTTATAAATTATGCTTACAATATTTTATTGAAATCTTATATTTGAATTGAAATTTTTATTTCTTGATTGAGCCATAAGTTATATAGCATGCTATTTGAATTGATAGAAGTAAATATTTTATTATTATTTTTATTACATATATTATGTTAGAAATGAAATTTTGTGTATAGAATGAAATCGTAGAGAGGTAAGATACAACAAATTGAGGGTTTCATGATTGAATATAAAGTTATGAGTTATTGGCCTGATAGTCATAGTTAGGATGATATGAGGTTTGAGTTGCATTTCTGTTATGAGTTGATCCCTTTTTATTGTACTTTCTTTTACATGCGATGCTTCTTGAATTGAAAGTAAGATTTTTCTGATGTAAAATAACCATATCATAAATGATTTACACCTTGTATTCATGCTCTATTATGACTAAAGACATAATGATAGTTGATCTTTGACTTATCAGTACTTAGAATATGTGATAACTAAAATTTACACTATTGTAACGAGAATTAAAATGTTTAATAATAACTACCTGGAAGTACCTTCTATACGGATATCTCTCATTTGATATGATTAACTTGAATCTATATGACATGGGATATTGTAACATAAGAAATGAAAGAGTGGTTTTCAAAACTTTATGCATATTTTGTAAAAAATTCGAAGATAAGTATTGTAACAATGTCTATTCCGATTTTAAAAAGTCACCTTGCAACCTAGCTATTTGCAACCTCCATAACTTTTAAAATTATTATCTTTTAATTAATCTAAAAAGTTTTTTTTTTCTCTTCACTTGTATGGTTTAAATGTCTGAAGTATATAGCTTGTTTGTTTTCTAATTGATCTTTCTGATTTTCATCTTGTCTTGAATGTTTCCATTACTTTCTTATATTTATGTTTTAATAAGTAAATAAATTTGGATGGGCAAGGAATTGTCAGTAAGTATTTACTTCATACAACACATCTATATATATGTGTGCATTCCTTGAATGATGATTTCATGCTACTATGGGTTACTAAAAATATTTTTTAGATGTTTAATAATTGAGATATAAACTTGAGGTAATCTCTTAGAGAAAAATAATTTAAGAGTACTTGACATAGAAAAGAATGAGTTGTACTCATAGTGAAAATAGAATTATATTTACCTATTTTAGCAAATTTCCTTGATTGATTGATGTTTGTTTTAATAATATGTGATATGTGTGAGTAGAGCTGTCAATTTGACAAACCCACTAATTATTAGCCCCCTGAGCCCACCCCCCCCCCCCCTTCAATGAAATAATGGGTCGGGGCTTTAAAATAATTATTTTAATAGGGGTCTAATATTAGAGGGTTAGTAAGAAATTTTTTAAAGGGGGCTTTGGAGTTTGGGGCTTTTTTGACAGCTCTGTGTGTGAGGTTGTGCTAATGAATTATATAATGGTGGTTGTATGCTAAATGTGATTTTAGAATGGTTGTTTGGATTTAAAAGTTTATGAAAATTTCATAAATATTGATGGTATGAAAATGAGAAGCATTAGAGAATTGTTAGATTTGCTTCAAGGTTTTGATACAACAACTCTCTACCTTAATTGTAGGTTTTATTTTGTTTTACTATGTGATTTGAAATTTACCTTGAAACGCACTTGTAGAAGTTGTTTGGAGTAAACTACAAGTTGGATTGTGATTTTTTATATATGTTTAGGTACAAATTATTTCATGTATTCATGATGTTTACGCATGTCATGTATTGTAGGACACGGAGTGAAAATAATGGTATGATTTCAACATTATGCTAGTTGAGGTGAAATTTAATTTTTGCTAAAACTTATACTATTGTGTTTTGAAATTAACTTAGATATGTTTTTCCTCGGGATCAAGTGTCAGTACTAAACTGTGGATGAAATGGGTGATCAATAAAGTTCGATGCGATTTTGACTGGTATGCATATAGGTATTCCATTCCTTGGTGCCTCCCATTGAGGTAACCTCAGTTGGATTCAGCCTTCCCTTATGCCAACCGCTTAAACCTTGTGAGTTATTGTGTATGTAAAGGTAATAGGAAGTCATAGAAGTAAGGACTTAATTAGAGCACATATTCGGTTCCATTAAAAACTTCTAATGCAAGCCTACCAAAACATGTCCTAACTCAAAACTTTCCTTTATATTAGGGGGTAATCTTATGGACAAATACTAAAGATGTTTAGTCTTGGTAATAATATATTTGTTATCACAAAATATTCAAATACATGTATGCATGATTGCAGAGTTTAGACCACAAATACACGTTATGATTAAACATAATACATTCAAAATGAAATGAGTCAGAAATACAATGACATGTAGTGGAATGTAAAAATTACAAGTTCTCATGCAATATTTTATGTCAGATCCCGGAAGAAAAAATGCTCTAAAAACATTAGCTGCTGCGACGATCTTACCATATATAGATTGTGAAGGATCTGCATTGTTTTTGTGCAATATTTTATACCATACTGATTTTGATTGGTTAAAAATCTCTCTATGATTCATTACTATGCTTGTTTTTAGACTTTTCCAACAATAGACCTCAATTAAAAAGAGAACCATTGCAACAATTTAATTTAAAAACCATAACTTCCGAACTTATAAACCAACCAAAAATGTAGAGCATAAGTTAAGCTACTGAAGCAATAAAAACTCCTAAGCTAAGCTAATTGAAGGTTCAGTGGCAACTGTTTTAGATTACAATTAATGTTCAAACAAAATTAAATTTAAATATCAACCAAATAAAGTAAACCTAATTAAAATACAAGTTAGTGAATCACAATTATGCACAATTGATGTTCAACCCTGCAACTACTTGTATTACTAATACTCCACAAGTTTGTCCAATTTTTCAAAGCCTTATTTCATGAAGATAGAAAGTCACAATGAAACTGATCAAGACATTGTTGATATAAAATGTTTTAACCGATACAGTCGAGGAAACTCAAATTTTGATAGACAATGGTAGAAGCAGATTCTAATACTTAATTGTTTGTAATATTACTGCATCAAAAATTATTTAATATTTTCTAATAAGAAAAACACCACTGAATGTTGAATTACCTAATGGATATCAAATTGCAATTAACATTGCTGGCACAATTATCTTATTTGACAAGTTAAACCTCACTAATGTTCTTCATATAACCAATTTTTCCTACAACTTGATTTCAGTGTTAGAATGGTCAAGACAATGAAAGCAAGTTTTCCACCGTGGTGGTTGCCATATACTGAATAGGTTTAAGGGATTTATTTTTCTTCAGTTGTAATTGGAGAATATAGATAATTGTGGCTCTAACATAACTTAAGCAAGTTACTAATGCAATAAAATTTTATCATTAACTTTGCAGAAGATCAAGTTACTAATGAAATAAAATTTTAGCGCAGATTTTCTCTATTAAGTGGCAGGGGTGTTGAGATTCATTTAAGAATAAATTTGATATTTTTTAGTGAACAATTTCTCTAATAATCACCCTAGTGTCTAAAATTTCTATTTATTTGCAACAAACTTCTCGGTAAAAAAAAAGTATTGAACTTTTTTTTTTCGTGTGTTCCCAAAACATTAATACATGTTTTTAGCAACTATATTGGGAAGATGAAGTAATTTAGTGTAAGTATAGATGTATACCTAAGAAGGGGGGGTGAATTAGGTGTTTAAGAGAGTTTCTTGTTTTCAGAATTTAAGTGATCGATTTTTGCGCTTACGAATAGTAAAAGATAAAGTAAATGGCAGTAATGTAAAGAACACAACAATATTATCCTGGTTCCCCTTATACCCAAGGGTACATCGAGTCCTCTTGCACACCACAAGAGATTTCTCCACTATTGTTAGAAAATGTATAAGTCCCACCCTAGGACCTCTGCTACAAACTTCTAACAAAACCTCTAAGATAGCACCCCATTATCTTAGATAAGACTTCTTAAAGAAAGTACTACTTTCTTTTTACAAACACTGTAATTTGGTAAGGATATAAGAGTATGAAAGAGAGGTATAATGATGACAATCCAATATTGCTTCAAGTACTTTGAGAACCTTTGTCAAGGATATGAAAATGAAATGCAAGTACTTGAATTATGAAAAATGACTTTGAGAAAAATAGAAAAGTTGTTCAAAATCGTTCAAGGTTTGGTCGTGGGATTGTCCATGAATGAATCTAAAGTTATGGTGTATTTATAGTCCATAAACATCTCTTCAGATTCGTGGCCATTGATCCAAGAGGTTTGAGGAACAATTGCAATGATCTGGAACCATTTCAGATATGGAAAAATTGCATTGCTTCAAGTTGTATTCGAATACAGAATGTATGTATTCGAATACACCTCTTTGTAACGTTCAAATTTATTCAAATTTAACACTGTGTAGTCGAATACACATGTATGTAGTCGAATACAGATTGATCAATTTTGCCACTGACTTGCTGGTTGTATTCGAATACATCAGGATGTAGTCGAATACAGATAAGAGGCTTTTGCTACTGACTTAGCAATTTTCATCTGTATTCGAATACACTTATGTTGTATTCGAATACACCTTTGTATTTTGTCAAAAATATTAATTGTAACACTTTGTATATATAATTTTGACTTTTGAAAATACTTTTTATGCATATGTAAAGATGAAAGGTTCTCATGTACTTGATCTTGTGATTGTATCATTTACCTTTACATTTAAACATCTAGTATGTTTGAATTAAAGTTTATCAATAAGATATTTTGGACTTCTTCTTTTTGAGCTTGTTGTCTTGATCATCATCATCGTTGGTCTTTTGTCTTCATCAAAAAACATGTATTTTACAGTTAGTATTTCGAATATCAATATCCAAAATCATGTTCAAGTATTATAACGAAAACATATTGAAAAGGAAAATTAATGAAAGCATCAAAAGAACTGTTAAACAAGCTTCATCAAAAACTATTTCTAGTATACGAACTATATTTTGAAGTTTTTGTTAAAAAAAAAATTTCACAGAAAATACAACATGTAAGGCACATATTCATATATTAATAAAAGATATATATCAAGGAATTAACTCTAGAAACTGATCAAGAGAAAATGTTAGATTTGAAGAGTGGTGGCAAAATATAGGTACCTTTCTTTACCCACACGTAATGCCCTTTTGGAATACTAACGTTTCTAATGTGACAGACATTAGGTGTGTGACCATTAAGACCACAATAGGTACAAGTAGGAGTAAATTTATTTTTAGTGATTTTCTCCTTATAAGAATGACCTTTTTGTAAAATTGTAATTTTTCCTTGATTGGATTGAGTACTTGCTTTGACAAAAATGGTCTTATTTGAGCTTGGTTTGTCAAATTTAGAGAATCCAAGACCACTTTTATCGTTTGAGTATCTTTGCATGTTTAGAACATTTTCCGATCCTATTTGTCCTTTTTCATATCGTTCAATTACTTTGTTTAATTGAACAATTTTGAATGAAATGGAATCACATTTATTGCATGTTAAATTCTGCTTTGATTTTTCAGCATCCTTTTCCATAATGTCAACTTTTTCTTGAAGACTTGAGATTTGTCTCTTTTGTGTTGACACTATTTTAAACAGATTTTTACATTCAATAAGAAGTTCCTTAATGGCGTTTTGAGCGTCATTGTATTCTATAATTAATTCATTATTAGTTTTATTATAATGAAGAGAGTTTATGTTACTAACCTCTTCGTCATCATCTGATTGATGTGATGCCATTAGTGCAACATTAGCGCATTCATCACTTTCTGTTTCTGATGATGAACTTACTTCGTTATCTTCCAAAGCTATGTATGCTTTCTTGAAGTCTTTCCTTTTACCGACATTTTTCTTGATGAGGTTTGGACATTCTGCTTTGATATGTCCTTGTTTCCCGCATTTGAAACAAGTGAAGTTTTGGCTTGAAGTAGAATTATCCTTTTTCTTGAAACTTTCCTTTTTGAAAGTTCTATCATTTTTAAGAAACTTGCCAAATTTCCTAACAAGGGAAGTAATGTTTTCGTCTTCATCAGAACTTTCATCTGTGGTTTGTTCCTTTGATTCCATCTCTAGAGCAATGTTTTTGGTCTTCTTTTGTCAAAAATATTAATTGTAACACTTTGTAAATATAATTTTGACTTTTGAAAATACTTTTTATGCATATGTAAAGATGAAAGGTTCTCATGTACTTGATCTTGTAATTGTATCATTTACCTTTACATTTAAACATCTAGTATGTTTGAATTAAAGTTTATCAATAAGATATTTTGGACTTCTTCTTTTTGAACTTGTTGTCTTGATCATCATCATCGTTGGTCTTTTGTCTTCATCAAAAAACATGTATTTTACATTTAGTAGGATGATTAAACAAAAATGTATATTGAATTGTATTATGAGAAGTTACTTGTGGCATCAAAGGCCAAAAAGGAAAAATGGAAGATGGAAATATTATTATAGAATCCCAATAGCTAGAACTACACAAAAAGTAACGATGGAAAAAACTAAAAGAATATATAGTTTTTACAAATGAAATTTGGATGAAACACAAGAATTAATACTCCAGAAATAGAATACAGATCATAGAATACTAGACAACTATTGTCTGTCATTTCGATGAATAAACTACCTTCATTTTTAGAATTTTATAAATATAATAATTTGATACGTTTTGTACATATATTATCATTACACGTATTATTTTTGATGTGTTGCACGGGTTTAAACAAAATAAATTGAAATTTCTTTTTTTGAAAGTTTATTCTTTCTTAACCACCATTAGTGTATCTTTTTTAAGTGTCTTTAAATCGTAGAGTGCATAAAACATTCAATCTCAGCTCCTAAGATTCTAATGCTGCAAAAAAGTACTGTGTCGGCTATTTAATCCTTGGAATTATTTTGAAGGGACTAATGTGATCAATAGTTTTTAATTTTAAGAATCAAATTTAACCATTTATTTAAAGCTAGTACAAAGTTGTCCAACTTCCTCTAGTATTGTTTTATAAATTATAAATTTGTACAAGTATCTATCTTGTTTGCTAGCTAAAATAGAATTCATTAAGGAAAATTTCACAAGATTTATTGTCAAGTGAATATGTGTAGCTATTCCAAATAAAAAATGCAATCTATTTATAATCTATTAAAATAAACTCTCAAACTATTTTGTTGTTATCTCGCTATTCTATTTGTCACATGTTTCTATTTTTGCCACATGATAAATATTCCTAGGTGTCATACTATAAACACTTCTTCTCTCTCTCTCTCTCCTTCTTATTATGCATTTCTTTTATAACATTTTTATTTGATAACATTATTAAACATTTCTTATTACTTTCAATTTATGTCAATCAATTATATGCGTAATATTTTACGTTATCAATCCTCCTTTCAAATTCATACACAATTATTCCACAAACTATTTTGTTGTCATCTCAACATTCTATTTGCCACATGATAAATATTCCTAGGTGTCACACTAGAATCACTTCCTCTCTCTCTCCTTCGTATTATGCATTTCTTTTAAAACATTTTTTTGATAACATTATTAAACATTTCTTATTACTTTCAATTTATGTCAATCAATTATATGCGTAATATTTTACGTTATTAATCCTCCTTTTAAATTCATGCATAATTATTCCCTTTAGTGGTGAGCAATGAAAATTCAATGAAAAAAAACCACTTAACCACTCATAAGTATTGTCATAAATGCTCTTTATCCAACCCTTTGTATTTTCTCACATGACACCTAATCCCTCATAAAGTATTATCATAAATGCTTCTTATTCAACCTTTTGTATTCTCACAACATGGTAACGGTAATAAATCAATATAAATCAGTCTAGATGAGCACAACAAATTAGGCTCTACTTGTAATCTAAACTATGATTTTAAAATTTCTATCACCGTTATGCCGTAACGTCATTGTCATTTCAGCCGCAATCATAGCTACAAATCACAATTTAAAAACCAAGACCCAGAAAAAACTTAATGACCTGGTAAGTCCCCTCTGCCTCAAGTTAAATTGTAATGCATAGTATTAATAAGAGGATTAGAGTCGAAGGAACAATATTATTTTAAATTTTAGGTAGACTTTCAACTTTACAATATTTTTTTCACAAACAAATGATTGCATTCATAATTTAGTAATAGACAACTATTTTGTTACTTCCAATTTTTTTGTGTATTGCGATAATTTCAAGCACAAGGACTTTTGAAATTGGATTAGGTTTCACAATAGAATTTAAGTCAATCAACATTTTCCAATTCAATATTTGTTCGTGTCTGTCGACCACATGCATCATATATGGGTGTTGTAAGTTTTTTTCTGCTATGTACGTGTTATACGCTAACTTTAGTAGCATATTCCAACTTTATGTATAACAATTTTTACAAGCATTGATGCTATATCTAAATATGTCGCAACTATTATTATACTTACAAAACTTAAATTAATCAAACAATATTGATTGTCAACAATATGGTCATCTCACTTATGCCCATTCAATTACATATTCAAGTGTGTGAGTGAAAAACTCTTTTCATATCAAGTTGCAATATTCTATGTTAGTTTTTCTCATGAGTTCTCTATATAACAACTATAGTTAGCTTTTTAAAAAATTTTAGTTATAGATTTTTGTTTGGAAACTATTACTATTTCTCGATACATTTAAACACACCGAAACTAAATTAATTTAAATATAAGGAAAACCTATATTCGCATGGATTCATATACACTTCTATATCTCAAAATTTCAAGATCTGCCTTAGAGTAAGTTACAGATGTTTTACTCATAGTAACATCGTTTAAGAAACCAAGCAAATCATAACATTTCATACTGATATTATTTTACAAATAATTTTTTCATTCTCAATATTTTTAATAAAAATGTCAAATGAACTTTGCGAATAAATAAATTAATAATCATAATAAATAATTATAATATTATCATTATATAAAA
>JBBPBP010009779.1:58246651-58306005 GCA_037974735.1 Cicer chorassanicum | reverse complement strand
ATAGAATTTATTTTTGGTACATATCTACGTAAATACATTTCAAAAAATTTTAAAATCAAATTTGTAATATTCAACAAACAATTGATTAAAACTTTAAAATACCTAAAACTATATTTAAAGTATATGTAAATCTTTAATAAAATAAATTTTAAACTTTTGATGAAATATATCCAATAAATTTTAAATTTTTACATCTTTTTTGTTTGTTTATATTTTACATTTTATTTCATCTAATAATTACAAGTACCACTATAAATCGACAATCAACATACAAGGAGAAAAACAATCATCCAATATTATAAGTTATCATGCAAATTCTCTCTCATTTTAATTTCCTTGATCATATTCAATAATTCCAAATCAACTTAGTAATATTATAAGATAACTATATTTATAATACAAAAAATATTACTTATAAAACTTATGAAATGATTAAAGTAATGCCCGCACAACACGCAGGCCATAATCTAGCTAATTCATATTATTTTTAAGTTGAAATTTCAAATGCTTGTATCAAGCAATCTTCATAGATGTTAGAGCACTTTGTAGCTTAAGTCATGCTTCCAACTTTTCCTACTACTTAGCACTTTAGAGAATTTTGTCATTTTAGTCCAATTAAGCCACATTGGCATTTAAATAAGATCATGCAATCTCAATAAAGTTACATAGCTCTGTTTTAATCCATAGAAACATAAATTGTTGGCGTGACTATTTAATTTTGATTATTTTTGTTGTCAAATAAAACTATGTTCCGATTTATTCTTCATCTGATCTATAAATCTAATATTTTGAAATGAGTATTTTTATTTTCGTGAAGATAAATATTTTTATTATATTGGAGGAAAAGAATATATACCTGAGCACTTATAAAAAAAAAATACACATTGTATATTATTTTAAAAATATTTAATGTGTAATTTACGATTTTTATTTTTTATTAAATATCCTTTGTTGTTCTATTGTTTTTTTACAAAGGCTTGTTAATTTAAATGACTTTGTTTGTTTTAAAACTTTTAATTTAAATTTTATTGAATTTTTTGTGCATAAGTTTGATTATTGATTTTTAAAATGTGATGATTAATTTTTTTTGATAATTTATGGTTGCTACATTTGAATTATTAAAATATAATTAAAATATTGTGATGTATTTTTACGCAATGAATTAAAAAAAGTAACTGATAATTAAATCAAGTCTATAATGGAAGTTATAGTTTTTATTGTTTATTTTTTAATCATTGTTATAAAGAAAAAGAAGTACTAAATTCAGTAAAAAGAAGGAATAAATTCTATAGGTGTCATATCATATTATTGAATGATTTACCATAATTAGTATTACGTGACATATAAAGATGTGATGATTTAATATAATTTAGGGGTTTGTTTAAATATATTACATAAAAGAGTTATAAGCATTCATTTGTATATGATCAATGTTTTTATTTTTATTTTACTTTTTATCTGGATTGTACTATTATTTCATTTTTATTTTTTAACTAATTGAATGTACTATTATTTCCTATATCTTATGTTGTGTGTCTCATCTCCACTTAAGCTTTGAATAACTAATTCTTAAATAGAGGTGTTATGCCGTGTGATTCTTTCAAAGATATTTTGATTGTATCCTTTCTGTAGAGTGTTTATAATGAACAAATTCGAAGTACATTTTTTACGACAAAAACACGAAATAATGATGAAAATGATAAGACGTGGCTATTTGATTTTGTTTTTATTTTTTGTCAAATGAAACTATACTCTGATTTATCATTCATTCAATCTATAAGTCTAATATTTGAAAATCAGTGTCTTTGTTTTCATGAACATTATTTTTATTTTTGTTTTACTTTTTATTTTGAATGTACGATGATTTCTTTTTTAACTAATTATATGTACTATTATTTCTTACATCTTATGTTTTGTGTCTCATTTCCATTTAAGTTTTGAATAACTAATTTTTAATTTGAGGTATTATGCCATGTGATCCTTTCAAATGTATTTTGATTGTATCTTTTTTGAAGAGTGTTTATAATTAACAAATCTGAAGTACTATTTTTTACGACAAAAACATCAAATAATGTTGGAAATGATAAGATATGACTATTTGATTTTGATTATTTTTGTTGTCAAACAAATCAATGCTCTGATTTTGTAATATCCATTATCATGTATATAGAAAATGATAATAAAGACTTACATCATAGTGTTTTAGAGACAATCTTATAGGTTCTAATAAGATACAAGCATTAAATGTCATTGTAACTACACACAATATAGTTTACAAAACACCCTCTAAAGTACCATTATACAAAATACTAAGTACATCTTAATAACATAACATCATCATCTATCCTCCCCGAGTCCGACCTCAAGTTTTCTTATCTGCAATAACACTAAAAATAGGGGGATGAGATAATAATCTCAGCGAATTCTATAAAAAGATGAAGATAGTTTGAAGTATTTTGGTTTAAATGAAACTTTTTAACATAACATGTTTTATTAAACTCTTAAAATTCAATAATTTTCCATAAATTATGAACAATCTATCCCAATTTTCTCAACGTGGGCCACCAAGATATTTGTGATCATTTTGTGTAGTTAGTGCAAAAGTGGTTTTTGCTACAATCCTCTAATTTATATTTTGATGATAACAAAAACAAACAAATACAGAACAATCATCTCCTAACTGTATTTGCTAAGTGTTCAAATTAAGTTCGAAGACAAATATTTGTATTAATGACTATCTATTTTAAGGTAGCATAAATTATGAGTAAGTTAGAGATAACAATCTAGGTGTTTCTAACACAAAGAACATTATTACCTAATAAACAAGTTAATATGTTCTAATAGATAAAGTCATAATATAGCAATAAAAAATAATGCAATATGGGAGGTTTAGGCCGAGTCAAAGTGTTAGAAGAAAAAAGAAATACAAGTCACTACTCTGGTAGCTATATCATCTGGTGATCAGACTAGAAGAAAGGAAACCAAGACTTCACTTATGTTCTACATTCTATGTCTGGTGCACTCGCTTTTGGTGGTCTTGATTGTGTAAGCAATGTTTTTCCTCAAGTGGCTCTGAAGATGCAAACAATGTTCTGCTTTAGCTGGTCTTGACAATGCAAGCAATGTTCTGCTTCTGTTAGCTCCGATAATGCAAGCAATGTTCTTCTTCGGTTGGCTCTGATGATCCAAGCAATTTTCTAGTTCGGTTGTCTCTTGAGATGCAAGCAATGGTTTGATTTATTTGCCTCAGATAATTGCAACAAGCATCTATTCGTCTGCCTCTGATGACTACATCAAGCTTCCGATTCGTATGGTTTTGGAGAAAGTCAACGCCTTTGGGAAAAGTCAACTCCTATGAAGAAGTTAACTTCTAATCAAAGCTAATGTTTTGATGATAGCCAATGCTCTGAATAAGACAAAGCTTGAGCATCCTCTGATAATCACCCTGAATATGATTTGTTTGATGGTTTTTAAGACATGCTCTAATTATCGTATCCTCTACCTATCATATTCGTTGATTTCTCTATTTCTATACTAGATACGCTGAGTGATTTCAGGGAATCGTTTCTGACATGTTTTCAATGTGAAATATCTCTCCAAATATTTGATACGAAAATTCATGATATATAGGTTGTTTTTCTACAATCAGTACAAAGGCTAGAAACTCTAAAGACTTCCAACGGAAATATCTCAACGAACATTTCTTCCATGTATTTAAGAAGAAATCGTCCAGTCAATAATGTATGAAAGAGATAGAGAACGAAAAAGACAATGTGTTAAGAAGAAATTATGAAAAAGCCAAGAACACATCAAAAGAAAAGCATGAATGAAAAATCCTCTCAGTAGAGAGTTATTAGAAATTGATGTAAATTAGTCAAAGTTTTTTAATACACTTGAAATGGTATAGGACTCGAAATGTAAGATCCTATGAATGAGAGTTTGAATCCTAAAAAGATACGTTGTGTTAATTCAAACACAAACTAGAACTGATGTAAATCAGCCCGATAATGGCTACAACACTCACACATAAGAGGTACCTGAAAAGGTAAAACTACAATCGTGAACCTCACCGACAGTTTGCTAGAATATTGAAGAAGGGTTCTAACAACAATAGCATGGAGTGGCTCGAGAAAAAAATACTCAGAACCTGAAGAGAGAGAGTAAAGAATAATTGTGAGCTTGAAGAGGTAGAGTAAAGAATACTTGTGAGCCTGAAGAGGTAGAGTAAACAATAATCATAAGCATGAAGAGACAAAGTAAAGAATACTTGTATGCTATTGTTGAAATAGTGGATTAAGTCATCAATCGTTCTGAGGAAGAATCTCTCTGTAAAGGGAAAATCAGATGTAGCAATTATTGTGTTGAGAACTACTATAAAAATATATGTGTTTTTCTCTCTCTATGTTTCCTTTATCCTAGTTCTTAATGGTTCAACCTTATTCTTATTAAACCTGATTTATAAGACTAAGTTGAATATTTTGATAAAGAATGTTTTTGTGCAATATAGTTTAAGTATCTTTTAAAAATGGCATAAAATAATTCAAACTCGTATTTCTTGTATTTTCTAACACCTTCAATTGGTATTAGAGCTTGGTCTCTTTATTCTGCACTTATCGTGTAAGAGTAAAGATCCTCTACTGCTGGAAATACTAGTGAAATGGTTTGAATTAGTGTATGTATTTGATTCAATTTGATTTTTTTGAAATTGTTTTTCTTTTAATTCTCTTTCAAAACCTGGATTTACAAAAGCTAATTCACAAGGGCTGTAAGTGTATCTGAACAATAGATTAAACACTTTAGTAGAACATCTTCTTCTCAAATGTCAATTTCATCTCTTTTGCAAAGTTTTTTTTTAAAAGGTATTTTATCTGCTTAATGGCAAAAGCATTCTTGTTTAAGTTGTTCTTATACAAATCACTCTTCAATGACATTTTGAGTAGTAAAACAAAATCTTTGTATTGAGATAATGGAATATTCAAATAGAAGAATTGATATGAGAAATGATTTTTACCGTGACATTCAAAACAGAGTAAGCATCTTAAGTCACTTCTATATAAGAAATATAATCTTAGGTTTAAAACTATCTAAGAAAATACTTGATCATGTAGTCAGCTCTTAACAACAGATTGAAACATTTTTTTGTATCTTTTTCTCAAAGATCTGTTTTTTTATGCCTTATAAAATTTCTCAATTTTACTCCGTTGTTTGGTTGTGGCTCGTGAAGCTCTTCAATGACAAACTAGATAAAACTCTTAAGCTTCTATAAGAGACAATGAGTTAATTAGTGAGAAGACTCATAATGCTAATACTAAAATTTATCCTCTGATAGATAGACGTATTAATGGATACATAAAATAGTTAATGCAAATCAATGAAAACATTATAATGCATTTCATCAATGAAACTAACCAATTAGAGATATTTTTTCCAAAAACTTCAATAATCTATGTTGTATGTTCAAATGTGCAGGCAACTCTTTAAAAGAAATGGTCAGTTGCGTAACCTCTCTCCCAGCAGCACAAATTCATAATGTTGAATAACAACAAGTAGAAGATCATCATCAGAAACAAGGTTGTAGGATACACTCAACCATCAATGTTTAAACCAAAAAGTCTTCATATGGTTAGATCAAACATAATCAGTTATCTGATCACCATTATCTAACAAGAATAAGCAAGCACAAGTGTAATGGTTCAAACAAGACCATCCTCAAGGAAGCTTGATATGCAAGAGGACCACAACTATCATGGAAGATCATCTTCTGATCCCTCCAAATAAGAGAACTCTAAACAATAAATGAGTTTAATAACTCACCATCTGGTCATGTTGGGAAAAACCAGAGATAATTAGCAATAACTATCTCAATAATGCGGAATATTTTCCCCCACCTGTGCAGATAAATGGCCAAACAGAAAATAATAATTGGCAGAAAATTAAATGAGACAAACACAATTTTTAACGTGGAAAACTTCCCTCAAATTGAGAGAATAAAAACCACGGGACCTTGTCCAGTAAAAACTTCCACTATAATAATTAATGGGTACACCAGAGTCTTCCTAATAACAATAGGGAATATCAATCAACCTTCCTAATAACAATAGGGAATATCAATCAACAACAATAGCCTTATAATAACCTTCCACTAAAGTGGGTATACCAAAATAACTCTCAGAGAAAGTAAAACTATTACCACCACCGGAACTGAATTCCTTTCCTTTTCTCTGGTTGCCGTGCGTGCGGTTACTGTTGTTTGCCTTTTCGTTAGCCTTTGCCCTTAGGGATTTGAGATCCCGTTCCTTCCTTTTATTTTCCTTTACATGGGTCAAGCCCAATAAACCATATATTCCTTTTTTTTCTTTTTCTTTCATTTTAATAATAATAATTATAATATTAATAAACTTGGTGGGTTCCACTTGGGGAGTGATCCCACCCAACAAATCTCCCCCTCACGACTCAAGTGGGAAGGTACTGCTCAACCATGCCTGCATTCTTTCTACAGTATATCATCTTTGACACAGGCAAGATCTTCGTCATCATATCTGAACCATTCTCATCAGTATGAATCTTCTCAATTAGAAATGATTTCATTTCCAGTGCGTCTCGTATCCAATGATACCGCACCTCAATATGCTTCGACTTTGCATGAAAAGTCGGATTCTTGCTAAGATGGATTGCACTCTGACTGTCGCAGAATAACACAAACTTATCTTGCTTGAGGCCTAACTCATGCAGGAATTTCTTCATCCACAAGAGTTCTTTGGAAGCTTCAGTTGCTGCAATGTACTCAGCTTCAGTAGTAGATAAAGCAACACACTTTTGTAATCTTGATTGCCAAGACACAGCTCCCCCTGCAAACGTCATCATATAACCAGAAGTAGATTTTCTAGAATCAATATCACCTGCCATATCTGCATCTGTGTAGCCATCCAACACAGGTTCACCACCTCCATAACATAAACACACTTTGGAAGTGCCTCTAAGGTATCTGAGAATCCACTTCACTGCTTGCCAATGATCTTTACCAGGATTAGAGAGAAACCGACTAACAACTCCAACTGCATGAGCAATATCTGGCCTTGTGCATACCATAGCATACATCAAACTACCAACTGCGGATGCATAAGGAACCTTCTTCATCTCTTCTTTGTCTTTCTCACTTGTAGGACATTGATCAGAATTCAATTTAAAATGAGTAGCAAGTGGAGTACTGACAGGTTTACAATTGCTCATGTTAAACCTCTCTAACACCTTCTCAATGTAATTGTGTTGAGATAACCACAATTTATTATTCTTCCTATCACGAGTAATTCTCATGCCCAAAATTTGCTTTGCAGGACCCAAGTCTTTCATTGCAAAAGACTTGTTCAAATCTTTCTTTAAAGATTGAATCTTTTTAGTGTCATGACCAACAATCAACATGTCATCCACATATAATAAGAGAATAATATAATCACCATCAGAGAATTTCTTGACAAACACACAATGGTCAGAAGTAGTTTTACCGTACCCATGTTTCTCCATTAAAGAATCAAATTTCTTGTACCATTGTCTGGGTGCTTGCTTGAGCCCATACAAGCTTTTCTTCAATTTACACACAAGTTTCTCTTTACCTTTGACTTCAAAACCCTCTGGTTGCTCCATATAGATCTCTTCCTCCAAATCACCATGAAGGAATGCAGTTTTCACATCAAGTTGTTCAACTTCTAGGTTTAAGCTAGCTGCTAACCCAAGCACAACTCGGATAGAGGACATCTTCACCACAGGTGAAAAAATTTCATCAAAGTCAATACCTTTTCTTTGATTAAAACCTTTCACAACCAATCTTGCTTTGTATCTTGGTTGAGAACTATTCTCTTCTGCCTTTATCTTGTATACCCATTTGTTCTTGAGTGCTTTTCTGCCATTAGGCAACTTAACCAAATCAAATGTGTGATTCTCATGCAAGGAATTCATCTCTTCCTGCATGGCCTTCAACCACTTTTCTTTATCAACATTTGTAATAGCTTCTTGATAGTACTCTGGCTCTCCACTATCAGTGATCATCACATACTCGTGTGGAGGATATCTTTGAGAAGGTTGACGTTCTCTAGTAGATCTTCTCAACTCAAACTCGTCTAGTGGCTCTGCTGGTACCTGCTCATCTTGGTGAGGCACATGATCATCAGTTACATTCTCATCATCTACCTGTATATCTCCCCCATCAACAAAAGTTTCTGCAGGGGGCATAGGCGCAACATCAATGTAACTTCTGGAATTTGGTTTCTGTTTCTCAGTTTTATCAAAATCTTCAATAGTTTGGTCTTCAAGAAATATCACATCTCGACTTCTAATAATTTTCTTGTCAACCGGATCCCACAATCTATAACCAAATTCTTCATCACCATAACCGACGAATATACACTGTTTGGATTTACTATCAAGTTTGGACCTCTCATCTCTTGGAACGTGAACAAAACATCTGCAGCCAAACACTTTCAAATGATGGTAAAATACATTTTTCCCCGTCCAAACTCTATTTGGAACATCACCATCAAGTGGAATAGAAGGAGAAAGATTGATCAAATCCACTGCAGTTTTCATTGCTTCACCCCATAAGGATTTCGATAATTTTGCATGAGAGAGGATACATCTGATTCTGTCATTAATAGTACGATTCATTCTCTCTGCAACACCATTATGCTGAGGTGTCTTTGGAACCGTTTTCTCAAACCTGATTCCATGTTCTCTACAATACTCTTCAAACGGACCTCTGTATTTACCACCGTTATCTGACCGAACACATTTCAATTTTCTTCCCTTTTCTCTTTCAACACTTGCATGAAAATGCTTGAAGACTCCAAGTACCTGGTCTTTAGATTTCAAAGGAAATGCCCACACTTTTCTAGAGTGGTCGTCAATAAAAGTACCAAAATACGATACACCACCAAGAGATTTACTATCCATCATACAAACATCAGTATGAACTAAATCAAGAATATTTTGCCTCCTATGAGGACCAGCATTATGAAAGGAAACTCTATGTTGTTTTCCAGCAAAACAATGAGTGCAAGTTTTTAGAGGCGTACCTTTCACAGGAAGAAAATTTTTCTTCGCAAGTATATTGAGTCCTTTCTCACTCAAGTGACCAAGGCGCATATGCCATAAATCAGAAGAGGCATCTTCAATTGCATTCACTTCTTCATTGCATAGCTTCGTAGGCATCCTATAAAGAGAAGTGGAACTTTGATCCTTTGCAACCACTAGGGACCCTTTGGTGATTTTACATATACCACCACCACCAAAGTAAGTGTGATAACCCTCAATATCCAAGGCTTTCACTGAAATCAAATTGAGACGAATATCAGGAACATGTCTAACATTCTTCAACTGAAGCTTGCAACCAATCCCTGTTTCAACCCAAACATCTCCCATACCAATAATTTTACATACTCCTTCATCTCCCATTTTTACCATGCCAAAATCACCAACACTGTAAGATGAGAAGAAATCACGCCTAGGAGTAACATGATATGAGGCACCCGAATCAATAATCCAAGTTGAATCCTGACATGCAAGGTTTATGGAATTATCATCACAAACAATGTAGACATTACTAACAGATGCAACTGCTGTTGTATCTTTATCATTTTTCTTCTCTTTGTCTTCATCTCTTTCCCTTGATTGATCTCTCTTAAGGAACCTGCAATTTCTTTTTATGTGACCTGCTTTGCCACAATGATAGCATATCACTTCTTTTCTAGTCCTCGACTTGCTTCTTGACTTGCTACGACTTTCAGAGTTGTCGCCTCTATGGAAGTTTCTAGATTGACTTCTTCCTCGTGACTCTGTAACTAATGCTTCTGACTTTGAGGAAGAACCAATCAAACCACGTTCCTTTCTTCGAGCTTCTTCATTCAACATACTCTCTTTAACTGTTGACATTTTTAGCTTTCCACTTGGAGCTGAATTGGTCAATGTCACAACAAGGACTTCCCAATTATCAGGCAAGGAACTCAACAATAACAATGCTTGCAACTCATCATCTAATTTAATTTCAGCGGTTGTCAACTGATTCACCGTATTCTGAAAAATACTCATATGTTCTGCCATTGAATCCCCATCTTTGTATTTCATATTCACCAGCTTCCGAATCAAGAATGCTTTATTTTGCACATTCTTTCGTTCATACAACTCTTTTAATTTTTCCCACATCTTGTTAGCATCTATTTCAGTTTCAACATGTGGATATACACTCAGATCTAACCATTGTCTAATCAACGCCACTGCCTTTCTATTCATCTTCTTCCAATCAGCATCAGATTTATCTGTGGGTTTAGCAGTGTCACCCTCAATAGGATCATACAGATCTTTACTGTATAGCATGTCTTCCATGAGAGTCTTCCAAAGTGTATAATTAGAAGAATTGAGCTTAATCATATTCGGACCTTTATTTTCCTCTTCCATTTAAATGCACAAATCAAATCAACCAAGCTCTGATACCACTTTGTTGGGAAAAACCAGAGATAATTAGAAATAACTATCTCAATAATGCGGAATATTTTCCCCCACCTGTACAGATAAATGGCCAAACAGAAAATAATAATTGGCAGAAAATTAAATGAGACAAACACAATTTTTAACGTGGAAAACTTCCCTCAAATTGAGAGAATAAAAACCACGGGACCTTGTCCAGTAAAAACTTCCACTATAATAATTAATGGGTACACCAGAGTCTTCCTAATAACAATAGGGAATATCAATCAACCTTCCTAATAACAATAGGGAATATCAATCAACAACAATAGCCTTATAATAACCTTCCACTAAAGTGGGTATACCAAAATAACTCTCAGAGAAAGTAAAACTATTACCACCACCGGAACTGAATTCCTTTCCTTTTCTCTGGTTACCGTGCATGCGGTTACTGTTGTTTGCCTTTTCGTTAGCCTTTGCCCTTAGGGATTTGAGATCCCGTTCCTTCCTTTTATTTTCCTTTACATGGGTCAAGCCCAATAAACCATATATTCCTTTTTTTTTTCTTTTTCTTTCATTTTAATAATAATAATAATTATAATATTAATAAACTTGGTGGGTTCCACTTGGGGAGTGATCCCACCCAACAAGTCAAACTCATGAGGATATCATAACCTAAAAAGATCCATCTTGGCAATCCTTTGACAACAAGGTCCGGAGTTATTCCTCTATCTGCTCAATGAAAAGATACTTTCCTCTTATGCATAACGTGTTTGATTCATCATCTTAGATTCACATTTATGAAATCAAAGCACTAGACAAAGGATCGCATCTGTCAATTCAGAAGAAAGATTAGAATCAAGCAAACTAACTCTACTTCTAGTTAGAAGATCATCTGATAGAAAAGTATAACAAACTATGATAAGAAAATAGTAAGGAAAAATTTGCTAAATCATCCCTGTCTATCATGAGTTAGGTACTCTACCATTTATTTCATTATTTTTTGTGTAATTGTATGTTTCACATTACATTGTCCTTTGCGTGTTTATGTTTATGTTGTTGGACTTATCTTTGTGTCTGTATAGTTTACTCCATTCATTATTACGTCTTTTTTGTCTTGGTCAATATTTTCCTGTCTTATCCTTTAATTCTTTCCTTCTTGTTTATCCTCTGTTTTCTCTTCGTCCTTTCGTTTTCCCTCTACAACTTTTCTTTTGTTTTTAACTTTTAATTTTATTTTTACTTCTTTATATTTTAATCCTCTGTTTTTCAAAATTATCTTCCTTTCCTCAGCTTTTTCAATATTCTCTTCCTCTACTCCATTTTGTTTTTAAAAATAGTTCTTTTCTCTCTTCCTCAACCATAAATTTGCATCTCCTCTTTCATTTTCCTCGAGCCTTTAAACCATCCTACGTGTCTTAATGTGTGTGTGTTTTTTTCGCATGATTGCTTACTGTAAATTCTATAAGTTCACCCTTTTTGATCATGACAAAGGGGAGAAAAGTAGAAGATATAGTAATTCAAATAATTGTATGTTTTCTCTGCATCATATACATCATTTGCATCTATTTGCTATACATTCATCTGCATCATATACATTATTTGCATCATATTGACCCCCTGTATTTGTTTACGTCTGCATTATTTGCATATGCTTGCGACATTTGTATGTTGTATTAAGTCAAATAGTACCAGAATACTTCATTCAAGGGGAGCCTTCTTTTAAATCTTTATTTTCTAAAGGAAAATTGTTGATTAATTGTATAGTTATTTGTGATTGTCAAAAATGGGGAGGTTGTTAGTGCAAAAGTGGTTTTAGTTGCAATCCTCTAATTAATGTTTTGATGACAACAAAAACAAACAAATAAAGAACAATGATCCCTGAATTGTATTTGCTAATGACAAACAAATAATAAAAGTTTGTATTAATGACTATCTATTTTAAGGTAGCATAAATTATGAGTAAGTTAGAGATAATAATCAAGGTGTTTCAAATACAAAGAATATTATCACTTAATAAGCAAGTAATTATGTTTACTAATAGAGAAAGTCATAATATAAAAATAAGAAGTATTGAAATATGGGACCTTTGAAGAATGAGAATCACAAGAAAATGAGGGTTTGAATTGTGTTCTCTATTTTAAAAACTTGTGTGGATAAGCTATAGTAAAGAAAGCATATCAAATAAAACAAATAGAATGTAAAGACATAGCGATTCATATTGGTTCACCACCAACGTCCTTATATAGATATTTTTAAGGTTTCTAACCTTTGACCCGATTGCCCAAAATCAACATGTGTTTCATAAAGTTTCAATAGCAAGTCTCTGTAAATTCGTATAAAGTCTTTCAACATATTTGAAGAGAATCCTTATCAATAATTCTACGTATCTTGGTGTGGAAGCAGAAGCAGTAGAGGATATGTAATCATATCATTTCTCATAGACCATCATCAGACAAAACAAATTCAAGGTGATTATTAGAGGATGCACATAGCTTTGTCTTCTAGGAGAAATGACTTTATTAGAGCATTTGACTTCTTCAAAGTGTTGACTTTTCATCATAGTGTTGACTTTCTCTAGAGGATACATAGTAACTTAGAGTTAGATGATCGAACGCTTGGTATGATTATCAGAGGCAAAGGCAATCACTTTCTTGTCACACTTATCAGAGGTAGACGAACAAACGCTTGTTGCATTCATAAGAGGCACACAATTGGATGCAAATTGTAGTATTTAGAGGCAGATGAATTAGAACATGGTTGCATCCACTAGAAGCAACTGAGCCAGAGCATTGCTTGGGTTTTCAGGAAACCGAAGCAGAATGTTGTTTGCACCATTAGAGCCAACCGAAATAGAGTGTCGCTTCATCACCAGAGTCAACCGAAGCTTGCAACATCAGAGCCGCCATCAGAGGCGCACACACTTGATTTAGCATGAAAAGCAAAAGCGAAGTATTGGTTTCATTTTTCTATGTCTGATCACTAGAGGATATAGCTGATGACCAGAGGATATAACATAAGATCCTATAAAATTATTTTTTCTATGAACTGCACACTTAATCAAAACATTAGTGCTTTAAATTGTTTCCATAAACAAATTTTGTTATCATCAAAACAAGTATCATCAAAGTTCTTCAAATCATATTGGTTCTAAAAATATCCCCTTTTTTCCTGATGACAAACATCTATTTATGCGAAAAATATTTAATAATAAATAAAGTAAAGTATAACAGCAAAGCTCCTCCTTAGAATATGCATGTTTGATTCATAAGATGAAAATATGTAGGTAGAGTAAAAAATAATTCCTTTCAAAAATACATTCTCCCCCTTTTGCCTTCAGACAAAAAGAGAAAATAGTGAGTTGTGTGTGATAAATGGGTTTTAAAAATAGTTGCTCTCAAAAAGTACATTCTCCCCGTGTTAGAGTATCATAACATATGAGGCAAACTTTTCATATTTAAAGAATTAATTGAATTTAGATTGACCAGAGGCACAAATTAATTCAATGTCATAAGAGACAGAGCATATATGCATTTAACCATTCAATCTGTTTTACTAAAGGCAATCATATAGAGGATTCAACATCATGCTTTGTAAATGTTAAATTCATATGTTCCTTTATAAAATTGAATCTACCCTCAGCAAGGGGTTTGGCGGAAATATAAGCCCACTGATGATCAATGTTGATAAGTTTAATGTCTAAAATATCCTTCTGGGCATAATCCCTTATGAAATGATGTTTAATCTCTATATGTTTTGAACTTGAGTGTAAAATAGGGGTTTTGGTTAAACCTATAGCTGAAGTATTACATAGAAGATAAGAATGTTATTCTCATTAACTTTGAAATCTTTTAGTTGATGCTTCATCCACAACACCTGAGTGTTGCAACTAACTGCTTAGATATACTATATTTTTGCTTTAGATAGAGCAATATTGCCTTGTCTTTTGCTCGACCTGAAGATCAAATTCTCACCAGGTGTCCTTGTCTTTAGTCAGAGCAACACCCGAGTGTTCTTTCTTTCTAGCTTATCTCTTGCATAGTCAACATCACAGAGACCTACTAACTTGTACTTAGAGGATGGATATACATCAATTTGTTTCTAAAAACCCACTTGGTTCCTATTGACTTATTTTCTGTGGATCTGGTTTTCAGATGATTGTTTGAATTTACTCTGATCAAAGATTCTGGATGAAAGGATTTGTATTTCCATCCAGGCTTGGATTCCTGATGAACTTGATTTGAATGCTCCGGGATATCTTCTGATTTTGATGGTTCCTCTGATATTTTTGGTTCTTGTGAGGCTTAATTTAGATATTACTCTTCTTTTCCGAATCAGATGATCAACAAAATTCTTGACTCATAGTTGACTTTTATCAGAGACAAAAGATCACATTTGTATTCTATTTTTTGTGATTAGAGGATCATTCATTGACCAATATCATTTTCTTTGACTTGGATATGAACAATTATAAGTCCGTTGCAATGTCTCTCATTAATATATAATGACTTGCTCTATTAGTAAACATAATTACTCTTGTATTAGGTAATAATATTCATCGTGTTAATTAACACTTAGATTATTATATCTAACTTACATATAAAGCATGTTACCTTAGAATAGATAGTTCTTGATATAAATCTTATCCTATAACTTAATCTACACACTAGAAAATATTGTTATGGGATAATTGTTCTTATTGTTTTTGTTATCATCAAAACATCAATAAGAGGTTTGTAGTTGAAATCACATTTGCACTAACATGTTTTTCCCACGGGTGGTTGTTAACAATGCATTCTCACTCTGCTCCATCACAAGTCTTTCTTCTTCCTAAACACACATGGTAATTAATTCATTGATTGACCATTTGTCCTTATGTGAATTGTAAGAAATCTTGAAAGGCCTGTATTCAAATGGTAGGGAGTTTAGAATGGAGTGCATTAGAAAGGAGTCAAACATATCAACCTTGAGTTTCTTAAGTTGAGCTGAAATGTCACATATTTTCATGATGTGCTCACGCACATCTTTCACACTGGTGAGTCGGTGGGAAGAAAATTTTATAATTAAGGCGCTTGCCAAAGCCTTTTCAGAAGTGACGAACTACCCATTAATGGGCTTTAGTAAATCTTGAACATTCTCATGTTAATTGATGGAATCGCGTTTACCTTAGTGACCATTGTCTTATCAAACATCACACTAAGTCAATTAGATCTCTCTCACCAGTCATATAGTGCAACTTCAGGTAGAGAACTTTCATTAGTAATTACAGATGATTTGCATTTCTTAATATCATAGTCTATGTTCATTCACTGTAAATGGAGGAGAATTATTTCCTTTTATTATGGGAATTGTTCACCTTCAACCTTGAGTTGGTCAATTTGACCCACTTTTTAAACCTAATTCATTCTATGAGTTTTAGGCATATTTTATTTAGCCCTTTAAATCACAAAAAACACATAATTACAATGGGTTGAAGATTCCAATGGTATTTTGAATTTTAATGATCTAAAACTCAAAATTCAAAAACAAATCATTAAAACACTGAAAATGGGAAAACCAAAATGCAACAAGGTAGAGGCAGCACAATGCTCTGGTACCAAATATTAAAATATTGTCATTTGTTCATATGTTCCTCATAACAAAACTACAAACACAATCAATAAACCAAATAGGAAAAATAGGAACCACTATTTACCTCCGGCCATTGTTATAGTGTTATGAGTATTTTGCTTTTGGTTATTCCAAGCTCTAACTCTCTCCAATTTAGATAGTGTATATTCTGAATGGAGGATAATAGCAAGCTTAGAGACTTGATCTTTACCAACCAACTTCCATAACACATGGACCACTAAATAGTGAGTTTTAATAGCTAATCAACTTTAAATACTAAAACTCATATATTATTACAAAACATAATCCAAAATTTCTAAATTATCTCTTGGAATGTCAAATACTCAACTTTCGATAACAAAAGTTTTGATTAAAGTAAGGGTATATTAAAAATAACAGCATTAAATAAGTCAAAAGTAGTTTACTTTTTATTATAATAATAACAAAAAATTTAAGACATTTTTTATTTATAATAGTTATCATATGAAATATTGGCTTATTTTGTTTTGCTTTTCAATTAATTGTGGTGGTATCATGTCAGTGTAGGTTTTAGGGGACATCATCATATGGAAAAAATACATTTTTTAATTTTGAAGATGGAAGGCCTAGATTAGTTTGCCATTAATGAGTTTCCTTTTTCTATTAATGGTTAAATTAATTCTATGATAAATGTGGATTAAAATTAACTCATAAATCATATGAAGTTTTCTTTATTAAAAAATAACTATCAGAAATTTCGTTTTTAAAATTTCGGATAAGAGAATTTTAGAAGAAAAAAATTATTTTTTTCGAATTTGTTTTATTTTTTATAAAAAATTGTTATAATTTTATTTAAATTCTCTATATTAAAATGTACAACCTAGAACTCTATTACTTTATAAAATAAATGATGAAAGAAAAAAATTTAATAAATGAATTGAATTCTATTACTTTTCAAATAGTGGATTTTGAAAATAAAGGAATTCAATTACTTAATTTAAACTATGAATTTTATAAATGAAGGAAATTCAAATGAATAATATGAATTCCGTGGAATTTAAAATTCACTTGAACTTTGAATTCTCTCATCCAAACACACTTTAAAGGCATATGGTTAGGATTTCACAAGTAGAAATATTATCTTGAAAACACAACCTTTTTTAAACTTTCTATTATTTGAATACACACCTTTCAAGATAAAATTTCTACATTTGATTTTTTAACATGTGCTTGTAGGACACTTGTTAACATTGTCTCATTAAATAAAAAATGGTTTAAATATATCTTTGGTCCTTGCAATTATAATTTTTATTTTATTTTAGTCCTTGTAAGTTTTTTGTTTGGTTAACATCCCTGCAAATATAGTTTCATCTTAAAATAGTCATTCCATCCAATTTCTATTACAAATATTGTAACACCATTAAAACATAACCATTTTTACACAAAAAAAACTCAAATATATTAAATTATAACTTTTTTAACCTAAAGTTAACTTCAAATGTTTGTATTTTTCTCTAAAAAAACCTAAATCGTGCCTCTTCTTTATCATTTCAGTCATCTAACAAGTACCACTGGACAAAGAAAAATATTATGGTAACCATGAATTTGAATATTGTGATGAGTCTCACATGGATAAAGGTGTTGGTGACGGTGATGAGAATTATGATGAGGAAGATGATGAGAATTATGATGGATAAAGGTGTTGGTAACCATGACTTTGGGATCGGTTTTTTGTCTAAAATCATCCATCTACGTCATTTTTTTTTTCTTTATCATTTAGCTAAATAAGTGATTTTCTCATAAACCTCTTTCTCTTCGTATTTTTCTTCTATTTTATCGGGTAAGGGTGGCGTTTGGTTTTCTCGTATCTTTACGATTTTCATTTTATTCAGATTGATAGATTAATTTTGATCTAGTACAAATAGATTCAATCAATTACTTCAACATCCTCAACTTTGCAAGACATGGGTATTTCGGTCACTTTAATTTTGCTATTAACCTAGATATTGTGAGCTTGTTCATGTTATTATTGTTGTTGTTGTTGTTGTTGTTGCGTTGTTGTTGTTGTAACCATGACTATGTATCTAGAATATGATAACAAATTTATACATTTTAATATTTCAGAAGCAATCATATAAAATATCATGAATGCAAATATAAAATGTCATTGTAACTATATATATAATACATAATATACAAACATCCTCTGATGTACACAATAAAAATCAGATTAGAAACTTAAACAATATCACTACAGAGCTCTATCCTCTGTTGCCTAAACTTCTAGCCTCAATCCCTCTTATCTGTTGTAATACATAAAAATAAGGGATGAGATGATAATCTTAGTGATTTCTAGAAAAGGGAGGTACAATTATAAATAATTTTTCTTAAATGTAATGAAAAATATGATATGAATATGCAATGTTATTTTTTTAAAACAATCTTTAAGCTTTACTTTTCTTTAAAGTATGAAAAATAACATATTCCTCTTTTTCCTTAAAGTATGGAAAATATGCATGTCCTATTTCTTTTCCTCAGAGTACGAAAAAGTTTTCCCAATTATCTTGATGTGTATCTCCATGATAATTGAGACCTCTTGGGAAAGTTGGTCTGGCCATGACCCCAACCAGCATCCTAATTGTTCTTCCTTTACCCATTGTTTTATGCTTGAAACAATCCTCAATGTCCCACTGTATTTTCTTGGACCATGCATGTCATCACATTATGTATGCAATGCATATGTAGTAGTATGTATGCAATGCATATCTCATTAATACATCAAATACAAGTAATTAAATCATCCTTAACATAATAATATGTAAACTAGAAGGTAAGATTATCTTCAAGTCATTCATCAAGGGGAGTCTTAATTAGAGTGAACATTTAATTGGAGGAAGTCATTTAATTATGTATTCTGATAAGGGAAGGTTAGATTAGAGGCAACATGATTAGATGAAGACTTGGATCAGAGGCAGCGTGATTAGAGGAAGACTCAAAATCAGAGGCAACATGATCAGAGGAAGGCTTGAATTAGAGGCGACATGATCTGAGGTAGACTCGGGTCAGAGGCAACAAGATCAGAGGAAGATTTGGATCAAAGGCAACGTGATCAGAGGCAGACTCGGATCAGAGGAAGTCATGGATCAAAGGCAGTATTATTAGAGACAACTTCATATCAAAGACAACATGATCAAAGGCATACTCAGATTAGAGGCAACATGATAAGAGGAAGGCTTGGATCAGAGGCAGCGTGATCAGAGGCACACTGTGATCAGAGGCGACATGATCGGAGGAGTACCTGGATCAGAGGCAGTGTGATCATAGGCACACTCAGATTAGAGGCAACATGATTAGAGGAATACTTGGATCAGAGGCAGCGTGATCAAAGGCAGTCATAATGAAGGAAAAACATCAGAAGCAGTATCAAATCAGGGTAGAACATAAATATTCAAAGGGGTTTAGGGAAATTATTAACACCGTAATTATCCTATTCCACTTAACCCTCACCCCCTCAATCATTAACATAATATAAATAATCACACAACAAATGCAGAATGGATGGTTTTAAGAGCAATTAAAAGCATATTCTCAAACATTTCCTACATGCTAAAACTCACAGTTTTTCCTTCAATCTCATACTTTAATTAAACCCAATATCAAACCCAGAAAATCATTTCGAACAAAAATTGAAATTGAAATTAAAACCGAACCCAAAAACCCACATGCGAAAATATGAAAATAGATCTAGAAAAAGAATTCACAGTTTGCCAAGAAGAAAACCTTTTTTTATCGAGCTAGGTTATGGAAATTGTTAGCTTTCTCAGCTCTCAACACTTCGCCCTCTGCTGTTCTAGTTCGAATTTTGAAATTCCTCAAAATCTGCTCCATATATTCCTTAGGATTGTTTTTGATGTTTATGTTGAGACAAAATTTCTCTCAATTGTTTTAATGATAACAATATTGTTTTAAAGATTCTGATTATTTTTGTCATCTAACTTGTGCTCTTGAGTGTATCAACTTTAGAAAATAGGTCATTTACATTCTTGACCAAATGAAGTTTTTACACATATGAATTTGTCCTCTTACAAGAGAACAATGCTACTTTTAGCCTAAACATTCAAAACAATCTAAATAACAAAAAGGACAGCCAACTGAGAAAAAATACTGATAAAAAAGACTTGTACAAATGTCAAGAGGATAAACAATACATAACAGAGGATGAACTTCCATTCTCTCACATGGAAAAATGAATAAAGTACAAACGTGATGTCCTTGACTTGTAAGGCAAGACACTAAATTTGTTGGGCAAAGGAAAAGCCAAAAAGCACAAGTCACATCAGAATTAATGAAAGCTTCATTATCCTACAACTCAGATCCGAGGATAGACTACAACGCTCATCCTCTCAACATTCTTATAACAGGGACATTTAAAGGGCATATTTGTAATTCTAAACAAAGACCATGGACAATCATCCAAGTCCCCGACGGATATGTTGTACTTCTCCTCCTAGTTGAAACATCACGATCTCTATAAATTCATATGATCTCACACTCAAAAAGCACAAGAAATATTACACAAGCAAAAGATCAAAGCTGTGAAAAACAATCTCATCCTCAACATACTTTCTACTAATCTTAATCATATCTTTGAATCATCCTCTTAGAAAGCATATCATCGTGCAAGTATCCTTTCTTGTCAAATCTCTCAAAAAACCTGTATATCCTCAAGTTAAGATTAACTTGTTGATAGTTGTGTAAGATCTGTAAGACAAGAAGAGAAATTGTTTATGTAAGCTTGGTGACGCTAAGAAAATACATATTGAAAAAAGTCCCTTCAAAGGATAAGCCTTTTGAGCCATAGTGAAAACTCACAAGCAAGTGAAGACTGGACGTAACCCATTTTGGGTGAACTAGTATAAATTTGTGTGTCATTTTCTATACTCTATTCTCTTCATTTTGTCTAACTCTCATTTCAATGCTAAACATTTTTCCTCTAACACCCATCTACTATCCTCACACAAAGGGTACTATTTTTGTAAAGCAAAGAAAACTAAGAAAAGAAGAATAACTCTATCCAACCCCCCTTCTAGTGATGTTTTAGCTACTTCAATTGGCATCAGAACCAGGTTCTTTAGAAAATTACACCTAAAGGTGTAAGAGAAAATGATCAAGAAAAAGATAAAATGTCAAAAGCTAAATATGTACCTGAAAGAGGATCCTCCAGTAGGCCACCCTATTTCAATGGTACAAATAACTAGCATTGGAGACAAAAAATGAGGTTGTTTCTCATATCACAAGATAATAACAGGTGGTCTGTGGTTGGAAATGGAAATCATGTCATCAAAACTGATAACACGAATTCAACCTCAAATGAAAAGCCTCAAGCACAGTGGACTGCTGATGAAAACGTCAAGGTACTCCTAAACTCTAAAGCTCATTTATTTCTAGCGTGTACTTTGAGTAGGGAAAAATATGATAGAATCGAAGAATGCAAAAGTGCAAAGGAGTTATGGGATACATTGAAGATCCATCACGAAGGATCAAGCCACGTAAAAGAAGCAAGGATTGTTAAAGGAGTACGAGAATTTGAACTATTCGAAATGAAGGAGGAAGAAACTATTGATAAAATGTTTTCAAGTGTCACTATTATACTAAATAGCATGCAGTCTCTTGGAAGAGAAAACTCTATCGAAGAGAGGATAAGAAAAATTCCAAGTCTACCAAGAGAGTGGAGACCTATGGTAACTTCCATCACAGAAGCAAGAAACTTAGCCACTATGAAATTAGAAGATCTCGTTGGAACATTAAGAGCACATAAACCATTTTTACTTTTAGACAAACCAAATAAATAAGGAAAAATGATTTCTCTTAAAACAAATCAAACTGAAAGTCCATCCTCTAAACGAGTTGAAGAAACCATAAAAGCTTAAAACCCTGAATATTCTCTATCCGAGGATGAGGATGAACTCACCCCGATATCCAAAAGGATTAAGAGGATAATGAATTTTAGAGGACAAGATAAAAGATCTTACCAAAAAGAAAAATATGATAATAGTCAGATAACTTGTTATGGATGAAATAAGATGGGGCACTGCAAAATGAAATGTCCTCTATGTTAAGACAAAATCTCTAATTAATTGTTTTGATGATAATTAAACAAAAGGTTAATTAAGAATTATAATTATGATTCTAAGTGTTTTGGTATTTAAATTGTGTATTTGAGTGTGTTAAACAAGATAGGTACCAAACAATTCAATACAAATCTCATTAAAATCAAAGAAAACAAAAAGAGCAAAACAAAGATCAATCCTACCATAAGTCTGTAAAACGAAGATTGATCTTCACTTTCATCATAATCAAGAATGATCAGTTCTGTGTGAAAAACTGCATCCTAGAAGCTTCATCAATCTTATATCTTTATCAAGAATAAGCAAGGAAAAGTTTAAAACAGAATCAGCCCAGAATTCGAAGAATAAACACAAACTTCATAAAGAAATACAAAAACAAGATCATTCTTCATTTGGAACAAATGCAAGTACAATGGTACAGGCTGTAAAGTACAATACAGTTGTACTTGCACATCAAGGTCTGCACACTGACTCAAAGCAAGTAAGCCAATTCAGAAAAGCTACTAGATCGAGTACAAGTAAGATCACATTTAATTAATCTGAGGATTGATCCTGGATTGCAAGAATGCTCCTGGATTCAACTTGTTCACTCTTGCTTTTGGCTACTTCAGTCTACTTAATTTCTTATGACAACAGGCCTCATCTCAACGGCTATGTGAGCTGTCCCAACCTCTCTTGAAGCTTATAAATACAACATCAAGATGAAGAACAAAACACAACTCAAAGTGCCAAGCAAAGCATCACTCATACATTCATATTCGAGCTCTCGCAAATATCATTCTTAAGCTTGCAAATCTTTTTCTTTGTGTTGTGTGAAAATCAATAGCAACTGAGTTTCAAATTACAAAATCTATTTCTCAAACAAGAGTTGAGTAATATTCAGATTCCAAACACCTTCATAATAATCACTTTGCAACTCAAGGCTAGTGTATTATCATAGTTTGAGAAGTTTGTGAAAATCCTTTTATGTTGTTAAAAGTAATTCGTGAAATCATTTCTGAAATAGGATAAGGTGCCTCTGTGAAATTCCTTTCTAAAGTAATGGTCAAGATTGATCTACAAAAAGTTGTGTAACAACCAAGAACAATCTTGCCTAGAGCACTTAGTGGAAAATCTCACATTTGTGAGGACTGGACGTAGCCCAAGTTGAGTGAACCAGGATACATGCTTGAGTAATCTCTGTATCTCTATCTTTATTTACTACATGCATTGCAATCAGTTTTTTCATTGATAAAATCAATATTGCTGTTTTTACACTAACCAAGATCGTTCTTCGTATTACCAAGATCAATCTTGAGTAAAACTTTTAGTTTCAACCAGGAATGTTTTTAAAAGGGACAATTATAATTCAAACCCCCTTCCTTATAATTGACATTGTTACTTCAATTGGCATCAGAGCCAATCTATAAAAGTTAAATTACTCAAAAAGTGTTAGAGGAAAAGATTCAGGAAGATAATGTCAAAAGCTAAATATATTGCTGAAGGAGGGTCTTCAAATAGACCATCATACTTTGATGGATCAGATTATTACTTCTGGAAATTTAAAATGCAATTGTTCCTAAAGTCACAAGATACTGGTATGTGGAGAATCATCACAGATGGAGACTTCACACCAAGAGTGGATCAAAATGACTCAACATCGGCTAAAAAGAAAGAAAGTGAATGGACAACAGATGAGAAGTCTAAGGTACTCCTAAACTCAAAATCTCAATTATTTTTATCATGTGCTTTAAGCAGGGAAGAAAGTGAAAGAGTAGATGAATATGATACGGCCAAGAAAGTATGGGACACATTGCAAACTCACCATGAGGGAACAAGTCATGTTAAGGAAATAAGAATTGATATTGGCATTCGAAAATTTGAATTGTTTGAAATGAATGATGGAGAAACAATTGATGAAATGTAGTCAAGATTCACAACTATAGTGAATGAAATGCGCTCACTTGGCAAAACTTATTCAGTACAAGACAGGGTACGAAAAATTATGAGATGTCTTCCAATCATGTGGAGACCAATGGTGAAAGCCATAAGCCAAGCAAAGAATCTTGAAGTTCAGGGATTAGAAGAATTGATTGGTACTTTAAGGGCGCATGAGGAACTGTTACTGGAAGATAAACCTATAAAGAAAGGTAAAGTAATAGCCTTAAAAGTATCTCAAAGCTCACCAAGTGTTCAAAAAAAAAATTTGAGAAAAGTGATTTAGAAGATGGTCAAGAAGATGCTGATGAAGAAATTGCTCTTCTCACTTGAAAGATACAAAGAATGATGAGGAGACGATATCAGATCAAAAGAGGATCGCCATACAAAAAGGATTTCAAAACTAAATTAGATAAAAGCAAAATCACTTGCTTTGGTTGCAACAAACAAGGACATTACAAAACTGAATGTCCATTAAACAAAAAGGTGCCAAAGAAATTTCCTTTCAAGAAAAATTCAATGATGGCAACCTGGGATGCTTCTGATGAATCAGATACAGATGAACTTGAAGAAGCAAACTTGTGTTTGATGGCAAATAATGAAGATACAGAGGTAATAGATTCTGAACCATGTCTTGTATGTAAACAAATGGAAATCGAATTTGATAATTTGCTAAATGATTCAAATTTTCTCATTAAAAAATGTAGTTCTTTTAAAGAAAAATTTCGTAAAGAAAAAGAAGAGAAAAAGAAAGTTCAAGCTGTGAATGATAAACTTAAAGAAATCATTCAAAACCTGAAAGAATCTCAACTCCAAGGTTATGAATCTTAAAGTTATGAAAGCCAAGATCGATCTTCATCCCAAACGGAGAACGATCTTCTCAAGGCTGAAATGGAGATTCTTAAAATTGATTTAACAAATTTCATTCAAGCTACTGAGACATTTCAGAAAATCATGGGATGCCAAGTAGGGATATTTGATAAAGTTGGGATTGGTTTTGATAAAACTCAAAAATAAAAAATGTATGAAATTTTTTTTGTTCCTGAGGAGTTAGTTTTAAAATTTGAAGCTTTATCAAAACATGCTGAAATTCGTTTCTCCAAACCTTTTCAAAAACAGGCAACTAAACATCCTTCCTGATCCAAGAGTAGTCACTCTAAAACTATTTTTAAACACCAAGAAGGAATCAGATTTTAAAACTAACTCCTCAGGACCCAAAATCAAGTGGGTACCTAAAAATGATCTAACACATCATGCAGGGTGGATCTCAAGATGTAAAGAAAAGGCCATGGTTTTTGGACAGTGGTTGTTCAAGGCATATGACGGGTGACAAGAACTGCTTCATGTCATTCATCAAAAAAGATGGAGGATCCGTAACCTTTGGAAACAACGATCAAGTCAAAATCAAAGGAAATGAAACCATAGGTAAAATAAATTCTGCCAAAATCAATGATGTTCAATATGTTGAAGGATTAAAACATAACCTTCTCAGCATTAGTCAGCTATGTGATAATGGCTTTGAAGTTATTTTTAAACCAAACATATGTGAAATGAGAATGGTGAATTCTGGAATAATCATTTTTTCTGCATCCAGAAAGAAAAATCTTTACATTTTATACATTGAAAAATTACCAGTTGAATCTTGTCTCATGTCCATAAATAAAGATAAATGGATATGGCATAAAATAACCGGACATGTAAGTATGAAAACAATTTCAAATTTGTCAAAATTAGATCTTGTTAGAGGACTTCCTAAAATCAATTTTGAAAAAGATAAAGTTTGTTAAACATGTGCAAAAGGAAAACAAGTTAAAAGTAGTTTTCATTCAAAAGAGTTTATATCAACTAAAAAACCTCTTGAACTACTTCACATTGATCTTTTTGGTCCCATCAAAACCACTAGCTTAGGAGGCATGAAATATGGATTTGTAATTGTTGATGATTTTGCTAGATACACATGGGTGTTATTTTTAAAGCAAGAAGATGATGCATTTGATGCTTTCAATTTTTTTTGTAAAAAGGCTAAAAAATGAAAAAGAATCCAACATCATCACTGTAAGAAGTGATCATGGAGGTGAATTTATAAATGCATCTTTCAAAACATTTTTTGAAGAGCTTGGCATCTCTCACAATCTATCTTGTGCAAGAACTCCTCAACAAAATGGGGTTGTTGAAAGAAAGAATAGAACATTGCTAGAGATGGCAAGAACGATCTTGGAAGAATCCAATGTGGAAAAATATTTTTGGGCTGAAGCCATAAACACATCTTGTTACATTTTGAATCGTGTTTCAATTAGAAAAATTATAAATAAAACACCTATGAAATATGGAAAAATAGAAAACCAAATATTTCATATTTTCATATCTTTGGTTGTTTTTGCTACATTTTAAACAATAAAGACAACTTGGGAAAATTTGATGTGAAATCGGACAAAGCCATATTATTAGGATACTCAACGAAATCTAAAGGATATCGTATTTTTAATTTGAGAACTAAAATTGTTGAAATCAGTATGCACATTTTATTTGATGAGTTTAATGACCTCGAGTTGGAAAAGAAAGATGAGGAAGAAGAAGAAAAATCTGGGTAAACGCAGAAGATTGATCTTCGGGAAAACGAGATTGATAAACAGTCTCCGTTTAAAACTCCTCCCAAAAGGTGGAGACTTGAAGAGGATCATCCTCTAAATCAAATAATTGGGGATACAACTAATGGCATTAGAACAAGGAAATCATTTAAAGAAGATGCAAACAGCAACATGGCAATGATTTCTCAAGTAGAGCCAAAATCCATCAAAGAGGCAATAGTTGATCAATCTTGGATCAATGCGATGAAGGAAGAACTTCTTCAGTTTGAAAAGAATGAAGTATGGACTCTTGTCCCTGATCCACAAGATCAAAAAATTATTGGAACACGATGGGTCTTCAGAAATAAGCTTGATGAAGAAGGAAAAGTGGTAAGAAACAAAGCAAGGTTGGTTGCTCAAGGTTATAATCAACAAGAAGGAATAGACTATGATGAAACCTATGCTCCAGTTGCAAGGTTAGAAGCCATTCGCATCCTTCTTTCATATGCATCACATAAAAACATCAAACTTTTTCAAATGGATGTTAAAAGTGCACTTTTAAATGGATTTTTAAATGAACAAGTTTATGTCCGTCAACCTCCAGGATCAAAAGAAACCAAATCATGTTTTTAAACTCACTAAAGCTTTGTATGGTTTAAAACAAGCTCCTAGAGCTTGGTATGAAAGATTGAGTTCATTTTTGAGCAAAAATAATTTTTCCCAAGGAAACATTGACACAACACTTTTTAAGAAAACATGTAAAACAATTTACTCATTGTTCAAGTGTATGTTGATATTATTTTTGGATCAAAAAATGAAAAAATGTGTGAGGATTTTTCAAATCTTATGCAAAGTGAATTTGAAATGAGTATGATGGGAGAGTTGAGATATTTTCTTGGTTTACAAATTAAACAATATTCAAATGGAATTTTCATTTGTCAAGAAAAATATATCAAAGATCTTTTAAAGAAATACAAAATGAATGAAGCCAAAATCATGACAACTCCCATGCTTCCATCATCCTCATTAGATAAAGATGAAAATGGACAATCAATCTTCGAAAAAGAATATCGAGGAATGATTGGCTCTTCACTTTATCTAACTGCAAGTAGGCTTGACATTGTTTTTGCAGTAGGCTTATGTGCTAGGTTTCAATCATCACCTAAAGAGTCTCATTTAACGGCAATTAAAAGATATTTCGTTATTTAGTAGGTACTACTGATCTTGGCCTTTGGTATAGCAAAGGTTCTGACTTTGATTTTGTAGCTTACTATGATGCGGATTATGCTGGTGATAAGATAGAAAGAAAGAGCACAAGTGGTGCCTGTCAATTCCTAGGAGAAGCCTTAATCAGCTGGTCATGTAGGAAGCAAAACACGATTGCCCTATCAACAACTGAAGCCGAATATGTCTCAGCAGCAAATTGTTGCTCTCAAGTATTATGGATCAAAAATCAACTTGAAGACTATTCAGCAAGGTACTCTCATATCCCAATATATTGTGATAATACTAGTGCTATTAATCACTCCAAAAATCCTATTCAACATTCAAGGTCTAAACATATTAAGATTAAGCACCATTTTATGGATACAAAAAATCATTGAGGTTGAATTAATTGAGGTAGTTAAAAAGAGGTTGAATTAATTTTTGTGGATACAAAAAATCAGTTGGCTGATGTTTTTACTAAGCCTCTTGTTGAAGATAGCTTCAATTCAATTAAAGAACGACTAAAAATCGTTCCTGAAGTAAGCCACATTTAATTAATCTGAGGATCAATCCTGGATTGCAAGAATGCTCCTGGATTCAACTTGTTCACTCTTGCTTTTGGCTGCTTCAGTCTACTTACTTTCTTATGATAGCTGGCCTTATCTCAACGGCTATGTGAGCTGTCCCAACCTCTCTTGAAGCTTATAAATACAACATCAAGATGAAGAACAAAACACAACTCAAAGTGCCAAGCAAAGCATCAATCATACATTCATATTCGAGCTCTTTCAAATATCATTCTTTAGCTTGCAAATCTTTTTCTTTGTCTTGTGTGAAAATCAATAGCAACTAAGTTTCAAATTACAGAATCTATTTCTCAAATAAGAGTTGAGTAATATTTAGATTCGAAACACCTTCATAATCATCACTTTGTAAATCAAGGCTAGTGTATTATCATAGTTTGAGAAGTTTGTGAAAATCCTTTTATGTTGTTAAAAGTAATTCGTGAAATCATTTCTGAAATAGGATAAGGTGCCTCTGTGAAATTCCTTTCTAAAGTAGAAAGGTGGAAGTTGTGTAAAGATCAAGATTGATCTACGAAAAGTTGTGTAACAACCAAGAGAAATCTTGCCTTGAGCACTTGGTGGAAAATCTCACATTTGCGAGGACTGGATGTAGCCCAAGTTGGCTGAACCAGGATATATGCTTGAGTAATCTCTCTATCTCTATTTACTACATGCATTGCAATTAGTTTTTTCATTGATAAAATCAATATTGCTGTTTTTACACTAACCAAGATCGTTCTTCGTATTACCAAGATCAATCTTGAGTAAAACTTTTAGTTTCAAACAGGAATTTTTTTAAAAGGGACAATTATAATTCAAACCCCTTCGTTATAATTGACATTGTCACTTCACTCTACACAAAAGAAACCTGAGAAGATTTCCCTACAAATAAAAAATCTACGATGACTACATGGGAAATCTTTTTCTTATGGTAAATTCAGATAATGAAGAAGTAATCATAGCAGAACTGATGAAGACCTAAATCCTGATCAAGAACTCTTTCCTTCATGTGAAAAACTAGAAATAGAATTTGACAATCCATTAAATGACTCAAACATTTTCTTATAAATGTGGTTTCCTTTGAAATCAACTTTATGAGATAACGAAACATAATGACAAATGTCAAGCCAATAATGATAAATATGAAAAAAATCATTATGGATTTGCAGCAATCTGATAAAAGAATGTTTGAGAAGCAAAAGATTTTGAACAAAAATAATGTCAAAATCCATTCTTGAAAAGAGCAGACAGAAAACAGGAGTTTAAACATGAAAGTTGAAGAACTAAAAAAGGACATTACCAATTTTGTTAAATTGATTGAGACTTCCAAATATTATGGGTTCTCAATCTGGAATTTTTGATAAAGTTGGTATTGGATTCAAAAGTTCTCAAAAGCAAAAAATGTATGAAAATTTCTTTCTACCTCAAAAGTTTGATGATAAACCAAAATGTCCTAATTGCAAAAAACCAGGTGATATTCGTAAAAATTGTTACACCAAGAAAATGATTGATGAAATCAAGAAAGGATGTTCGTTTTGTGGTAAGTATGGGCATTTTGATTCTATATGCTATCACAAAAAGAAAATCCTTACAAGAGGAAATACTAACCAACAAGGACCCATCACTCTATAGGTACCTAAGTCACTCCTAAACTCTAACACAGGAACATCCGCTGACCAACAAATAAAAGCCTTGGTTCTTGGTCAGTGGTTGCTCAAGACATTTGATAAGGGATAAACACTACTTGATTTCTCTGGTCAAAAAGGATGGAGGATAAGTCACCGTTGAAAATAATGATAAAGCTTAAATTAAAAGGATAAGTATTATTGGAAAAAATAACTCTGCCAAAATAGAGGATGTACAATATATGGATGGTTTAAAACATAATTTGTTGAGTATTAGCCAACTTTGTGATAGTGGTTTTGAAGTAATTTTTAAACCCACTATCTCCGATGTTAACCATTCACCCTCAGGTCAAGTTTTCTTCTCTAGGATTAGAATGAAAAATTTGTACGTATTATATCTGGATGATTTACCTATTGAATCTTGTTTGATGTCTATTGAAAAGGATAAATGGATTTGGTACAAACGAGCTGGTCATACAAGCTTAAACACTATTTCTAAATTATCCAAACTTGAATTGGTTAAAGGTCTTCCAAAAATCAATTTTGAGAAAGACAAAATATGTGAAGCTTGTGCCAAAGGAAAACAAATTAAAAGAAGTTTTCACTCAAAAAATATCATCTCAACAAATCGACCTATTGAACTTCTTCATATTGACCTTCTTGGTCCTATCAAATCTCCAAGCCTTAGGGGAAAAAGATATAGATTTGTAATTGTTGATGATTTCTCAAGAAAGATAACGATTTGTAATTGTTGGTCCTTTTACTGTTGTTGAGACAAAATCCCAAATTAATATTTTGATGATAATGAACCAAAATTTAATTAAGACTTCTAATTATGATTCTAAGTGTTTTGGTGTTTAACATATGTGTTTGAGTGTGTTAATCAAAGATAGGTACTAAGCATGTCAAGCAAGATCATATTAAAAAGAAGCAAGTACATTCAGAGAAACCAAGAACACTCTTGACAGAATTCTGTAAAATGAAGAATGTTCTTCACAATTCCAAGATAACAAGAATATTCAGATTCTTAAAGAAAAGACTAGTTCTATTATTTACAGTCTATTTCCAGAATTTCACCAGAAATATACAAGGATCATTTCAGTAAAAAAACCACTCCAAAGATCAAAAGAAAAAGTTGTGCATCATAATCTATCAAGCAAGATCATTCTCCAAGTTTGAGCAAGCATCAAGTACAAATTTGACAGATTTGATTGAACACTTCAATTGTACTTCTGAGCAGTCTGCACACGTGATAAAAAGCAGGGAATCACTTCAAGACAGCTGTCAAAGAAGCCTTAACCTCAGCACCCCTTAAAGCATAAACGAATATCATTCTTGCTTTGCAAGAACATTCTTGTTTTAAGGCAGATCTTATCCATTAACTGATACATGATAGCTGGACCATCTTCAACGGTCAAGTAAGTTGTCATAATCCTTCTTGAAGCCTATAAAAGAAGCCTTAAGATGAGGGATAAGGTAGAGCTTCAAGTGCAAAGCAATACATAACTCATACAATCATATTTGAAATCTCTTAAGCTTCTCAATCATCTTAAAAGAGTCAGTTTTGTTCTTAACTAGATATCAGAATCATTTTTACTGAGTCCTAATCCAAGAATCTAAACTCAAACAAGTGTTGAGCATACTCAGATTCTACCAACTTCTTTAAATCATCACTTTGTAACTCAAGACTATCGTGTTGAAATAGTTTGAGTAATTTGTAAAAATCCTTTTATGAGTAAAAGGTAATGTGTAAAAATCATTTCTAAAGATTGAAAGATAACCTGTGGAAATCCTTTCTAGGTTGAAAGGTAATACTTTGTAACAAATCAAGATTGATCTGAAAAGGCTATGTGAAAACCAAGAACGATGTTGCTTTGTGCATTTAGTGAAAAATCTCACAATTGTGAGGACTAGACATAACCCGTTTTGGGTGAACTAGGATACATCTTTTGTGATATCTCTTTCCTTATCTCTATTTACTTTTTATCTTCTAATCATATATTATATAGATAAGTTAAACTTGTGTGTTTTCACTAACTAAGAATGTTCTTCGTTTATAACCAAGATCAATCTTGAGTTAGATACTTCGAGTTTTAACAAGAATTTTTAAAAAGGGACAATTACAATTCAAACCCTCCTTCCTTGTAATTGGCATTTTTACTTCAACTGTTACATCTTAAATAATAAAGAAAATTTGGGAAAGTTTGATCCAAAATCTAATAAAGGTATCTTTTTGGGATATTCCACATCGTCAAAAGGATATAGAATATATTACTTTAAGACTCAAAATGTGGAGAAATCCATGCAAGTTCTTTTTTATTTGTTTGATGACTTGTGCTTAGAAAATATGGACAAATATAACGAAGATGAAAGTTCATCTTCTAAAGGTCAAGATTCAAATGAAGAGGATAATTAAGACAGAACCTCACAACAACCTCCAACAGGATGGAAGTTGGTAACATGTCATCCTCTTGACCAGATCATTGGAAACACTACTGATGGTGTCAGGACCATACAATCTTTGAAGGAAAACTTAAATAACATGGCTATGATATCTCAAGTCGAACCAAAAACGATTGAACAAGCAATAATTAACAAATCATGGGTTGAGGCTATGATGGAAGAATTGTTGTAACAGCCCGATTTTTACAACCAAAAACACGTGTGTAAAAATTTTAATTTTTTTTTATAATTGAGCAAATACTTTTGGATAAAATATTTAATGTCGTAACACAACGACAAAATCAACATAATTTACAACAGCAGAAATAATTTTAGAAATTACAAATCAAAAGTATTTAAACTTTTCCAAATCACATCAGAAGTTTATAGGGACCCATCAAAAAAATAAGTCAGGCTGACAATATAGGTACAGTCTTCCCAAATGAATAAATACAACAACCAAAAGGAAGACTTAAGATCCTATACATTCGCCTAGTCTGATCATGCTACCAAAAAGCTATACAGCCCAGGTGACCTCCACGCGCCCAACGCAAAACTCCTAACCCAGCTCCAATCAGGCATCGCTAACTACCTTCCCCTCTCCAGGGTACTACCCGACAGGACGATCCTGAATCTCATCTGAGGGCAAAGCCTCATATTTCCACAAAAGTTGTAAAGGGACACCAATCCAAAATTAACAAACATCACATAGCATTTATATTTTTTTATGCATAAAAATCACCCTTCAACTTAGCATACATCTAAGAAGGGTTTACATATGTTAAACATGCATAAACAAGGTTGACAAATGAAGTTTTTGACCAAACTGCAATGCTGTATTCGAATACAACCTCTGTGTAGTCGAATACACTTGCAAAAACAGCAAAAAAACAACAAAAACAACACTGACAGCACTACTGTATTCGAATACAGCCTGTCTGTATTCGAATACAGTATTCCATTCAACTGTATTCGACTACAACACCTTGTGTAGTCGAATACACTTCAAAAAAATCAAGTCAGTAGCGAAATCATTCATCTGTATTCGACTACACCCTCTGTGTATGCGAATACAACTGTCAAAATGACAGATTTTCAGTTTTTAAACATTTCAAAATCATTCAAACACTCTCAAATTCATTCTAACACTTTCACCACCAATTCAATCAATCACAAACACCAACACGACACAATCCACACATCACAATCAAGTGTGCATATACAATGATCATAACACGTCAAAGATGACTCGCGTGCCAAGCACCCTAATGCAATGCGTATATGTCAATGCACATGATTCCGGAATATCAACAAAACCCTCCTCGAAGGGGCGTAAATCATAATTGTACAGCCTCTCACAGACTAGAACTAATGACCAAGGTGCATTCTCTCACCGGCTAGCACGGTTTACTAATGTGCAACCTCTCACAGGTTAGCACGACGCGATAATCCATGTAAGGGTAAGATGAACCATACAATCACGTGGAACCATCCCCTATACTAATAAGATGAACCATCCAATCACATGGAATCATCCCGTGGCCCATCCGGTTACCACTATCATCGACGCGATAATCCCCGTAAGGATAAGATGAACCATTCAATCACGTGGAATCATCTCGTGGCCCATCCGGTCACCACTATCACCATTTACTATGAAATGCATGAGCATACTCTAACTATCGACAACACAATCATTAAGTAAATGCAACTATTAAAAGATTCCCCATTTTTAATTCTCATTTAACACTAATGATTTTCAAATTTAACACAGTATACTCAACTCATACAATCAATCAAATCACATGAAATTGAATTTCACACATAAATCACATTTATTCGAAATTCCACAACCTCAATCATAACGCAAATTTCCACATTCAAAATATTACCCAAAATCATAACAACTATATCTGGCAAGAATCAACAGTACCCACACATCAAAATTCATCAAATTCAATTTTCACCATTTTACTCACAAAATGGATTAAATTCATTTCTCACAAACCACACCTCAAACCCACCAAATTTCTTCTCCCCAAGCTTACAAGTAAGGTCCTAGATGCAAACTAAAAGTTTGGAAGGAACCCCTTACCTCGACGATAGCTCGAACAACCGATTATGGTTCCGCGATAAATTCCGACAAATTTTCACTTCGCACGACACTTCAAAAATTAGTTCCCAAGCATCGCAACATCATCACAATCAACTTTCTCTTCAGTCGCGTCGCGAGATAAAGCTTAGATCTAGGTGATATGTGAGGTTTTATGTTTGGGGTTTTTGAAATAAAAACAAAGAAAGAGAGGAAGATGGAGTAGGTACGCAGAACAGAGGAAATGTTTTTCTCTTTTTGCCTTTCCTTCCTTTTCTTTCATATATATATACTACTCGTAAAATAATATATATATATATATATATATATATATATATATATATTTATCCCAAACCAACCAAATTTCAAAACTCTCACACACACCCCCACAATTTTTGATAAAAATATCTTTTCTCATTGCAACTCAATTGACAGGGAATTTTTTTTAGCAACTATAGATATCTCCCGCCAAATAATTTAAAACAAAACCCACAAAATATTTATGGCATTTAAACATTCAAAATACCAATAAAACTGGCTAAAAAGCCTCAGAATTCAACATAAACACATCAAAAATACAAAAGGTACATTTTAAAATTAAGGGTATTACATTCTACCCCCCCTAAAAATAGTTTCGTCCTCGAAACTACGCGTCGTCAAACAACTCAGGGTGTTGTTCCCTCATCTTGCTCTCCAATTCCCAAGTCGCATCTCCAGTGGTTGGGTTCCAAATCACCTTGACCAACGAAACATCTTTGTTCCTTAATCGCTTAATCTTCCTGTCATCAATCCTCACAGGTGGTACTTCAAATGACAAATTCTCCTTCAGCTGAATCGTATCCAGTTCAATCACATGCGATGGATCTGTAAGGTATTTCCTTAATTGCGACACATGAAACACGTCGTGAATATTAGACAGTATCGGAGGCAAAGCAATCCGATAAGCTACCGGTCCGATTCGTGTAGAAATCTGATACGGTCCAATAAATTCAGGAGTCAATTTCTTCGATTTCAAGGATCTACCAACTCCCGTCGTAGGCGTGACTCTGAGAAACACATGGTCACCCTGCTCAAATTTTAGAGGTCTGCGACGCTTGTCCGCATAACTCTTCTGACGATCTTGTGAAATCTTCATTTTCTCCTTTATCCTCTTCACCTTATCGGTAGTATGTTGCACCATCTCAGGTCCTACAATCATGCTTTCACCGTCCTTATACCAACAAAAAGGTGTTTGAGACCTGCGCCCATATAAAGCCTCATATCGTGCCATACCAATACTCGCGTGGAAACTGTTGTTATAAGTAAATTCAACCAATGGGAGCACATCATCCCAGCATCCACTGTGATCCAAAACACAAGCTCTCAAAAGATCTTCCAATGACTGATTTGTTCTCTCAGTCTGTCCGTCAATTTGCGAATGGTAAGCTGAACTCAACCTTAGTTTCGTTCCCAACGCATCATGCAATGCTCCCCAAAAGTGCGACGTGAATTTCGGATCACGGTTTGACACAATACTCGACGGTACTCCATGTAATCTCACAATCTCAGCAATGTAGATATCTGTTAGCTTATCTACCTTATAAGTGGTCTTCACTGGTAAAAAGTGTGCGGATATAGTCAACCGATCGACTATCACCCATATCGAATCATTCTCCCTCCTCGTTCTCGGCAATCCGGTGATAAAGTCCATGGAAATGTTGTCCCACTTCCACTCCAGTATATCCAAAGGTTGCAACATTCCAGCAGGTCGCTGATGTTCCACCTTCGCTTTCTGACAAGTTAAACAAGTTGACACATACTCCGCGACATGCCTTTTCATTCCTGGCCACCAATAATTCTACCTTAAATCCTGATACATCTTCGTCGCTCCAGAATGAATACTCAATTTACCTTTATGACCCTCGTCTAAAATCGTTTTCCACAGATTAGCAACTTCTGGCACACAAACTCTCCCATTACATCTCAAAATATTGTCCGGCCCAATCTTAAACTCTGTCGTCTTCAATTGCACAATTAGATTTCTCTTCTCTTGAATTAAAGCATCATTTTGAAAAGGCGCAATGTCTTCAAGTAGTCCACTCGAAATCTTAATCATTCCGAATTTCAAAATTCCCGGTGCAAACTCTACATTCAAGTGCAAATCTCTGAATGCTTCCCGCAATGCTTGTTGTCTAGCCATTACTATTGAACACACTGATACACTTCTTCTACTCAACGCATCAGCCACTACATTGGCCTTCCCAGGTTGGTACTGCAATGTGAAATCAAAATCCTTCAAAGTTTCCATCCATCTTCTCTGGCGCATGTTCAACTCCTTCTGATCAAACAAGTATTTCAAACTTTTATGGTCACTATACACTGTGAACGTGTTTCCATACAAGTAGTGCCTCCAGATCTTCAACACAAAAACTACCGCAGCAAGCTCCAAATCATGAGTAGGATAGTTCCTTTCATGAATCTTCAATTGCCTTGAGGCATAAGCTACCACTTTCTTGTATTGCATCAGAACACATCCCAAACCTTGGTGAGACGCATCGCAATAAACTTCATACGGTTCTCCTGGTTGCGGCAAGGTCAAAACTGGTGAGGTCGTCAACTTCCTTTTTAGTAACTGAAAATTCTCCTCACATTTCTCCGTCCATGCAAACGGTTGATCCTTCCTAGTAAGTTGCGTCAACGGAGCTACAATCTTCGCAAAACCTTCAACAAACCTCTTGTAGTAACCTATCAGTCCTACAAAACTTCGTATGTCAGTGACAGTCTGAGGTTGTTTCCAAGCAAGAACCGACTCAATCTTAGTTGGATCCACAACGATTCCTTCCCTAGTTATTACATGGCCTAAGAAATTCACTTCCTCCAGCCAAAATTCACACTTTGACAAATTTGCATATAACTGCTTCTCACATAAGATTTCTAGAACTTGGCGCAAATGTTCCTTGTGTTCTTGCACCGTCCTTGAATAAACCAAAATATCATCAATGAACACCACCACAAACTTATCCAGGAACGAACTAAAGATCCTATTCATGTAATCCATTAAAATTGTCGGCGCATTGGTAACTCCAAATGGCATGACCAGATATTTATAATGCCCATAACGAGTTCTGAAAGCAGTTTTCTGGATATCCTCTTCTCTCACCCGGATCTGATGATAGCCCGACTTCAAGTCAATCTTTGAAAATACCGCGGGTCCTCTCAATTGATCCATCAAATCATCAATACGGGACAAGGGATATCGATTCTTAATAGTCACCTTATTAAGTTGCCGGTAATCCACACATAAGCGTGAGCTTCCATCCTTCTTTTTAACTAGCAACACCGGAGCTCCCCATGGTGAGACACTTGGTCTAATAAACTTCTTTTCCAACAAATCTTCAATTTGGCTTTTGAGCTCATTCAATTCCAATGGAGACATACGATAAGGCGCAATCGAAATCGGCCCGGTTCTTGGGTGCAAATCAATGAAAAATTCCACTTCTTTTACCGGTGGTAATCTTGGAATTTCTGTTGGTAATAATTCTGGGTACTCCTTGACTAACACCACGTCTTCTATATTCACCTTAATCGGTGCCTCCACGTTAGCCAAATACAAAAACTCATGAGTTCCTTCTCTTAGTGACACCCAGAGTCTGTTAGCAGCTAGGTACTTAACAACTCCTGGTTCAGGTAAAAGAACCAATTTGCGAGCACAATCCAAAATCACATAATGAGATGACATCCAATCCATACCGAGAATGATCTCGAGTGATTGTAGGGGTAAACAAATCAAATTAATCAAGAAATCGCTATTCGGAATAGTCACTCGACACTGTAAACATGCAGTATTTACTGTCAACGTCTTAGCAAGTGTAGAAACAACCAAATCAAAAGGTAGAGGCGACATAGACAACTTCAATCGATTCACACACTCCATAGCAATGATCATAACACGTCAAACATGACTCACGTGCCAAGCACCCTAATGCAATGCGTATATGCCAATGCACATGATTCCGGAATATCAACAAAACCCTCCTCGAAGGGGCATAAATCATAAGTGTACAGCCTTTCACAGACTAGTACTAATTACCAAAGTGCAGTATCTCACAGGCTAGCACGATTTACTAATGTGCAACCTCTCACAGGTTAGCACGACGCGATAATCCATGTAAGGGTAAGATGAACCATCCAATCACGTAGAATCATCCCCTGTACTGATAAGATGAACCATCCAATCACGTGGAATCATTCCGTGGCCCATACGGTCACCACTATCACCGACGCGATAATCCCCTTAAGGATAAGATGAACCATCCAATCACGTGAATCATCTCGTGGCCCATCCGGTCACCACTATCATCATTTACTATGAAATGCATGAGCATACTCTGACTCTCGACAACACAATCATTAAGTAAATGCAGCTATTAAAAGATTCCCCATTTTTAATGCTCATTTAACACTAATGATTTTCAAATTTAACACAGAGTATACTGAACTCATACAATCCATCAAATCACATGAAATTGAATTTCACACATAAATCACATTTATTCGAAATTCCACAACCTCAATCATAACAACTATACTAGGCAAGAATCATCACTACCCACACATCAAAATTCATCAAATTCAATTTTCACCATTTTACTCACAAAATGGATTAAATTCATTACTCACAAACCACACCTCAAACCCACCAAATTTCTTCTCCCCAAGCTTACAAGTAAGGTCCTAGATGGAAACTAAAAGTTTGGAAGGAGCCCTTACCTCGACGGTAGCTCGAACAACCGATTACGATTCCGCGATAAATTCTGAAAAAATTTCGCTTCGCACAACACTTTGAAAATTAGTTCCCAAGCACCGCAACGGGATCACGATCAACTTTCTCTTCAGTTGCGTCGCGAGATAAAGCTTAGATTTAGGGGATATGTGAGGTTTTATGTTTGGTGTTTTTGAAATAAAAACAAAGAAAGAGAGGAAGATGGAGTAGGTACGCAGAACAGAAGAAATGTTTTTCTCCTTTATAAATATATATATATATATATATATATATATATATATATATATATATATTCAAACACTCTCACACACACCTCCAGAATTTTTGATAAAAATATCTATTCTCATTGCAACTCAATTGACAGGGAAATTTTTTAGCAACTATAGATATTTTTAACAAAATAGTTCGGTAATAAATCCTCCGCAACGTAAATAAATTATCTTCTGCCAAATAATTTAAAACGGAACCCACAAAATATTTATGGCATTTAAACATTCAAAATACCAATAAAACAGGCTAAAAAGCCTCAAAATTCAACATAAACACATCAAAAATACAAAAGGTACATTTTAAAATTAAGGGTATTACAATTGTGATCATTTGGAAGAAATAAAGTATGGGATCTTGTACCTAATCCTCAAGACAAAACCATTATTGGAACAAGATGCGTATTCAATAATAAATTGAATGAGGATGGATAAATCATCAGAAACAAAGCAATACTTGTAGCACAAAGATACAATCAACAAGAAGGAATTAATTATGATGAAACATTTGCACCTGTGGCTAGACTTGAAGCTATCAGAATTCTCCTTGCCTATGCTACTCATGAAGGTATTAAATTATTTCAAATGGATGTTAAAAGTGCCTTCTTGAATGGTTTCTTAAGTGGGAAGTATATGTTCATAAAGTACTCGAAGGAGGATCGCTGAGCCCAAAATTTGATCACAAGTTGCAGAGTACTCCTGGGACAGACCATAGAGTGCAAAATTTGATCACAATAACTGAGCCCAAAATTTGATCACAAGTTGCAAAGTACTCCTGGGACAGACCATAGAGTGCAAGAAGCATGAAGAAGGTGATGCGTTGATCCAGATCTTTCGTTTGTTCAACTGGATTACTTGCAGCAGGAGGGGTAAACTCATTAAAATCATGAAGTGCACTATGAAGGGTGCCAAGAAATGAAGAAATTGAGCTATCTATTTTCTTCGGAGTAGTGATATTCAGCAAGCGGTGACAAACTCTATAGAGACGTTGAGTGTCATTAGTGTAGAACGCCTTTTCCTGACTCCAAAGCTCTGATACCATGTTGAATGAGAAGAAAATATTGAGAGACATGTTAAATAACTCGTGTGTTTCAACTACACATCGAAAGTTCTTTATATAGACTATGAGTGATAAGTACACATAATGACTTAAATACTTACAGACTTTATGTTTATTTACATACTAATATTTTATTTTCAGCAGTGATATTGGCATTATAGGCAGGAATGGGTTAGTGGAGGGCTTAATAAGATTAAAAAATAAGAAAAGGAAAACTACAAACTATTGTTTTTTCTTGCATTTTCACCTGTTATAACATTTTCAAAGTCAATAGAAAAAAAAAGTCAAAGAAAGGTAGAAGTTAATCCCTTCTTTTTTATATACTACTTTCTCCTCTAATTTTCCGTCTCATATGTTTCTCGTGTCCTTCTTTGTTATACTTCTCTAAACTATTTTTCTTAGGAAAGTTTCATAGTACAAATTTAATGTTTTAGAATATCGCTTTTTCTCCTTCGTTTGTATTAACGTTATTTGTACGCTTTTTATTTTTCTCGTTAATATTTTTATATATAAAAGTTGGTTTCCAACTAAAGGAATGATTTCCCTCCCAAATCATGCCCAAATCATGGGTAAATTAGTAAATTAATAATTTTTTAAATATATATATATATATATATATATATATATTAAAAGATTTCAATTGATTGGTTTAATTATTAACATGTTTTTATCATCTCAATTTTTTTACTATTCATTGTTGAGGAAAAATCCCTTTTGAAGTATCAATGATTTAATGATTGAGGGATTTTGATATATATTGTTGTCTAATGTGTGTTTTTGAGTGACTCCATTATGACAGAAAATTCATACAATATTAAGCACTAAAGAACAAAGTGGAATTCAAGAAACATTCTCATAACATACTTCAAAAAGTTAGGGATTAGAAATTTTAGAATGTTCTATTTTAAACATAAGAAGCTATGTTCACACTTAAAGAAATAAATCAAATGAACAAGGTCACATTCCTACATTGAATCAGCAAAGGAATCTCACTTAAATAAGCAATAAAGAATATGAGGAAGAATCTTCAAGACTTTCACAAGATCATTTAAGACAAGGAGGAATATTCACTTTGATAAGCCAAAACTCATATGATATAATAAATGAGAACCGAAGTCCAACAAGATCACAACAGTCCAACTTGAAAAAATTTAAACTACAACTTTATGAACATCAAAAAATTGTAAGGTTAGAAGGTTCCTATGAAAAGTGCAAAAGTAGAAAAGTGATTGAAAAGGGCGGTAACATCACTGTACTTGCACGATTCACTGATATGAGGATTCATCAGCTTGAAAAGATGTGCATTGGCATATGTTTTCTTTCTCCCCTACACTAAACAAAAACAACACAACAAACATTCTGAATTTAACTTAAAGTTCATAATGTACATGAATCCTCAAGATCTTCATCTTTAAAGGTTACCATGTGTTGGAACTTATGCCCAACAGACACATAAAGGCCCTTGTAACTTACTAAATCTAACTCATAGCTTATATATACATAGAAGAGCTCCAAACAAATGATTCAAAAACTTACATCATGATATCACTCACTTATCACAAAAAGGCATAAACTTGATTAAAATTTCATCAAACACACTTAAAGTTCATCCTATCTCATCAAATCTAAAGTATACATTAGTGTGAAGAGCTGCTTTATCCCAGTTAAGTTCTGAGAACTTGATGCAAAATCTAAATTCTATTTGTAAGCTTTTTGAAGTTGCTTTTGGGTTGTAAAAGAGATTCAGTAGTAGTTGTGATTTTTGTTAATTCTAGTTTGACTAAGAAGAAGAGTTGTAAGCCTGCTAAGGCTAAGAAAATATAGGAGAAAAGAGTCAGGTTGCCAGACATGTGTAAGTGCTGGAATTGATAAGTTGTCTCAAGCATTATAGTGGAAAATCTCTCTAAGGATCAGGATTGAATGTAACCCATTATAGTGGTGAAATCAACCTCTTAAAAAATTTAGTAAGCTAGGTTGTTTTATTTTGTAAAATAAATAGTCATTAAATTAAATTATTTCTTTTGCATGAATAAACTACTACGCTACAAACCTTTTTTCAAAATTAAAAAAAGAAAGAAAAAAAATAGTTGCATTTTCTAAAGAAGTAAATGTTATTTTTGTAATGCTTTGAATCAAAACCCGGTGTGCTATAGTTCCACAACATAATCTTACTTAATTGCAATAACATAAACACGATTAATCACCTAACATGATCACCCCATCATTCTCCACACGGTCAATATTAAGGGTCTCTTCCACTATGTCCATGTTTGTGGCAAATTGTTTGACACTGCTTTCAGCTTTCATCTTTTAATTGACATATAAAGTATGTCATAAATTAATATTTAGTAATTTGTAGTTGTTGTCACTAATAGCAAAATAATGCTTTTAAAAAATAAAGCATTTTATATATAAAACATCGATCGAATTAATTATCGGGTTAAATTTACAGATAATATATAAATATATATATAACTATGGTCCATATATATTTATATATATATATATATATGGACCGTAGTTGGATGTATGATAAGGAAGGGTTTTAAACAACATTTTACTAATAAGGTTGAAGAATTTCTCAATTTTGCAAGAGCACAGAAAATTGTCAAAGATGAAGGAAAGATGAGATGTCCATGTTGTGTATGTCAAAGTTGACGTTTTAAGAGTGAAGGTGAAATAAAAGTGCATTTATATGAAGATGGATTCGTGCCTAAATATTGAATTTAGACTAATCATAGAAAGGTGTCTCTAACAATGATTAGTACTAGTATACGTGTGGAGAATAACGTAGGTCATTCAAGTTGTACTGGCATGTTAGGTGTAGGTTATTATAATTATCAGCACTTTGAGGTGATGTACGATATGATTTTGGATGTTGTTGGGGTCAATTTTTTATTCAGTGAAGATCAATATGACGACACTAATGGACTTCCAAATGAAGAAGCTCATAGATTTTATGATCTTTTGAAACAGACAAATTAACCGTTGTTCGAAGGATCTTCAAACTCAAAGTTATCGATGTGTATTAGACTTTAAGGTCTAAAGTCTAAGTTTCATGTTCCTGATTTAGCTTTAGATTTGATTACTAAAATGATGCTAGATGCAACACTGGTTAGAGATGGTTTGCCGCAAATTTATTACGATGTTAAATGGTTAGTGTCGAAGTTAGGATTAGGTATCAAGACGATTGATTGTTGTATTAAAGGTTGCATGTTGTATTACAAAAACTAGTTGGATATAAATGATGCTAATTTAGTTGAATGTAAGTTTTGTCAACAACTAAGATATCGCCAACAGAATAACTCTAGGGCAAGTAGGGGAAAACCAATTCTAAAGAAGGAAATATTTTATCTACCTATTGTATCAAGATTGCAAAGAAATTTTGCATCAATCCAAACTACAGGAAAGATGATGTTGCATTATGAGAATACAAGAAATTCGGTGAGTTGCTACATTCGTCTAATGGTCAAGCATGACAACCAGACACAGAAATGACTGATAAAACATGTGGGTGGCATATAACACAATCAATATCGTTTCTTCCAATCACTAGTAACAATGTATCGTTGTTGAAATAATGAGAACAAAACTGTGTTGTGTCATTGTCCGTCGACATCTATTTACAATGTTGAGAAATTAAAGGAACAATAGATGACTGAGCAAGAAGAAAAAACACAACAGTTGATACAAGCAGCAATTGAAAAATTAAATGAAGAATGGAAACAAAAATTTCTTCTTTGTGGCGACCTGTACTGCTAGGAATTAGTTGCTGCTTTTCCCGTCACAAATTTGTGACGGCTTAAACCCACACAAATGGTAACCCAAAAACCAACCATTGTGGTCGTTTTGGTTACCACAAAGTGTTGTGACTGACGTATTTGTGGTTTCCCTAGGCCGCCACAAATATGTCTTTTGTGGCCGTTTTTCTCTCTTTGTTGGGCTTTTGGCCGCCACAAAGGCATGTTATTCTTGCAGTGATGTGTGTAAATCACTTATTTATATAAAAAGTAAGGACAAAAGGGATTTAGAGGGGTGATTTTAGGCCAACAATTGGACTTCAACCACCCATCTTGGATGAAGAAGAAAAGGAAAAAAAAGAGAATATGATAATGGGGTACAGCTAGGTTTTGTTAAATACCAAGGTTTTCAAATGTAATATATAATTTAAATGTTTCTGATTCAACTACCAAAGTAATTAAACCTTTATCGCAAATCATTTTCACAAGTTTCTTCATCATTAAAACTCTTATCATTTCCCTTATCGGAAATCATTTTCACAAGTTACTTCATCTTTCAAACCCTTATCGCAAATCATCTTCACAAGTTCCTTCATCATTCAAACTCTTATCATTTCCCTCAAACCCCCAAATCTCAATCTCTCAAATTTGTGGCATTCTCTCTCTTTTAAATAAATGATATTAATGAGACTTAGTCATTTATAATTAAATATTTATGTATTTTAATTATATGATTGATATTTATGAATATTCTTCATTTTAAATTTCAGAATAATTGTTATTTATTAAGCTATTAAAATAAAATTAATGAAAAATGAAAAACAAAGTTTAATATTAAAAAAAGATTAAAGTTTGCGACGGTGCAAACTATCACCAAAATCACATAGGAGCGGTTCCTAATAGTCAGAATACTCCTAGAACAAAAATATAAAGCACGGTTAACTATGATTAAAATTGTCGCAAAATTTATTTTGAGGCGATTGAGACAACGGTTTTCTGAACCATTGCAAAAGGGTCTCACGATACAAAATCTAGAAATCTACTACCGTTGTGGAACTGTTGCAAATGTTAATTGTGATGGTTACAAATAATAGATATCAATCTAAGTATTTAATATATTTTTTTGGTATTTGATATATAATACGGTGAATTTGAAGTTAGTTAATTTGTAATTGTGACAATTAATTCATTATTTCTTCAACAAACAATTAATTCATTATCTAGTTTATTGATTTGGTAAAATAGAATATAGTTGATGGATTTTTTTTATTGTTAACACTTGAATTAAGGCACGTTGATGATATATATTGAAATTTTGGACAGAATACATGAAACTAATTATAAAGATGAATATTAATTATGAGGTAAGATAAAGTGATTAAACTTAGTATCTTTTGTATAATAGATAAAATAAAAAAAAGATAATTAGATAATAGACAAATATAATAACCAAAATGTAATAGAAAGAATATTTTATTTCGATAATAAAAGAGAAGAAACAAAAAATGTACATCATAGACCATATGTAATTTTAATAAACTTGTCTACCATACATAGGACATATGTAATTTTAATAAACTTGTCTGCGACACATAGGGCATGTGTTAGATGTATCTAACCACTTCATGATACAATCTTGATGATATATATGCAGACATGGATCAGGCAATTGAATAGCCTCAGATCCAACCAAAAACTCTACCAGACAGATGCAACACGTCATAGCTTCAGAATTTTCTTCAATTATAATTCTTTCAAAATTGTCGTCAAATCGTCTTTGTATTTGAGTAGTGTCAATATTTTGTCTTGTTCTTGTATGAACAGCGTTGATCTCAGAGGTATTATTTTCATCGAAAATAAAGTGACCATCATAAGACTGCATACCTTGATTGTTGAATCGTGTTCGGGCCAACATGCTTGACATATACAGATTTCCACTGTGAATCATGTCAAAGACCGTCATATTTTCTTCAATTCCCTCTATTGCTCCATAATGTTGTGGTGGCTCCATTTCTGTGATTTAAAGTTTACCACTTTTTTTCTCTGAAAATAATGTATAAATAGAAAAAATTAAAAATTGAAATAAGAGAAGAAGTAAGAAAACATAGAAAGGATTAAGAATTGAAATAAGATAAGAAGTAAGAAAACATTAAAGGATTAAGAATTGAAATAAGAGAAGAAGTAAGGGAGATCGCAAAAATAAAAAGAAGAAAAACCTTTGGAGATCGCAAAAACAGAGGCCGGTGTGTGAATGTGTTGTTGATGGCGGTGATAAAAAGAGAAACCTCGTTGTTCTGCGGTGAATCAGTGGCGGAAGAACAAAAACCGTTGTGATAGCGTAACCTCAGTTGTGCGGCGGTGATCGAAGCAGAAAACAGAAACCTCAACAAGAATCAGACAGAAAGTAGTAAGAGTGTGAAGATGAATAGACGAATTAGCAAACAGAGTAAAATTGTTGTAAGAAAAAATAACGTATACCCAAATATCTATATACGCGCCCGCGGGAATAAGTGTTCAACGTTAATATTTTGGTTCTTGAGTGATTATTTTTAGTGTGAATCTTTTGAGGCCGATCAAATCTTTTAGTATTCATTCAAGGTTCAACGCTAATAAATAATCTTTTGCATTTATTTTTTATGGAATACATCTTATTATGTGATTTTTTTTAGGGAAAATCTTTTGTATTTATTATTTTGATTCTATTATCGATTTATTATCACTCTCTTTATCTCTCATCACATAACGTGTTCCCTTTCTCTTGATTTCATTAATTGGAATTTTCTTTGCTAATTGCTTTGATTTGTTGATCCTTTAATTACACTAATTGGTATCTTATTTGTTGTCTATGCTGCAGGAGTAGTTAGTTATTTTCTTAATGACTTAACCTACCATTCTTTTCAAATTAGGTTAATTGAATTAGATTTAAGTGTTATACTTTCTTGTTCTCAAAATCATATGATATGTCTTTTCGTAATTTTTATGATTCCTAAATCTCTCTTTTCTTAACTTGATTTAAATATTTTTAGGACATAATAACTTCAATAAATTTATTATTTTGGTAAACTTTTTCTGATGTAGGTGTGGCATTCGGAGACAGTTGGATCTCAGTAGAAGATTATGTGGTGTGTAATAAGATTGTTCTACCAATAAGTTTATTTTGTTGAACTTTCACATATTTCATGTACTTGATCTAAATTTTCGGTTCTCATGGGGTCCTCTCCTTAAAGACATCTCAAGACTTGATGATATTGGACTTCAACAATCAAACGGGTATTTGTATAGCTGGCAGTTTTGTCCATTTCAGACAAAAGGGAGATTTGGCATAGTGGTTGGAGTTCTTACCATGTGATTAAAAGGTAAAAATAACTAGCTTAAATTTCATATAACATGTTACATATTATGGCTCCATAGTTTATGCTATTCATTCCTTGTGTGTCACTGCTTAACATAATAATTTCTTTATACATTGTTTTTGTATTTTTGCTTTACATAGCTCTAATTTGTTTTCTTGTAAAATGTTCAGAATTTTGTAGGAACTTCCTCATTTTGTGTACTTGGAGTTGGATAAATTACTTAGTTTTTCCAATGTTGTCATCTATTTAAGCTTGTAGTTCATTCACACTGTAACTGTGTTTGCTACTGCATAACAGGAAATGGATCCTCTCCATCACATGGTCAACTAGTAAATACATGTCAAGTTACATAAATAACTCAGTTTAACTCTATAAATATATGATGGCAAATATACAAAAGAGGATAAAAATGCAGTTATGCTGATAAGTTGTAACTGAGGAAAGAAAACCCAAATTAAGTGTAATTTTCTAGTATCATCAAAATTTGGTGAAAGATTATTAGGTGTTTATGTCAATGGTTATCTAACAGGATGATTCTTAGACCTTTCCCTGAAATTATTTTGTGGTGAAGGGCCTTAACTTGTATTACTGAAAAAGTGGTTGGATTCTAGCTTCCGACAGTATAGCATTAGCATAGACATCTTTGTAACTAAATCTTACAATCTACTAAAGTTACTTTGGAGAATTCAAAGAAAATTTAGATATACAATACATATTTAGTTTTTAGATTTTACTTTTACTCTAATATAGATTACTAATTTTTCATCATTCTCTCTTACATGCATGCTTTCCTATATATGTTTTTAGTTTATAGTTGGTTTAAATATGTCTTTGGTCTTTACAGTTATAATATTTTTTGATTTTGTTTCTCGTAAGTTATTTTGTTTGACTCACATCCCTGCAATTACAGATTCATTTTAAAATGGGCCCTCAGTCCAAAGTCTGTTAAAAAATTCTAATACCGTTAAGATTTTTTTAATAAAAACTAAAAAATAAATTAAAAATTAAAAATCTGATGATTATTGTTTGAAAGGGTGATCAAAATTGAGAACCCTAATTTCTATTGTCTCACTCTAATATTCAAACAAAAACTTGTTAGTACGATTATATTATTTTAGTCCCAACAAAACATACATTGCTACAAAACCACTTCTCAGCTTCATGAACTACATGTCAAAAGTTTCAAACTTTCTTTCTTACCCACATCTCAGATCCAACATGCAACCACGAAACACATAACTTATAACTCAATTCGCGACCACTGGATTGGTTCTAAACACTACGCCAAAAATGACATTTTATAGCGCGTCTTTTACAGCGTTTATTAAATACAAGCGCTGTAATATAAATTTTCAAAAATAATGGAGGCTACAACAGCGCTTTTTTTACATGCGCTGTAAAAAAAAGCGCTGTTGTAGGGTCATATAGGGTCAGAAAGCGCTACCACATAGCCTTTTACAGCGCTTCTTCAGAAAGCGCTGTAAATCAAGCGCTATTGCATAGCCTTTTACAGTGCTTTGTAACAATGTTTATTGTTACTGATATAAATTGTTACATGATATAATAGGGTTTCTGATAAATTTTATTTATATGTGTATTATCAATATATATAGGTCATAATATATCAGACTTGAAATCATGCTTATTGTTTAACTGCATTTATATATATAGGTCATATAAATGGACCGGAAATGGATGTCTGCCAATTGATTGACAAAAGAGTATGAAAATGTAGTGAAGGAGTTTATTGAGTTTGCAGTGATGAATGCAAAAGATCCAAATAGAGTCGTTTGTCCTTGTTTAAAATGTTGTTTTGGAAAACGCATTAGAGCAGACGAATTGGAAGGACATTTAGTATGGTATGGAATTGATCAAAGCTATACATGTTGGATAAGACATGGTGAGAAAATCAATGATAATACTCGCACAGATACATATGTTTCAACTGATTTCGACACAGATACATATGAGCCGGACCGAGTTGAGGAGATTGCAAAAGCAGTTGAAGAAGATCTTCGTGATTGTCCTAAAATGTTTGAGAGCTTGTTGAGTGATGCAGAGAAACCATTATATAATGGTTGTACTAAATTCACAAGACTTTCGGCGATACTAAAGTTGTACAACTTAGAAGCGAGTAATGGATGGTCTGATAAAAGTTTCACATAATTACTAACCCTCTTAAAAGATATGTTGCCAGATGATAATGAACTTCCCAGTAGAACCTATGAAGCTAAACGAATTTTGTGCTCTATTGGTATGAGTTATGAAAGAATTTTCACGCGTGTCCTAATGATTGCATTTTATTTCGAAATGAATATGAATTACTAAAGGCGTGTCCGAAATGCAATGTATCTCGATATAAGAATAAAGAATCTACTCCAGCAAAAGTCGTGTGGTATTTTCCTATAATACCAAGATTTAGGCGCATGTATCGCATTGAAGAAGATTCAAAACACTTGACATGGCATACAGATGAAAGAATTAGAGATGGAAAGTTTCGACACCCTGCAGATTATCCGCAATGGGCAAAAATTGATCACGAGTATCCTGAATTCGGGATAGAGTCGAGAAATCTACGCCTTGCACTTTCTACTGATGGAATGAATCCACACAGCACGTAGCCTGTGATTTTGTTGATTTATAATCTACCTCCATGGTTATGTATGAAGCGTAAGTTTATGATGTTGTCTCTGTTAATTTCTGGACCCAAACAACCGGGGAATGATATCGACGTATACTTGGCTCCTTTAATTGAAGATTTAAAAATTATGTGGGAGACAGGTGTAGAAGTCTATGACGGGTATAAGAAAGAATGTTTCAATTTGAGGGCTATGTTGTTCGGCACAATTAATGATTTTCCAGCATATGGTAATTTATCAGGATATAGCATTAAAGCTCAGTGTGCGTGTCCTATATGTGAAGAGAGTACAAATTGGATGCGGTTGAAACATTGTAAGAAGAATGTATTTCTTGGACATCGTAGATTTTTACCTTATAGTCATCAGTATCGTGGGTGGAGAAATGCATTCAATGGAAAATCAGAGGAAGATAGAGCTCCTGTAGCATCGACTGGATATCAAATTCTTGAGAAGGTACAAGGTTTGACCAATAAATTTGGCAAACCTTTTGCGGGAGAGCTGGTCAAAAATGGGTGGAAGAAAAAGTCAATTTTCTTTGAATTGCCATATTGGAAGTCATTGTATGTAAGACATTTTCTCGATGTGATGCATATTGAGAAAAATGTATTTGACAGTGTTATTGGTACGTTACTCAATGTACCAGGAAAGTCTAAGGATGGCATCAATGCAAGATTGGACTTGGTCGATATGGGAATAAGAAATGAATTGGGTCCCGTAAAGAAAGGAAATCGCACATATCTACCTCCAGCCACTCATACTCTATCTAGAAAGGAAAAAGTTGTTTTGTGTAAATTTCTACATGAAGTTAAAGTTCCAGAAGGATACTCTTCAAACATTAAAACTTTAGTTTGCATGAAAGACCTCAAGTTAAAAGGTTTGAAGACCCATGATGCTCTTATTCTAATGGAGCATTTGCTACCAATAGGTATACGATCAATTTTACCTGAAAAAGTTCGCCGAACCATAACTAAATTATGTTTCTTGTTCAGGGAAATTTGTAGTAAAGTGATTGATCCTCAGAAATTACCGAGATTGCAGAGGGAAATTGTTGTTACTTTGTGTGAGCTTGAAATGTACTTCCCGCCCTCGTTTTTTGATATAATGGTTCACCTTACTGTTCATCTTGTTAAGAGAAGGTCTTTTATAAAAAAAGCGCTGTAATAGGGTTAAAAAATAAAATAGGAAGGTCTTTTACAGCGCTGTAAAACACAGCCTTTGGACATGGTAAAACAAAGAGTCATTTAATATAGAACCCTATTATAACGCTTTTCTAAACAAGCGCTGTAATAGGGTTAAAAAATAATATACGAAGGTCTTTTACAGCGCTTTCCACATAAGCGCTGTAAAAGGGTCTTTTAAAAAATAAAATAGGAAGGTCTTTTACAGCGCTTTCCACATAAGCGCTGTAAAAGGGTCTTTTAAAAAATAAAATAGGAAGGTCTTTTGCAGCGCTTTTTGACAAGCGCTTTAAAAGGCTTATGAAAAAGCGCTTAAATAGGCTTTTAAAAATAAAATGATGAGACCTATTACAGCGCTTGTTTAAAAAAGTGCTGTAATAGGGTCATATATATAATAGTAAACCTCTTCAGTTTCATGTTCATTACGTAAATTTTTCAGTTTCCTCTGCGCGTTCTCTTTCTCCTTGCGAACCCTACGAACCCTACGAGAGTTTCAGTTTTCCTTGTTTCTTCCTCATTACTTACTCTCATCCTAGACCTACGATCGTACGCAAACATCATAATCCTCAAGTAATCCCGTTTTCATCCTCGTTTTCGTCTGCGAACCTTGTAACCCTACCATCGTTCGTAACCGTCCGTCCTCGTTTTCATCATCTTCTGCGCCGTTCGTTTGTGAACCCGTAACCCTAAGCATTTTACAAGGACTATTTCAGGTATTGTAGTTATTATTTTTTTGTTTCACTAAAATGCATGTTAACTTTTTGTTGCTACGTACTTAGACTGAACTGAACTGCATATATGTTGATGTTGAACTGCATGTTGTAGATAAATGGATACCAACAAGGGGTTAGATTGTCAAAATGAAGAAGTTGGCAACACTAAGACTTACGAAAATGAAGTCAAACGTGGTGCAACAATAATGCAAAATGTTATAAAAGCAAGAAGTACTAAGCAAAAATTTGAGGTATACTTTGTTGTTTTCTGTATCTGCTGTTTGCTGTTAATATATTATACCTTGTTTGCTGTTAATACATTGAGTTACTTACTATTTATTAGGTTGGATGGAATGAGAGTGGTCAACCAATTGACCCCAACAGTTCCATGTTTGTTAGTTATATTGGAGCTGTTGTTCGTCAAAATATACCAATCACAATAGATGATTGGAGAGATAAGGCATTGAAGAATGCCAAAGATGTATTGTGGGCTGATATACAGGTAATTTTTTTACTCCACCCTATTATTTATAAATTTTACAATATACTGCTTTGAAGTATTTTACTCAAACTACATATTTATTTGGTTTCCAGTCAACTTTTGTTCTTGATGAGGTGAGAAAGAGCTATGTGCTCAGAGTTGCCGGGAAAATACATCGGGGCTTTAGATCTCACCTCTCTAATTGTTATTTAAAAGACCGTGAAGGAAATACGATTGCGGAAGCTCCAAAAATATATAAGCATTATATATCAAATGAGGAATGGAGCACATTCGTATCAAAACGTTCCGACCCCGCATTTGTTGTAAGTGATTAATTTATTAGCATTTGTTTTTTATTATTCATATTCATAGCGTATTTTAAATTTTTACTAGATTGTTATTTTTTATATTTAGAATATTAGTAAGGCAAATCGCGAGAGGGAAAAAATTATTCCCCACCCATACAAGAAATCTCGTATGGGATATGCTCGTCTAGAGCAAAAACTTGTAAGTATTCTATCTAACTAATGTGGTATATTTAATTAATGTGGTATATTATAAACTATACTATCTAACTAATATTTTGTTTATGATCTTAACGATAATAGCTACAAGACACCCAATCCGATCAACCGTTGGGTCGTCATATATTGTGGAAGGAAGCTCGTGTAAATAAAGACGGAGTGGTTGATAACGAAAATGTACAAAAAGTAATAGAACTTTGTGTAAGTATATTTATCACTTTAATATTTTTTAATATTGTATTTTAAAATGTTTTTGAACTTATCTTTTTAATCCTATGTGTATTTTAGGCGAATCTTGAATCGGAAAATCAAGAGGACAACAAGGCAAGTTGCAGGGACATATTGGGTAAAGTGTTTAATGTTCCTAAATATTTCGGCCGCGTGAGGGGGAAAGGATTTGGCGTAACTCCTAGAAGTTATTTTTCACAAGAGAAGCGCCAAAATCCATCTAACGAGGAAGTATTAGAGAAGATTAGAGTATTAACGGAGCAAGTGGCCCTCTTGGTGAAGACAAATAAAGACAAGCAACTTGCGGACCAGCCCCAACGTGAAATTCACATTGAGAGTGAAAACGCAAGTTGCAACGTTGGTCTCAACAGAATTCCTGAGGTAATTAATTACTTAATAAAATAAGAAATTCATTAAATTTTCTTGTTTCACATATACTTATGTATTAATTAACCATTGATTTTAGGGGGTCACTCCATGCTTTCTATACTTATCCCCCCCTACTCATCGGAAGGTCGGAAAGGGAACATTGTGCAATGCTCCGGGCGAAGTATTGCACAACACACCAATTCCTGCGGGCCATGTCAAAGTATCGCTAGTTATTGCTTTGGAACCAAATGCACCGTTGCCTGTACCGGACAACGATGCAGATTTGAATTATTTGGGCGAAGCAATTGGCAGCTACGTGGCATGGCCCAAACATCTTGTCTCCCTTGACAAGGTATGTTTAATTAATTGAAATGTATGTTTAATTGATTATATTTAATTGCTGAATTTTTTCCAATGTTAACTTTAATTTTACATTTATTTAGATTCAAACAAAGTCTAATAAAGGGAATGATAAGAAGATTCCCAGAAATGAAATAGTCACATCGCCCGAAAAGGTTTGTAACTTATTCTGTAAGGTTTGTCATTTTTTCTGATTCAATAAACTAACAATTTGATTAACCTCATTTTTTCAGATTGAAACTAATAAACCACCCGCACAGCAAGCCAGCAAGCCAGCTGCCGAACCACGACTGGATGTTCGTGGCAAAAATAAAGCCGACAAACCTAAAAAATTGGAGGGTAATAAAACAAGCAAACTGCAAAAGCTGGAGGGTAATAAAGCGGCCAAAATTGTTGCTGCTAAAAAACTGGTTCGTGTAAAATTAGTTGCTGCTCCTGCTCCTAAAATAAGTCAGCCACGACTTGCTCCATATGGGTCGTCTCTTGACATACAGGCAAAAAAAAATATGGGCAGCAACGATTCACGAATAATAAGCATGGATAAAGATCTATTCGGAGACGCGTATGAAGAATATTTTGAAAAAGAGCACATATACGAAATTCTCGACCATAAGGAGCTGAGTGCTACTGTTATGAGCATTTACATGAGGTAAAAATTACTTTTCATCGCATTTATTTGTAATTAATTTAATTTATTGGTAATTAATCTAATTTGAAATTTTTATTGAAGGTTTTTGTATGAGAAGTTCGTGTGCGCGCGCAGATTGTCGAATAGATTTTCATTCTTGTCTCCGCATAAGATTTCGATGCTTAAACACAATCCAGCGAATGTAAATAAATACGTTTTAGATATACTATTAGGAAATAAAGAGAAGGATAAGTTATTCCTTGCACCATATAATTCAGCGTACGTAATTATATATTCTATATTTATATCTTTTTTAATTTATGAGATCTTAATTTATTAGTTGTTAAACTAAATTTTTGTTGTTGTAGGGCACATTGGGTGCTAATTGCAATCAATGCGACCTCTGAAGTTATATACTACCTAGATCCCTTGCACGTCCATTCCAACAATCGCCCCGAGTTAAAGACTTTGTTCGACACGTAAGTAATATTCATTTATTTTTTTGCATATATATATATATATATATATATATATATATATATATATTAAGATCACATTGATTTATAATCACATTTATTTATTCGATAGTGCTTTACAAGTTTTTCGAGCTCAAAGAGGTGCGATAGTGTCGAAGCTAAAGTCAAATAACATCACATGGATTCCAATAATGGTTTGAAATATATGCTTGATAAGAATCATGTTCGACTGTGGGTACTATGTATTGCGATTCATGAAGGAGATTGTTGATAAGAATCAAATTATAATCCTAGAAACGGTACGATATTTTAATTATTTGATTTTCATATATAAACTATGTTTATATTTGATTCTAACTTATTTAAGTTCAATTTTTATATCAGTACTTTGACAATTCCGGTCCATCGTATTCTTAAGAAGAACTAACAGAGATAAAGGAAGACTGGTGTCAGTGTGTGCTTCAAATGAATATTATTTGATTTGTTGGGAAATGGCAAGCTGCAAGGGATGTGGTAGTTATGTGCTGTTTGTGTATATATTAGGTTGTGAATATGAGTAGTTGTATGAAAATATAGTGAATCTGTTGTTGTGTACTGATTCTTGTGTGTTTTAGTGTTGTTTTGTTGTTGTGTACTATTGATTCTGGATTGTGAAATGATTCTAGGTGAAAATGATTTTGGAATAAAATTTGTGAAGTGATTCTGGATTAAAAGACAACGCTTTTAAAAAAAGTGCTTTCTAAAAAAGCGCTTCTAAAATTTACAGCATATTATTTAATAAAACTAAAAAAAAAAACACCTTTTACAGCGCTTTCTCATAAAAGCGTTGTAATAAGTGCATTGTTATGCACCTTTTACAGCGCTTTTTTGAAGAAGCGCTGTAAAAGGTGCAAAATAGTGCATAATAATGCATCTATTGAGTGCACCTACTACAACACTTCTTGGAAAAGCGCTGTAATAGGTGCATAACAATGCATCTGGATAAGTGCACCTTTTACAGCGCTTTTGTGAAAAAACGCTGTAATAGGTGGATAACAATGCATCTGGATAAGTGCACCTTTTACAGCGCTTTTGTGAAAAAGCGTTGTAATAGGTGCATATCAATGCATCTGGATAAGTGCACATTTTACAGCGCTTTTTTGAAAAAACGCTGTAATAGGTGCATAACAATGCATCTGGATAAGTGCACCTTTTACAGCGCTTTTGTGAAAAGCGCTGTAAAAGGCGTATAACAAGCGCGCAATATATCCACCTTTTTTACAGCGCTTTTTTTAATAAAAAACAAGCGCTGTTATATCCTTTTACAGCGCTGGTAACTACAGCGTTTTTTTTTAACAAAAGCGTTGTAATAGGCTTAAAAAAAGCGCTGTAAAAAGTGTTTTTTCGCGTAGTGTAAAACGACCAAAGATTGCAATCTGGAAACAAGAAGAATAGAGCTAGCAAGTGGAAGAAAAAAAAAACATGAGAAGAGTGTGCGAGCTTGCGTCCTTTCGAATTGGAGAACAACACACACATTCAGAGTGACGTTTAATTTTCTCCCTTGAAGGTGAGAAGGTCGTGAGATGAGGAAGAGAAAAAGGGTGAAGATGTGAAGAGGGAGACAATAGAATGTGAAACAGGGTTCTCAATTTTGGCCACCCTTTCAAAAAATAATCAAGAATTTTAATTTCTAATTTATTTTTGTTTTTTATGAAAAAAAGCTTAACGGTGTTAGAATTTTTTTAATAGAAGTTGGATGGAGGGACTATTTTAAAATGAATTTGTATTTGTAGAAATGCGAATTATACAAAAAAACTTACGATGACCAAAATAAAAATATGTTACAACTGCAAGGACCAAAAACATATTTAAACCTTTATAGTTCTTTTGGTTTCCAAACAAGGGGAGAATGATTGATAACAAAACTAAACTACCGGGTGCAGAGGGGTCAACGTTATTCAATAACTTGTGAAAAATAAACCTTTGTAGTGAGGTCTTACTTTTGTTCCTCTGATTGCTCTGAGGTCTTACAAATTATTTGACATATCAGTTAAACTTAATTTTCTTAATAAACTTTTAGTATAATATGATTTCTTGTAAAACATGATATAGCAAGAGTTTATACAAACTTTGAGGTAGAAATTCTATCATTCGTTTTATCTCTAGCTTATGGATGATCAAGATTTTAGTCTGCCCAGTTGATTATGTTTGTGCATTCAATTGTATAAGTGGTTGGTTTTCATCTATATTACATTTATAAGACAAGTTATTTTTTATAGCCATTATATGATGCACTATCACCTACAGTTGCATATTGTTCTGAGGCATTCTTTTTGTAATATATAATTGCGTCATATTTATAGTATTACCTTGTTTCTTTCAAATTATATGTACAACTTCTTGACGGTATCACGACTTGGTATAAAGCAAATATCATTTGGAGCTGTACAACTTCTTTTGTCAACTTATTGGACAAGTTTTTTGGGTAAAAGTTTTTGAAATTAGGTGCTCTTATTGATTTTGAAATTAGGCGCTGTCATGAGTTATGTTATAGGTGTTTTTATGATTTTGAAATTAGGTGTTTTCATTACTTTTAATTATTATTGGTATTTTGAGTACTTTTGGTACTCTATTTTGATTACACTATGTTCTGCTGATCAAAATAAAGTAATAATAGCAAGAGAGTAAAATCTTTCAGAACAAACCACATAACTTCAATTAACTTGAAACTTTTTTATTATAGTGGTCATCTAAACTCATAATTTATTCATGTTTAATTTTCTTGCTTTCAATGGTTACAACTGGTCATTTAAGTAATAACATCCTGAAAGGAATAGAAAAACCAGAGAAAATTCTAAGCTAATTTAAGTGAAACATTTTCTGTATAGAAAAAAACAATTATGCTTATCAACATATGAATAGAGTTAAAATAAAAATGCTATAAAGAATGAAAGAAAAGTCTTCAAAATGACTACAAATATTGGTGAGAATTTAGAACCGCGGAAAGAAAATTACCAAAACATATACAATATTTGGCCCAACCAAAGAAATAATATTACATAGCAATAAAAATTCCTTTCCATATTCTTAATCGTATTATTCAATTTGTTATATGGTGATAATTTCAAAAGATGCAAGTGAATAATTTTAACTTGAAAACTCCAAGTTATGAGTTGTTTTTGGAGATCACACGTACATGCTTGATATTTGTTAGCCTATGAGGGTGGTTTGAACAAAAGAGTATTTTAATTTAGTTATTTGCAGTTTTTATATTAGGTATAACTCATCTTCACAAAATCGACTTGTAAAGTGAGGAGTATCTCTTTATAAACTATTGTAGAGTTCTATCTCTTATAAATATGGTGGAACTTGAGTTTTTCTCAGCTAATATCTTAAAATGATTGTTGTCGGCTTGGTTAAAAATATGAAGAGGGACTAAAAAGATATTAAGTATAATACTAAAATTTCTTACGTGGTTAGAAGTTGTTGGTTAAAGAATGTAATTTAACCCAGAAGATGTTCACCATTTTACATTACCACAAAAACTATGGCCTTAAATATTTGTTCCCTAAATATGCATTGCAAGGGACTATCATATATGATTAATTGGACTTTATTGATAAATTAGATTGAATTGCAATAAAAAAATTAAACCAATTAAATAGTTCATAAATTCCACCACATATTTAAAACAAATCAGTTAACTAAGTTAATTCAAAATTCAGTTTAATAATTTTAATTTTAGTTAAGATTTTTTTCATAAAAAATTTTCAAAATTTATTTTTCTCAAAAGAAATATAGAAACGTTTATGTTTTTTTAGAAAATTTTTGAGAAAAAAATCGTAAACATTTTTTTTTGAAACACTTTTAATTTTTTTCTCAAAAATTTATTTTATTAAAAAAAATTATATCTATGTTGTTAAAAAAAATCGAAAAAATCTAGTCAAAAGAATTTATTTTCAAGTTTATAATAGCGTATTTCCGTGAATTTCGTATGTGTTGATTTCGTAACTT
>JBBPBP010009779.1:58213048-58245730 GCA_037974735.1 Cicer chorassanicum | reverse complement strand
ACTATAAAATAGTTTACATTTAAAATTCCTCTTGATATTTTTAATGTAACTCCTTAATAAAAATAAAGCTAAGTTATCAAAATCTCAAATGATTTAAAAGTGAAATACATTGTGAAGTTTAAGAATTAAAAAAAAAAAAACGTAATTTGAATAGAACTCTTTTTCGTTGAAGTGTAAAAGAATTTATTTATAGTTATTCAAATACATTATTGAATAAATTAGAATACACATACAGAAACAAATAACATAAACTAAAAGAAACCTATAACTAAGATAATGATTGTGATCTGGTATCACAAATTCACTCTACATTAAATAGCTGATGAGTAATCTGGATATACTATTCAATTTTTCAATGCTAAAACTTGGAAAAATATCACCCCAACAACATAGTGAGTTATAAAAACACAGTAACATAAATTTATAAAACGGTTTATTGATGTTTTCCAACCATATTGGTGTGTTAAGTATGAAAAATCATCTCAATAGTAATAATTTAAAACTTAATCATAATATAATAAGATAAAGTTTGCATTCTTTAAACAAAGTTTTGTACTATATACTTAACTATACATATGTATATATTTATATATAAACTACACTTGAAATCATTAAGTCCGTGAACTAGTTCGTGTTATTCGGTATAGCTCGATATCAAGAAGGGGTGAATAGATACAACATATTTCAATGTGTAACGAATGCATTTTTAATATTTTATGATAAATGCTTATTTGAGCAATTCACTCAAGAACCTTTTGTGATTAATGTGAGATATCGAATTAAGAGATAATGAAACAGTCAACGGTGAAATTGATCTTGACAATCAATTTACTATTGCTTGTTTGAATTGTCAATACCCAAACTAGATTTACCAATTCTTAAGTAGGACTCAATAACCAAGCGAAGAACGAAGAATTAAATCGAATGACGATAAAATATCAAATTACTTAATTCTATGATTTGTTTGTGATTTCTTAGATTTGAGATTTTCTTATATACTTTTGAAAACAATTTTAATTTCCGAAAATTCTTTCACCAAGAAGTTTAAGTTTCTTGAAAAAAAAAAATTAAACACAAATTGAATTAAGTAATCTAATGGTAAGATAATCCAAACCATGATTTATTCTTCGTTTAAGTGTGAGTCACCGAAGAGATACTAGCCTATAAGCATGGTATGTCAAAAGTCATGACCGCAAGAGGTGTCCAACTTGTTTTTCTCTTACTATTCATCCTTTATTGAAGAACATTTTCCCCTTTTAGGAACACATACAATGAACTCACCATATATTTGATCGTTCTATATTGAAGGCATTATTTAATATAATTACATAATTCTTTCAAATAATTTGTATTTGTTAACTTAACACGTGTGTGTGTGAATGCATACATATGTAGAATGACCAGTCAGACAATAAGTATAAACCATAGAAACAAACTTTGACATAGAACATTTAACAACCACATTACATGCAAAACTCAAAACTGAAATATATAAATGAAAATAGAAATTTATGTACTAAATAACTTAAAAAAATCAATTTAAAACCCTAAACACACCCTAGAGAGATTTGAGACCCTAATCTTGATTCTCATTTCATTTCCTATGAGCAAAACCCTAGCTTTTTCAAGTTCCTCTTTCTTCTTCAAAGTTTGTCCTAATTAGTCTCTTCATCTCTAGTCTTCATCAACGAACAATACTTCATCCCAATATTTCCTTTTCCTTCTATCCCTATTTCTCTCTCTAGTTCTCTGGCTTTCTACTTCAAATTCTCGTCAAAAAAGCAAAGATTATTTATTGGGTTGGTTGGAATATATGAATCAAAGAAGAAATTTCACTTTTATTTTTCTTTTTTCTTCTTCTCTCACTCTCTCTTCAACTCCCTCTTTCTTTCCCTTGCATTTTTTTTCTTCTGGTTTGCTTTCTTCTCCAAAATGAGGGAAAAGTATAAAATAATACTTTAAAAGGTATTTGAGGGTAATGCCTTTCCAAAAATACCTTCAATCAAATATATCAATTCCTCAAAAGTCTTATTCTTAGTTCTTGGTCTACTTTGGGATTGGGCTTAGAAATACTCTCTAGTTTATCTAATTCTATCTTAAATCCTTTGAAGATTCACTACTGTACTCAACCAAATTATAATATAATAATAAATATCTTTACTCTAAACTTAAACAAGTTACCCTACTTATAATTCATGATCATATACCTATAATCTTGGGAAACTATGATGATGCACTAAGTCCAAATCAGGGCTTGCATATCATTCTCTAATACTAGGACTGAGCATCAGCCACCTTCAACTGTTAATGTATATAAAAAAATAAAAGGAGTGAGATAAAAATATCTCAATGAGCTCTAAAAATAAAGGGAGGGTAGATTAAAAATATTTCTTTCATAATTATGCATAAAAAGAAGAAATTATGATGCATCTCATGATGAAGCACTTAATTTCAATTTTTCATAAAAGCTTAACTGAAATCATTCTTTCATTATGATTCTGAAAACTATGCATGACCTCAAATCTTTTCCTTGAAACAAGGAAAAGTCGCCCAATATCTTGATGTGGGTCACCAAGATAATTGAGTCCTGATTAGTAAAAGTGGTCTGGCCAAACCTAAACCAACGTCCTAATTGTTCTCGTCTACCTGTTGTTCCATGCCTGGGACAAACCTAAATGTCCCACCGTGAATAAGGTCATGCATGCTCTGATTAATAAGAATGTAATGCACTTGAGATGTTATGTATGCAATACTTTGATAATATTATATCTGTAATGCATCATTACTCCATAACACTTATAATAACTTAACAATGTATTGAAAATCAAGTGTGAATTAATGCCTAAGTCCTAAGTCCCTTATCAGAGCTGGAACAGAGGCACAATTAGCCAGAGGCAGAACTCCTAACTAAAGGCAGTGCATTTTGGAGTAACAGCTCAGAATATTCTTGTCCAGAGGCAGTGCATTTTGCAGAACTCCTAATCAGAATGAATAGAGTCAAAGTCAAAAGAAAGCTTGAACCAAAGGCAACTCGATTAGAGGAAACATAATCAGAGACAATCGGAGGAAGAAGAAATAGAGGCAGCCAGAGGAAACAAAACCAAAGACAAGCAGAGGAAACAAAATCAGAGGTAGTTAGAAGAAAACAAAATTAGAGGCAGTCAGATGAAACATAATCAAAGGCAGCCAGATGAAAACATAATCAGAGACAGTCAGAGGAAACAAAATTAGAGACAGCCAGAGGAAAATAGAATCAGAGGCAGCTAGAGGAAAATAGAATCAGAGGCAACTAGAGGAAACAAAATTAGAGGCAGCCTGATTAGAAGCATATGGATACGAGGCAACATGACCAGAGAAAAACTCTAATCAGAGGCAGCATGATCAGACACATATGAATCAGAGGCAAATTTTGATCAAAGACAACATGATCAAGAGCATATGGATCAGAAGCAGCATGATCAAAGGAAAACTCTAATCAAAGGTAGCATGATCAGAAGCATTTCTCCAAATGAAAAATACTCAAATTTAGAAGAATAAGAATCAGAGACAAGATGAAGGAATGATACCAAAGGCAGAAAAGAAGCAACACATCAGAAGAAAAAAAACATAAGTATTTTACTAGAGGCAAAAATACTCAGAATGTTGGAATAACATTCACAGGAAAACAATATAGGTAAGAAAGAGAAGCACTTGAAACACGCATGTTGAGTCTTAGTAGTTGGATTTACACATCTAAACTATAAATCATTCATAACAAAATTAGAGTAATAGCATGCATTGTTTTGAAATCACGAGTATGAGTGTAGGTTTTAAAAGCACCTATATGCTCAAAATTTCATTTCCTCACCTTCTCTGAATTTTTCAATAACCCGATTTGACCCCATAAATGGTTTAATAAATTAATAACCCAATTTGACCTTCATTGAATTTTACCCATGAACCCTAATGCTAAAAACTTAATGTAAAAGAACTCACAATTTGCCAATAAGGGATTCTTATACTTCGAACTGGTTGTGGGATTTTCTTGCTTTCTCAACTTCTAGCTCTTCTGACCTTTATACTCTGGTTCGAATTTTGAGATCCCCCAAATGTTGCTCCATATCTTCTTTTAATGTTACTTTGGTCGATTAATGGATCTTGAGAGGACGAAAGGGACAAGCAAAGGGTCGGGCAAGTGTAGAAACTTTTGTCTTTGAAGGATTTTGGAAAGAAGAAGAATATTGATGGATGAGGGAGACGATGAACAACAACGATGCTGGTGCTTATCGAATGTTGAGAGAAATAAAATGGAGGTTTTTATTAGTTAAGGGTACCCGTGAGAGAGAGAGAGAAAAAGAGAAATAAAGGTGGTATGTTCTTTATTTTCCACTTGGACTTGTTAATACTACTATTTTCCTATTCTACTCCTGATCATAATTTAATATTACTAAAAATACAACATTAACAATTAATAAAATCCTAGAAATTCTAATTAGTACTTAAATCTTACCAATATTTCTAAGGTAGTGAGATGGTTGTTACACTTTATCAAAAAATAAAATAAAAATCAACCTTTAGCTTCCATAAATCATAAATGGAGCAACAACAATATCATAAAATAAGAGCAAGAGGAGTAACCAAATAAGTCAATAACGAAACAATAATGGAAAATCGTTCTCTTCCAGCTCAAGTTCTTTGTATCAACCCTCTATTTATACAATATCAATGAGTATGTAAAGAAAGAGATACAAGTGAACTTTTCATAGAATCAAGACCTTGTAAAATTGAAATATAAACAAATGCATTCTTCATCTATGGATTTTATCCAACTCTAAGTTGAATACAAGCTAGCATGAAAAATGTCATGGGAAGTTGGACAACATTTTATTGGCTTAAAATGAATGGTTAAAATTTGATTCTTGAAATTAAAAATGATTGAGCACATTAGTCCCTTAAATAATTACATGGATTAAATGGGTGACCCAACAGACTAATGTAATTGAAGATTTTTAATATATTGGGATTATTTTGGATTTTTTTTTCTATCAGTGCTTACGGAGAAGTATATATTTTGAATCAATACTTTTTAGTAGCATTGGAAGCTTAGGAGTTGAAATTGAATGTGTTATGCAGACAGTTGAAAAGATAGACTAACAGTGGTTAATAATAAACTTGAAAAATGAGGAATTTCAACTTATCAACACTAATTTTGTTTTTGACTTTTTATAAGTTCAAATAACTTATTTAAACTATTGTCAAGAGACTGCAAATTGCCAAGTTTTAGCAAAACCGTTTAGACAAACATTGGAAAGCTAACAAATAACACAAGAACTGAAACATAATGAAAGTAGTGCAAACAACCTTAGAGCTAACTAATGACATATCCAATTGGTAAAATAATAAACTAATTATGCAAAAGCAAGCCAAAATCCTTATTCCAACTGCAATGTCAAGTCTGCATGATGCATATATTGTGCACATAGCCACACATATTCATTGAATACAAACACACAAGATATATTTTACCTCATTCACAAGAGATTTAAATTGTGACATTCCATCAAACTGCAAAAATAATCCAATTTGGATCAATTAGAGGTACTTAACTACAGGGAATCGTTAAAGGTTAAGAAATTAGACTACAATTAGTTACTCATGGAACGGGACAAAATTTCAGATTTCTCTTCAGCTTTTGAAACCCAAGTCATGCCATTTTATAACCCAAATTTTTAAATTTATGTTCATTGCTGGCCATTTTGAAGTAACGAAATTAATTTTTTCTAGAGGATTTTGTAAGTGGTTGTAATGTTACTCTACAATACAACCTTTCATTCCAAATACAACAATAACAACCAATAGTCCTCTTGGTAGCTATTATGATGTCATAGTTTTTTATGCAGGAAGAATAAAATTCAACACAAGAATCATAGATACATGATAAAGAAATTAGTGAGGAATTTTTTATCATATTTCATCAAGGAAAGTCTCATTTACTTGAGAGAATAACATGGAAAGGATGATTGTTAACCCGTCAAGAGGTTGTTGTTTTGTTTGATCATTTTTTTCCAGAGTTTATTAAGTGACCTTTTTACTTCGAATGTTTTTAATTAAAAAACTTTTCATATGCTTTTGTTATGTTGTACTGTTTAAATTACTTTCAGAGAAATAGAGAGAACTCTCCTCCAAGGATTTCCCCTTCTACAATAAAGTCATTACTCTATTCACCAAACCTTATAAATACTCAATGATTCTCTTTTCTCTAATTCCATAACTACTTCTATTTATACAAGATAATCCTTACCCTCCAATTGACATCCCTGAGCCAAGAGTACCTGCTGCAGACAGAAACACTAACACAGTCTTAGACCTCAAATTCATACTAGAGACAGAAAACCCATCCCTCCTAGAAAAAGTTAAAAATAAATCAAGTAATATGGAATTATTTAAGCATGTGATTTCTCATTTTACATCTTAAAAGTTATACACTAATATTAATTTTCAACTACCGCACGTGAAATAATCTACATTAACTTATCACACAAAAATTCCATCTTCTCAAGATTCTAAAAGCAAATAAGAGACAGAAAACTAAAATTGTAGCATGAATCAATTATCGTCATCAAGATTCTACAAAAGCGCTGTAAATTTATATAACAATAGATGCAGTATTATAACCCTTTTACAGCGCTTCTTCAAAAAAGCGTTGTAAAAGGTGCACTTATATAGATGCATTGTTATGCACCATTATGCACCTATTACAACGCTTTTCACAAAAGCGCTGTAAAAGGTGCACTTATCCAGATGCATTGTTATGCACCTACTACAGCGCTTTTCCAAAAAGCGTTGTAGTAGGTGCACTCAATAGATGCATTATTATGCACTATTTTGCACCTTTTACAGCGCTTCTTCAAAAAAGCGTTGTAAAAGGTGCATAACAATGCACCTATTACAGCGCTTTTTTGAGAAAGCGCTGTAAAAGGTGTTTTTTTTTTATAGTTTTATTAAATAATATGCTGTAAATTTTAGAAGCGCTTTTTTAGAAAGCGCTTTTTTTAAAAGTGCTGTCTTTTAATCCAGAATCAGTTCACAATTTTTATTCCAAAATCATTTTCATCTAGAATCATTTCACAATCAGTCAGTAGTACACAACAACAACAAAACAGCACTACAAAACATACAAGAATGAATACACAACAAAAACAGATTCACTATGTTTTAAAATGCACAAATATGCACAAATATTCACACACAATCAGTTCATAATTACATATTCACAACAGCACATAACTACATATTCACACAACTACCTCTTCATATAACTATCAGATATTATATTCACAAACAGCACACCATATCCCTTGCAGCTTGCCATTTCCCAGCAAATCAAATTATATTCATTTCAAGCACATACTGACACCAGTCTTTCTTTATGTCTGTTAGTTCTTTTTCAGAATACGTTGGACTGGAATTGTCAAAGTACTGATATAAAAATTGAACATAAATAAGTTAGAATCAAATATAAACATAGTTTATATATGAAAATCAAATAATTAAAATATCGTACCGTTTCTGGGATTATAATTTGATTTTTATCAACAATCTCCTTCATGAATCGCAATACATAGTACCCACAGTCGATGTTGTTAGTTTGACGAGGGCACTATAAAATAAAACATATAAGTCAATAATTATTTAATTCTGTATTGATTGTAAGTGAAATTTAAAAGCATATATTTCAAACCTTTATTGGAATCCATGTGATGTTATTTGACTTTAGCTTCGACACTATCGCACCTCTTTGAGCTCGAAAAACTTGTAAAGCACTATCGAATAAATAAATGTGATTATAAATAAATGTGATCTTAATATATATATATATATATATATATATATATATATGGAAAAAATAAATGAATATTACTTACGTGTCGAACAAAGTCTTTAACTCGGGGCGATTGTTGTAATGGCCGTGCAAGGGATCTAGGTAGTATATAACTTCAGAGGTCGCATTGATTGCAATTAGCACCCAATGTGCCCTACAACAACAAAAATTTAGTTTACACAACTAATAAATTAAGATCTCATAAATTAAAAAAGATATAAATATAGAATATATATAATTACGTACGCTAAATTATATGGTGCAAGGAATAACTTATCCTTCTCTTTATTTCCTAATAGTATATCTAAAATGTATTTATTTACATTCGCTGGATCGTGTTTACTCATCGAAATCTTATGCGGAGACAAGAATGAAAATCTATTCGACAATCTGCGCGCGCACACGAACTTCTTATACAAAAACCTTCAATAAAAATTTCAAATTAGATTAATTACCAATAAAGTAAATTAATTACAAATAAATGCGATGAAAAGTAATTTTTACCTCATGTAAATGCTCATAACAGTAGCACTCAGCTCCTTATGGTCGAGAATTTCGTATATGTGCTCTTTTTCAAAATATTCTTCATACGCGTCTCCGAATAGATATTTATCCATGCTTATTATTCGTGAATCGTCGCTGCCCATATTTTTTTTTGCCTGTATGTCAAGAGACGACCCATATGGAGCAAGTCGTGGCTGACTTATTTTAGGAGCAGGATCAGCAACTGATTTTACACGATCCAGTTTTTTAGCAGCAACAATTTTGGCCGCTTTATTACCCTCCAGCTTTTGCCAGTTTTATTACCCTCCAATTTTTGAGGTTTGCTGGCTTTATTTTTGCCACGAACATCCAGTCGTGGTGCGGCAGCTGTCTTGCTGGCTTGCTGTGCGGGTGGTTTATTAGATTCAATCTGAAAAAATGAGGTTAATCAAATTGTTAGTTTATTGAATCAGAAAAAATGACAAACCTTACAGAATAAGTTACAAACCTTTTCGGGCGATGTGATTGTTTCATTTCTGGGAATCTTCTTATCATTCCCTTTATTAGACTTTGTTTGAATCTAAATTAAAGTTAACATTGGAAAAAATTCAGCAATTAAATATAATCAATTAAACATACATTTCAATTAATTAAACATACCTTGTCAATGGAGACAATATGTTTGGGCCATGTCACGTAGCTGCCAATTGCTTCGCCCAAATAATTCAAATCTGCATCGTTGTCCAGTACAGGCAACGGTGCATTTGGTTCCAAAGCAATAACTAGCGATACTTTGACATGGCCCGCATGAATTGGTGTGTTGTGCAATACTTCGCCCGGAGCATTGCATAATGTTCCCTTTCCGACCTTCCGATGAGTAGGGGAGGATAAGTATAGAAAGCATGGAGTGACCCCCTAAAATCAATGGTTAATACATAAGTATGTGAAACAAGCAACTTTAATGAATTTCTTATTTTATTAAGTAATTAATTACCTCAAGAAGACTGTTGAGACCAACGTTGCAACTTGCGTTTTCACTCTCAATGTGAATTTCACATTGGGGCTGGTCCGCAAGTTTCTTGTCTTTATTTGTCTTCACCAAGAGGGTCACTTGCTCCGTTAATACTTTAATCTTCTCTAATACTTCCTTGTTAGATGGATTTTGGCGCTTCTCTTGTGAAAAATAACTTCTAGGAGTTACGCCAAATCCTTTCCCCCTCACGCGGCCGAAATATTCAGGAACATTAAACACTTTACCTAATATGTACCTGCAACTTGCCTTGTTGTCCTCTTGATTTTCTGATTCAAGATTCGCCTAAAATACACATAGGATTAAAAAGATAAGTTCAATAACATTTTAAAATACAATATTAAAAAATATTAAAGTGATAAATATACTTACACAAAGTTCTATTACTTTTTGTACATTTTTGTTATCAACCACTCTGTGTTTATTTACACGAGCTTCCTTCCACAATATATGACGACCCAACAGTTGATCGAATTGGGTGTCTTGTAGCTATTATCGTTAAGATCACAAACAAAATATTAGTTAGATAGTATAGTTTATAGTATACCACATTAATTAAATAATAGTGATGTTTAATTACTTACAAGTTTTTGCCCCCTCGCGATTTGCCTTACTAATATTCTAAATAAAAAAATAACAATCTAGTAAAAATTTAAAATACGCTATGAATATGAATAATAAAAAACAAATGCTAATAAATTAATCACTTACAACAAATGCGGGGTCGGAACGTTTTGATACGAATGCGCTTCATTCCTCATTTGATATATAATGTTTATATATTTTTGGAGCTTCCGCATTCGTATTTCCTTCACGGTCTTTTAAATAACAATTAGAGAGGTGAGATCTAAAGCCCCGGTGTATTTTCCTGGAAACTCTGAGCACATAGCTCTTTCTCACCTCATCAAGAACAAAAGCTGACTGCAAACCAAATAAATATGTAGTTTGAGTAAAATACTTCAAAGCAGTATATTGTAAAATTTATAAATAATAGGGTGGAGTAAAAAAATTACCTGTATATCAGCCCACAATACATCTTTGGCATCCTTCAATGCCTTATCTCTCCAATCATCTATTGTGATTGGTATATTTTGACGAACAACAGCTCCAATATAACTAACAAACATGGAACTGTTGGCGTCAATTGGTTGACCACTCTCATTCCATCCAACCTAATAAACTAATATAGTAAGTAACTCAATATATTAACAGCAAACAAGGTATAATATATTAACAACAAACAACAGAAACAGAAAACAACAAAGTATACCTCAAATTTTTGCCCAGTACTTCTTGCTTTTATAACATTTTGCATTATTGTTGCACCACGTTTGACTTCATTTTCGTAAGTCTTAGTGTTGCCAACTTCTTCATTTTGACAATCTAACCCCTTATTGGTATCCATTTATCTACAACATGTAGTCCAACATCAACATATATGCAGTTCAGTTCAGTTCAGCACATCAACATGCAGTTCAGTTCAGTGTAAGTACGTAGCAACAAAAAGTTAACATGCATTTTAGTGAAACAAAAAACTAATAACTACAATACCTGAAATAGTCCTTATAAAATGCTTAGGGTTACAGGTTCACAGACGAACGGCGCAGAAGACGATGAAAACGAGGACGAACGGTTACGAACAATGGTAGGGTTACGGGGTTCACAGACGAAAACGAGAATGAAAATGGGATTACTTGAGGATTATGATGTTTACGTACGATCGTAGGTCTAGGATGAGAGTAAGTAATGAGGAAGAAACAAGGAAAACTGAAACTCTCGTAGGGTTCGTAGGGTTCGCAGGGAGAAAGAGAACGCGCAGAGGAAATTGAAAAATTTACGTAATGAACATGAAACTGAAGAGGTTTACTATTATATAAATGACCCTATTACAGCGTTTTTTTGAACAAGCGCTGTAATAGGTCTCATCATTTTATTTTTAAAAGCCTATTACAGCGCTTGTCAAAAAGCGCTGTAAAAGACCTCCTTATTTTTATTTTTTTAAAAGCCTTTTACAGCGCTTCTACAGAAAGCGCTTTAAAATGCCTCATTGTTTTATTATATGCAAACGCTTTGTGATCCTTTTACAGCGCTTATGGGGAAAGCGCTGTAAAAGACCTTCCTATTTTATTTTTTAACCCTATTACAGCGCTTTTTTAGAAAAGCGCTCTGATAGGGTTCTATATATATGAAATGAATCTTTGTTTTACCATGTCCAAAGGTTGTGTTTTACAGCGCTTATGGGGAAAGCGCTGTAAAAGACCTTCCTATTTTATTTTTTAACCCTATTACAGCACTTTTTAAGAAATGCGCTGCGCTTTTTAAGAAAAGCGCTGTAATAGGGTTTTTTATATGAAATGACTCTTTGTTTTATCATGTCCAATGGCTGTGTGAACCTTTTACAGTGCTTATTAGGAAAGCGCTGTAAAAGGGTTCCTTAACTCGTGAGCCCTTTTACAGCCCTGTAATAATTTATTTTCTTCCAAAATAGTTAAATTATTTTTTCTTCCAAACTGTGTTTAACTGATCAAGTCAAGTTCAAGCTAAATTACATGTATAACTTGAACTTAAATTGTTTTCAAGTTCAAGCTAATTAGTTAAACTGTTTGAACTTGAACTGATCAGATCAAGTTCAAATAGTTCAAGCTAAATTACCTGATCAGGTCAAGTTGAGTATACAATTACATACAGTATAAGCATAAATACCAAAATGCTCAATATATGGCAAATCAAACAATTAAATTACACATGAATCAGTTCAGATTACATGGATTATACTATTAAACACATTAAGATGCCCTTCTACTTTTCTTGGTGGGATTCACATTTGTTTGTCCATTAATGATACGAAACGATGGATTAATCCAAATTCCCTCATCATGATCATCTCTAAGATATAAACCATCATCAGTTGAACCAATTTCATGTGGTTGTGATGTTGCAAAGAAAAGATCATTACCAACATTTGGATCTTTTGCATTCATCACTGCAAACTCAATAAACTCCTTCACTCCATTTTCATACTCTTTTGTCAATCGATTGGCAGACATCCATTTCCGGTCTATTTATATGACCTATATATATATAAATGCAGTTACACAATAAGCATGATTTCAAGTCTGATATATTATGACCTATATATATATTGATAATACACATATAAATAAAATTTATCAGAAACCCTATTATATCATGTAACAATTTATATCAGTAAGCATGATTTCAAGTCTGATATATTATGACCTATATCAGTCTGATATATTATAAATAAAATTTATCAGTAACAAATTATATCAGTAACAATAAACATTATTTCAAGTCTGATATATTATGATCTATATATATATATATATGTATATATATATATATATATATCTAATATCATGTAACAATTTATCAGTTTGAATTAGTGACAACAACAAATAAATAAAATAAAGTACCTAAGACAACGTTGATGATCAATTTGTTTTAAAGGAGGAAGAAGTAAATCAATTTGTAGATGGGCGCACACAAGGGTTCGCAGGGGAGGGGAGATGAGAGTTCGTAGGGTTTGGACAACGTATTAAATTTGTTTTAAATTTGTTTTTATTTACTTAAAGTGAATGCTTTTTATTTGAAATGAATGATTTTACAGCGCTTGTTAAAAAAGCGCTCTAATAAGTCCTATAAAAATGTGAAAGGGCAAGCCTATTACAACGCTTGTATCAAAAGCGCTGTAATAGGTCATTTGACTATGACAAAGCGCAAGGCTTTTACAGCGCTTACACAAGAAGCGCTTTAAAAGCTATGTAACATAAGGTGGAAGCGCTACATTTTACAGCGCTTTTGTTTAAAGCGCTCACAAAGCACTGTAAAAGGCTATGCAATAACGCTTGATTAACAGCACTTTCTGAAAAAGCGCTGTAAAAGGCTATGTGGTAGCGCTTTCTGACCCTATATGACCCTACAACAGCGCTTTTTTTACAGCGCTGTTGTAGCCTCCGTTATTTTTAAAAATTTATATTACAGCACTTGTATTTAATAAGCGCTGTAAAAGACGCGCTATAAAATGTCATTTTTGGCGTAGTGCATGCATGATGGTAATAGTTTTCTCATTCAAATTAATCTACCTTGATGTTAATAGAAACAAAAAGCAGAGTAAACAATTAATTTACATAATTGAACTTATCATAAAAAGGAAAAGCCAATCTATACGTGGATGTCTCATGCCGGCCCGAAACATGTGGAGACCTAAAGCGAATTTGAATATGAGATTTAAAGCAAAAATTTTAGATTTTAATATGACATTACTAAATTAATATAATTGATCTCATGTAATATTTCTTTTTCAATTGATTTAATATTATTGACACAATATTAAAAATATTAAAATTTGAGGGCTTTTTATAAGTAAATTTATTATTTGAGACCTTTTGATTAAGTAAATTTTTTTTTTTTTATGGAGATTTAAAGCGGTTGCTTTAGTAATCTTACCCTCAGGCCGGCCTTTGTGGATGTGTCGGCTAATTCAACACTATAATACAAGCAGTACCCATATTTCATAAACCAATCTATTTACTTCATCATTGTGGAAGAAAGAAAAGGTTGAGTTATACTTCAGTAAATTAAAATAGATGAAGGTGATATAGAAGTGTCAAATGCACAATTGAGAAAGAAACAAATTATTTACAAGATTGATCTAAAGAAGAATAATATGTTCTTCCTTGTACAATTTTCCTAAAGATGCAACAATATGCTGATAAAAGGAGAACATGCGAATAAGTTAAATTCACAAAGAAAACCATAAGGAAATAATCACTAGTCAAGCACTTCTAAAATTGCAATAACCAAATACTTGTGGCAACTTAACCACAAAAGAACTACCTTTCAAAACATTAAGATTCACCCTAAAATAAAATAAGAGAACATGGGCAAACCACAGACGCTGAAGTCTCAAATGCAAAAGCAAACCAGACCACGTTAACAAAGACCAACTAATAGAGTGAGGATAAATAATTGGCAGGTAAGATTTGGTTTTTATGCACTCTACAACTTTGACACAGTTGAAAGAGGAATTTCAACTTATCAACAAAAAATTTATTTTTGGGTTTTCTCAAATGAACATCAATTGCCAAATTTTAGGCGTGAAACCGATTTTACAAACATTGGAAAATTGACAAATAACACAAGAATTGGAACATAATAAAATTACTACAAACATGGTTGACAAGTCCTCACTTTATTGTTTCCTTCTTGTTTTATTGACCAACCTTAGAGATAACTAATAACAAGCCCTGTGGCAATTTTTGTTATCCAATTGGTAAATTAATAAACCAATTATCGAAAAGCAAACCAAATTCCTCATTCAAAATTCAAGATAGTGGAGATAGTTACATTAGTGAAAGGGTTGAAGTTCAACATTAGTGGAGATAGTTTTGCGCCACATATTGTACACATAGCCAGCGACATACATATTCATTCAAGTTCAACACAAAACACCAGATATCTTCTACCTCGCTCACCAGAGATTTAAATTTCAAAATTCCATCAAACATTATTCAGGAACTCTACATAAATAATTATGGGATGATCAAGAGTACGTATTAAGTAATATCTCGACAGTCAAGCACTATAGAACTCAACAGGTTCCACTTCAGTACAAAAGAAAATTGATTTATACAAAAGTTGATGATAAAGGTGGAGATGTGAACAAGACTAAAGAAGAGCAGGCTATCATGATGAGAAAGTCTAATAAAAGGTCAAACATATTGGAAGTCTGTTATTGTAGGCAATGTTACCTTAGACTTATTTTGCAACTTCAACCTTTGATCTCTTAATCACATGGCAATAACTCCTTCCGTTTCCATGTTATAGGCTTCTAATCTTTTTCTGGAAAACTTGTGTTGTGCTGTAATAGAGAATTGTTGTCAATAAACACATTTTTCTTACTATATATTAAATATGATTTGTTCTAGTATTAATGCTCCAAAGTTATTAATCTAGTTTTATAACAGGTCATCAATCATCATCTGAAAAGAAGCCAAGTGCAAACTAACATACTCACATGTAAAGTATCTGTAAATCTACACTAATTTATTGGTACATCAAAACATATAAGTTTTTAAATATGCATGTTTTATTTCTTCAGCAATAAATAACCTTAGCTTTTTGGTTTCAATCCATTTATGCATATGTATTAATTAAACAACAAAATTAATTATTACCTTTGAGTTGAAGTTCATTGCCATTTCAGCGCGAGCTAAGATTGTGTCTTTAGTTAATCCAATTAGAATATTAATGCAAATACAGCTGTATTAATTAGAATATTAATTACAGTTGAAATTTTGGGCACAACAAATTAATTAATCGATTATTAATAATAAATGCAAAGATTTACTCTAAAATAAAAAAATAAAAAAGATTTTATTACTTGTGATCATAACAAGGATTGTTCAATTTAATTAGTTACCATTGAAAGAAAACCCTACAAATTAACTATAAATTTGAACACTTACATTCTTTTTGTTCTTCGTTTTCTGCTTTGCTCACCACGCACGGGTGTTTGTTCTTCCGCCACTGATTCCCCGCACAATAGCGAGCTTTCTGTTTTCATCACCGCTGCTTTTGGTTCTGCCGACCAACGAGTCACCTGAAGTTTCTGTTTTTAGAAAAGGTTTTCGCATTTTTGTTTAATTTATTTAACGTTAATACTAAAATTATATTATTTATCACCCTCACTTATTCTTATGTTCAATTGCTAATTGTTTCTATTTTTTTTATATATTTTTAGTGCAACAAATAATCAACCTTTACTTCCATATATATGGAGAACCAACATTATCATGCAATAATAGCAACCGGATTAATCGAAGAAGTCAATCTTTTACCATGGAGTGTCGTTTTTTATAGTACTGTACGAGACGGACATTTTATTCTTGATGAAAACAACATCAATGATATTAGGGAGGTTTCAATGACAAGAACAAATTTTGAAACTACTCACAATCTTCAAGGTATATAATTCGAAGAAACGTCAGAGTTTGAAGAAATGACATGTTCTATATGTCTTATGGAGTTATTGGTTGAGTCAAAAGTGGTTATGTTGCCTTGTTCTCATATCTATCACGACCATTGCATTATAAAGTGGTTAGATATATCTAACACGTGTCCTTTGTGTCGTGGGTCTATTTCATGAAATTTTTTTGTTCATCCTTAAATTCTTTATGGTTTAAATTCAACTATATGTAAACAATTTAATGAATATATATACTTTCTTTTAATGTTTTTATCTTTGTCTCGTCTTTCTTTTGTAAGTTAATATAAACTAGATATTAACTAGCACATAATTTAATAATCGGCGTGAATTGAATTTGAAAACCAATTCATTAATATATTGTGCTATTAGAGTTAAAATATAAGATGGCACATGTTCAAATAAAAAAATAATAATATATATATATTAAAAGTTGGAGATGAAATGCAAGTGGAATTAAAACTTTTATCTCCTTGTTTCACGAAAATCATGTGGTGGTAATTATCAAATAAACGAAGCAAATATATTCCTTCTTTGCGTGTTTTACTATTTCGTCACAACCAACATTATCCTTATTTTAATGATAAAAATAAAGTTGAATCTTTTTTTGAATTGAGGGAAGTTAATTGTCACGAAAAAATTTGTCACAAAAGAGTAAACTAACCAATAAAGTTATGTCTAACCAAACATGGGTGGTTACCAAATTAACATGGTTGATCGTAAAATCTACCAACTCATTTGTGATGTCATTGTAAGATGTTCTTGATATACAAAATTTTCATTTTGAATTATTAAAATCAACATAATCCTTACTCTCCGACTAACATGAGCCAAGAGTATCTACTACAGACAGAAACATTTACACAGTCTCAACCTCAAATTCATACTAGAGACAGAGATATAATATTTACTTTCTCCGAAAAAAACGTGAAAATAAATAAAGTAATAAAGGATCATTTAAGCATGTGTTTTATAAGTTTACATCTTAAAAGTCATCCACACTAATATTATTTTTCAACTAACACAAGTGAAATAAACTACATTAATTTATCACACCAAAATTCCATCATCTCAAGATTCTAAAAGCAAATAAGAGACAAAAAAAACTATTTGAATGCAAAATATTTGGCATGCCCTATAGAACACTACTATCCTTAAAGATAGAGTAATGGTGGTAAAGGAAGAATAAACTTCCAAATTTTGAGTTATTTGTCAACTTTCCAATGTTTGTCTAACGGATTTTGCGCCTAAAATTTGGCAATTTGCATTCACTTCATAGTAGATTAACTAATTAATTTGTAATGTCCTTTGAACTTGTTGAAAGCCATAAACAAAATTAGTGTTGATAAGCTAAAATTCCTCTTAATGAAAGTTTATTCTTTCTTTACATTCATTAGTCTATCTTTTCTACACCGTTGCTATGAAAAACTATTCTCTTAAGATGGCTTTGAAGTGAGTTATCCCAACGGTTTTTAACTGTAGTTAAAAGATAGTCCATTCTAAACCGTTCTATTTGGTCCTTTAAAGAACACTTCAAAATTGTTGTCTTTGATTAAATCAAATAAAAAAATAGAAAAACTAACATACATTTATATAATAGTTCATTTATTAATAAACCTTCTTTTATCTAGATACACAATAATCACTATACAGTATACTCTAAGACATAATGTCAATCATCATTTTCGTAATCAAAATAACATATTCACAATAGCGGTTAACATCTATTAAAAAAAAGTTAAGCATCAAAATCTATCTCTTCAACTTTTGCTTCCAAATCTTGAATTTCTTCATCGATATCATCATTATTCTTCTATAAAATAAAATTATTATGTACAATAAGTAATATGTACAAATATTCCCTTCAACAAAACAAATTTCAGACATGGTAAATGACATCAAAGAAAGGGAGTGAACAATAAAGTAAATGACAAGAAAGGGAGTGAGCACGAGTTCATATGGAGAAGAAATAACCAAGATATATTCAAGTTCTTATAACTAAGCGTAAATGCACACAAATCACTACCTCGGATACTCCATCATCAGTCACCATGAATCATATGTCAAATGCCATTGCCAATAAAACCAGAAAGAACACAAGTCTGCTAGTGCATTGTTTCAATTAAATAGTATGCTAATGCTAATTTCACCTTTTTATGCTACTCATAGAATTTCACTGCATAGGGTTGGTAACCTAAAGAGTAACATGCTATACGTTAAAAGGACCTTGATCAGTTTTCTTTATTTTTTGTATTTATTATTATATAATTCTAACAACATTATAAATAAGTATTATCAAAAGAACTTCAAGACCTCTTGTCAAGAACACAAGACTAGAGTAACTTGTTCGGACTCAAAGTTTCTTATACAAGCAAATCATTTCTTAATACTTTGTAACTACATGGGACCACAACAAGAAAAGTTGTTAAGTTCAGTCATTTACCTGTTCTGCACAAGATTTTCGCTGCTGCCTTTCCTGCGTGCTCGTGTCCATTATTCTCCCTATGAGTCATGTGCGTTGTGACTAGTGAGCTTTAGGGTGAGCTTGTTTTTTTTTTTTTGTTAGTGAAGAAGAATTCAAATCAAATTGAATAAGAACACTTAATTGAATTTAAGGAAAACTGAAATAATAACACTTAATCAAGTTGCACACATAATCAATCTATAGTGTTACCTCTTAATGTTGCATGTTGCTGCAATGCAATTGGTTCCTTACCTGCAACATTATAGTAAAGTCAAGCATGTAAGTAGGTAGAATGTAAACTTCATAGAACCATTGGCGACATCTCTAACCTCATAGAAATCAGTTATAAGCTTAGCTATTTAGACAAGCTGGTCAAACACATTCGTAATCTCCCACATATTTTTTGATGGGCAGGTAATCTTTCACATGGAACACTTGAATTCAGTTTATAGCACAATCAACTAGGTATAAATTCCTTCTGCAAAATATGCTTATTGTCATCAGATAGTTGGTCCTAATTAACTAGCTCCAAAATAGATTCTACTACTCATAATATGCTTGTTTTCTTAAGATAGTTGGTCAAAATTACATAACAAAATTATTTCTTCTTTCTTATTTTCTGTAAATCATGTTCTCTTTTTCTATTTTCAAATATCTCAAATTAAATAAATAATATGCTAATATTAAAGGAGTTATTTCTTTCTTATATAAAAGATGTCAAACAACAAAGTAAGCTGACCTGATGAAGACCAAGCCATCCACTGGTTATATAAAATTGACAACACAAATATCAGGAGTCATTAAACGTAGTATGTCCTCCACATAGCTTATTCCACATTCCTGATTAATGAGATGATTTTGGTGCATTTATAAAAACCAACCTGGAAGAAACTATAAGCTTAGAAAATTGAGAAAGTAAAGATATCATAAACACAGATGGTTCTCAAGCTTTGGTGCTAAACATGTACCCTATAACCAAAAATTGAGTGTGATAATTAACTTCAAAATATTAACAGAAAATAAAAGCTTGAAAACAAAATCTAACACTTTCCTTTCTATATCAAATATTCATTGTGTAGACTTCAAGAGATCAAATAATATGTCGTAGATATATTTGAAAGATGAAGTGAAGAATCAGGCCAAGAGGATAACTATACAACCCTGCTGTTTTGATTTGTTCTAATCACAAAACTCCTAAGGAACATTTATGTCAGTTCCATCAATTGGTTCCCAAAAATTGAGTTGTTATTCTTGCAAGTTCACAATGGGCACAAGAAAAACGGAAGCCAAACATACTAGATTGAATGAATAAATCTTAAAGAGAAATTACAAATGAAGGAGGCACAAACAACAGGTTCAGGTTGCAAGGGAAAGAGAGATTCGGGAATCATAACAATTATGAAAAGACAATATCAAAACAAGACAAATAAGGAAAATATCATATGATTTTGGGAACAAATTAAAAAAGTGACATCCTTCCATAAAATTCAATGGTAGAGTAACACAATAATAATAAGCAAATAAATACTGGACTGCAGCTGCATACAGAGAAATAGACAGTATGAAACTTAATTCCAGATATTCTCTAAATAATCTTTTGCATTCTTTCATGATATAATAATCTCAACTAAGTTGTCCTGTTTTAATTGTTGCACTTGAATGGATTGTGCAAACACTCATAAATAAATAATCTGAGGCAATTCATTTGCAAGCAAACTTCAGGATATAGATATACTACACTCTAAGTAAGCCTCATAAACAAGCTATTGTTTTTTTTCCAAATACAAAATACCAATTAATCAAATCAAACCAATTATAAAAATCAAGAAAAGGGGAATACCTGATGAGAGATAGAAAGATGAATTTGAAAATAATAAATACACAACAAGATTAGTTATTACCATTCAGTTGAAGTTCATTCAAATTCCCACGCGCTAAGGTTGTGTCTTTAGTTAATCCAAGCACAGTTGTATTAGTTCAGAATAATAAATTCAGAATATTAATTACGTTGAAAGAAAAACACAGCTGTATATTTGGATTTTGGGCACAAGAAATTAATAAATCAATTAATAATAAATGCAAAAGATTTACCCTAAAATAAAAAAGATTTTATTGCCGTTGAATAAAACATGAAATAAAAGAAGCACATACACAAAAGTAATCCCTAAATCATAAACAAGCTCTCTCCATTCTTATATTGGGCCTGACCATGTTTGTTTGCAAAACAGGTACTAAATGTGTTTTATTTGGATTAGAACAAGGCATGGTGATGCATGGTCATGTTCTACTTGGCAGATAATGTAGTTGGCATTTTACTACAACATTCATGATAATTTTCTTGTTGCAATTATGAGGTTACATAGTCTCTTTGTGCTTCTTCTAATTTTTCCTGTGGTCACACTATAAACCTTACTCAAGGTTCAAGTAAATTGATTGAGAAGATACATAGACTCAAGTAAAATCAAAAGTTCTTTGACACTCCCAATAAAGAGATGCATTGATAAAGTTGAATATTCTTACCCTGCCATCAATCCAAAACAAGTAATAGCAATTTATACCAAATGTCAGATTTTAACAAAAGCAATACTAAACTGTCATGGATGTAATTTGAAAACAATAGTAGGTTCTAATCTTAAAATTATTGGTTTGGTTAAGTAAATCAACCCATTGTATGTTGCTTGCAAGTATTCAATGCCATTAGCAGTGAAAAAGATGGCCCCAATCAAACAGTAATAAAAAAACAAGATGGGTCCATCAAACAAAAAACCAGTAATCATAATTTAGGGATTAATAATAGATGAGGTCCTAACACCTTGAGTGTTAATAAAGCTGCATGTATACCTTCATTAATCTAAAAACAATAATCACAACTTAATTAGGAGTTTCATAGTAAAATGGGTTTAGGGTTCAAGGAGATTCACAGAGAGAACAAACACACAAAACGATAAATAGCAGATAGATGGTTTCAGAGACTTACGATGGTGAACAGTCGGCCTCGAGCAACAAATGCAGTTATTCGATAATATGAAAACATATCTCAAATCACAATTGGGCAATTTTTGATTAAAATGTTATCGGAGAAATTCCACAACCATGAATGTAAGCGCTGAAACTGAAAATTGGAACACTTCAACTTTCGATGTTTAAACTATTATAATTATTTAATAAGTACTTATTATTATTATTATTAAAATAAGATAAATGTATTGATTATTTATAAAATTGCATGTAACCATAATTTAGCTATAAAATAACGGCATTGAAAATTTGAATGATAAATGTTTAACAAATTTTAATATTTTAGGATAAGCTATAATTAATTTGCATGGGTACAAATTTGAGTGAGTAATAACTATTAAATATTGTTGAGGTCTTAATTGTTGGGTATTGGGCTCCCTTCCTATGTGGAGAAAAGCCCAAATATTGTAGTCCATGTGTCTCACTTATTTAAGTGGAGAGTGGTCTAATTAGGGTTAGGAAGAGATAGACTATTTTAAGAGAAAAGGCAGCCACCAAAAGAGAAAAGAGAAGAGTAAACCCTATTCCCGTTTTTGTTAAATCAGTCTCAGAAAAACAGCGATTGCGCATTCGTTAACCGTTGGATCGGGCTGAAATTTGGACAGTAGGTTCGCAACATCCAGGGCGTCGATTTCAACGGTCGGATCGGCGAAACGACATCTGGAGAGGGTGATATCAGGCTCGCACAGCAGCAGGTTTTTGGTTGTTTCACTTCTTCTTGCTTTTCATTTGTAAGCTTTAGTGCTTTGTTATTTTGGCTGGTTGTAGGCACACTTGGTGCATCTTTTTGAGACTCTCTTGTACCCTTATTTGATTATAGTGGAGCTATTTCTTTGGTCTGGACGACCCGTGGTTTTTACCCTTGCATTGAGGGGTTTTCTACGTTAAAATATCGGTGTTCTTTACGCTCTTTTATTTTGATTAATTTGCTGCCATATATTTGTTGTTGCTCCTCACGGGTTCTTGCAAGTAGGGGGAATTTTATATCCGCTGCGTATTACTTGTTATTGTGTTTCTGTGTTTATTCCCCATCAGAGTGGCATCAGAGCTCTTGGTTAAAGGGTTATTTGACTTGCTTGAATGATGGAGGCAAATATGAATATAAAGATGGTATGCTTGAATGGTACTAATTACCATTTGTGGAAGGGCAAGATGAAAGATTTGTTATTTGTGAAGAATATGCATCTTCCTATTTTTGGTTCTAAAAAGTCGGATACTAAATCTAAGGAAGACTGGGAATTTGAACATCAACAGGTATGTGGTTTTGTTAGGCAATATGTAGAAGATAATGTTTATAATCATATTGCTAATGAGACAAATGCAAAAACTATGTGGGATAAGATAGAGACTTTGTTCGCCTCTAAATCAGGGAATAATAAATTATTCTTACTGAATAGTTTCATAAGTTTGAAGTATAAGGAGGGAACGTCTATTTCGGACCACTTGAGTGAATTTCAGAGGCTCCTTGATCAAATGTTTGGAATGAGTATCAAGTTTGATGATGAGCTATTGGGATTATTTTTACTGTTATCTTTACCAGAGTCTTGGGAGACATTTCGGGTTTCTATAACGAGTTTAGCTCCTAATGGTGTTGTTTCTTTGGAAACGGCTAAGGGTGGTGTTTTGAATGAGGAGATGAGAAGGAAGGCACAGGGTTCTTCATCTCAATCTGAAGTTCTTGTCACTGAAAATAGGGGGAGAAGTCAGAAAAAGAACCGAAGGGTGGTAGAGAAAACAGCAGAAGCAAGTCCAAGTCTAGATACAAAAATGTGGAGTGTCATTATTGTCATAAAACAGGGCACATACAGAAGAATTGTTTTCTGTGGAAAAAGGAGAACAAAGGCAAGAAAGGTAAGCAGAAACAAAGGTGTAGTGATGATGATAGTGATGATGACCGTGTTACTACTACTACTAGTGATGATCCTGTTATTCGCCGTGACTATGAGTCAATTAATCTTGTATCTGATGAGAGCATGTGGATAATTGATAGTGGTGCTACACTACATGTTACACCGAGGAAGGAGTTCTTCACATCTTATACTTCAGGTGATTTTGGAGTTTTGAAGATGGGTAATGATGGTGTATCTAAGGTAATTGGTGTTGGTGATGTATGCTTGCAAACCAACATGGGAATGCAATTGTTGCTTAAAGGAGTCAAACATGCTCCAGATGTTCGCTTCAATTTGATCTCCGTGTATATGCTTGATGAAAGTGGTTTTGATAATCATTTTGCTTCTGGAAAGTGGAAACTCAGTAAAGGTAACTTGGTTGTGGCTAGAGGGGAGAAAATTAGTAAACTGTATTGGACAAAAGCTTTAGTTGCAAAAGACAGTGTGAATGCCGTTGATATGGAATCATCTTTGTGGCACCGAAGGCTTAGCCATATCAGTGAAAAGGGGTTAAATTGTTTAGCTAGAAAGGATGTGCTTCCAGGTTTGAAGAATGTAGATTTGGAGAAATGTTCTCACTGCATAATTGGTAAACAAACTAGAGTATCCTTCAAAAGGCATCCTCCCTCTAGAAAGTGAGAGTTGATTCAGTTGGTACATTCTGACGTCTGTGGCCCTTTAAAGGTAAAATCTTTTAGTGGTGCACTTTATTTTGTTACTTTTATTGATGACTGTTCCAGGAAAATATGGGTTTATGTTCTGAAGACAAAAGACCAAGTGTTGGAGAAATTCAAACAATTTCATGCTTTGGTTGAAAGGCAGACAGGCAAGAAGCTGAAACGTGTTCGTACTGACAACGGTGGTGAGTATTGTGGACCCTTTGATGTCTATTGCAAACAGCAGGGTATAGCACATGAAAAGACTCCTCCTAAAACTCCTCAGCTGAATGGTTTAGCAGAGAGGATGAATCGGACACTTGTTGAGAGAGTGAGGTGTATGCTCTCTGAAGCTAAGTTGCCTAAACATTATTGGGGTGAGGCACTGTACACGGCGGTGCATGTTATTAATCTTACTCCTACTATCGCTTTGAATAGTGAGGTACCAAACAAGGTATGGTTTGGGAAGAATGTCAAGTATGATCACTTGAGAGTCTTTGGTTGCAAGGCTTTTGTGCATGTTCCGAAGGATGAAAGATCCAAGTTGGATGCAAAGTCAAGGCAATGTATCTTCCTTGGTTATGGTGAAGATGAATTTGGCTACAAGTTATACGATCCTATAAACAAAAAGGTTATTAGAAGTCGTGATGTAGTGTTCATGGAAGACCAAACTATTGAAGACATTGATAAGGTGGAGAAGACTACACTTGAGAGAGATAACGTCTTATCTGATGGTGATCCAGTTCGGTCACCTGTTCCTGATTTGGATACTACTGATGGTAATGATCAGAATGATGAGCCACATGATTGTGTTGATGATCATCGACTTGGAGATGAGGTAAACATTCCAACTAGTGAAGATCATGAGTTGTCACACGATGAGAATCTTAATGATGCTTCTGAATCATCTCTAACCCAACTCAGGAGGTCTAAGAGGCAGAGACAACCATCTACAAGGTATGGTTCTGATGAGTATGTGAATTTGACTGATGAAGGGGAACCTGAGTGTTTTCAAGAGGCCATGGAGAGTGAAGAAAGTCAAAAGTGGTTGGATGCAATGCATGATGAGATGAAATCCTTGCATGATAATCACACTTATGATTTGGTGAAGTTGCCAAAAGGCAAAAGGGCTTTGGAAAACAGGTGGATCTATAGAGTGAAACTTGAGAGTACCTCAAAGTCTCCGAGGTATAAAGCCAGATTAGTGGTGAAAGGTTTCCGTCAAAGAAAGGGTGTTGATTTTAATGAGATTTTCTCACCTGTGGTAAAGATGTCATCAATTAGAACCGTGTTGAGTTTGGCAGCTACTCTTGACTTAGAGGTTGAGCAAATGGATGTAAAAACGGCTTTCCTTCATGGTGATTTGGAGGAAGAGATTTACATGAAGCAACCTGATGGTTTTCTTGTTGAAGGCAAGGAAGACTATGTGTGTAGACTAAGAAAAAGTCTATACGGTTTGAAGCAAGCTCCAAGGCAGTGGTACAAAAAGTTTGAGTCTGTTATGTGTGACCAAGGATACATGAAGACTACTTCTGACCATTGTGTATTTGTTAGAAAATTTTCTAACGATGATTTCATTATCCTGTTATTATATGTTGATGACATACTTATTGTTGGGAAAAATATTTCCAAGATTGACAGGTTAAAGAAGCAGTTGGGCGAGTCCTTTGCCATGAAAGACATGGGAGCAGCTAAACAGATTCTTGGCATAAGAATCATGTGTGACAAAAAGGAGAAGAAATTTTGGATGTCACAAGAACACTATATTGAGAGAGTGTTGCAAAGGTTTCAAATGGAAAACTCTAAGGCTGTAAGTACTCCTCTTGCTGCTCATTTTAAGTTGAGTTCTAAACAAAGTCCTTCTAGTGAAGATGAGAAAAGAGACATGGAACGAGTTCCTTATGCTTCTGCTGTGGGTAGTTTGATGTATGCAATGGTGTGTACAAGACCAGATATTGCGCATGCTGTTGGTACAGTCAGTAGATTTTTGTCAAATCCAGGTAGAGAGCATTGGAATGTTGTAAAATGGATTTTGAGGTATCTTCGTGGTACTACATGTATGAGGCTTTGTTTTGGAGGTGACAAACCTATTTTGGTGGGGTACTCCGACTCAGATATGGCTGGAGATATTGACTCAAGAAAGTCAGCTTCAGGCTACATGATTAAATTTGCAGATGGAGCTGTGGCTTGGCAGTCTAGATTACAGAAATGTGTAGCATTATCTACAACTGAGGCAGAGTTCATTGCCATTACCGAAGCATGCAAAGAGTTGATTTGGTTGAAGAAATTCTTGCAGGAGCTTGGGTTCATTCAGGACAAATATGTATTATTTGTTGATAGTCAAAGTGCTATTCATCTTGGTAAGAATTCGACGTTTCATAGCAGGTCCAAACACATTGATGTGAGGTATCATTGGATACGTGATGTTTTGGAAGCTAAGTTGTTGGAGTTGGCTAAAGTTCATACTGACTATAATGGTTCTGATATGATGACTAAAGCATTACCAAGAGGGAAGTTTGAAACTTGTTGTGATATCGCCGGTTTGGCGATTATCTCCACATAGTTGTGAGGGGGAGATGTGTTGGGTATTGGGCTCCCTTCCTATGTGGAGAAAAGCCCAAATATTGTAGTCCATGTGTCTCACTTATTTAAGTGGAGAGTGGTATAATTAGGGTTAGGAAGAGAGAGACTATTTTGAGAGAAAAGGCAGCCACCAAAAGAGAAAAGAGAAGACTAAACCCTATTCCCGTTTTTGTTAAATCAGTCTCAGAAAAACATCGATTGCGCATTCGTTAACCGTTGGATCGGGCTGCAATTTGGACAGTAGGTTCGCAACATCCAGGGCTTCGATTTCAACGATCGGATCGGCGAAACGACATCTGGAGAGGGAGATATCAGGCTCGCACAGCAGCAGGTTTTTGGTTGTTTCACTTCTTCTTGCTTTTCATTTGTAAGCTTTAGTGCTTTGTTATTTTGGCTGGTTGTAGGCACACTTGGTGCATCTTTTTGAGACTCTCTTGTACCCTTATTTGATTATAGTGGAGCTATTTCTTTGGTCTGGACGACCCGTGGTTTTTACCCTTGCATTGAGGGGTTTTCCACGTTAAAATATCGGTGTTCTTTACGCTCTTTTATTTTGATTAATTTGCTGCCATATATTTGTTGTTGCTCCTCACGGGTTCTTGCAAGTAGGGGGAATTTTATATCCGCTGCGTATTACTTGTTATTGTGTTTCTGTGTTTATTCCCCATCATTAATAAGGAGTGTAACTCAACTTGACAGATGTGTCTATCAATTTTTCAATAAATAAATTAAAAGTAAATAGAATGTAGAAATATAAATTAATAATAGGAATAGGAACAAAAGAATAGAAATAGTGTGTGTTGAATGTTATAGTTGGGTTGGAAATGAGATGATAATTGTTTAGTATGAGTAATTAATTGATTTTTATGCTGAATTTTGAATGTATTTTACTTAGTTGTGTAGTTGAACTTAAGAATATAAATCTTGAAATGAAATTAGTATAATGTTGTCTCTGAACACGTATGATATACCTTCATGATTTTATTTGGAGTTGATTTTTGTCCCATTAGAAACAAGAGTTAATTTCCTTTGAAATAGGCACTGATTTCACTAATTTTCATTGAGAATTGATAGAAAAAATATAGTTATAAGTTGAAAAAAATATGTAGTTCCATTTTTGTACCTATATACATTATTTTATGATACGTATTAATTGAATGTCTATTAAGCATAATAAAAATTATATTTATAAACTAGACATTTTAAACTTTATAAAATGTTGACTTTTTTTCAAATCGGACTCATTTTATATTTTAATTAAATTGGCAAAGTTATAGTGTTTTCTTGCAGAAAAAGATTAGGACGTAGTTTATTTAAAATGGCTATAACATACGCAATAAGAATCGGTTTTGAGTAAAATTAATTAGACTTGAAAGCTTATTCCTATTACTTTGTTACTAATTTTTTTTGTAAATTTATATTAATTTTACAAATTTTTGTGATTTTATCAATTGGATTGTTCGGTTATATAAGTTGCTCTTCATTAGTCATATTAAAATATTTATATCTTGAGTTAAGAAACTTTTTATTTAGTGAAACGAGTTGGATCTGAAAGAAGACATAGAGTAGTTTTATCAAGTTAAAATTTATGATTTTACTGAATATAGAAATGGCTTAGTAATATTGTAAACTTGCTAACCCGCGCGTTGCGTAGATTTATTAAAAAAAATTAATATGAAAAAATAATGTTGCGTAATGTAATTTATATAAGAGAAGTACCGTTGTTAGACGAATGACTTGAATAAATAAACGTTTTAATATTGAGATCGATGGATATGCTAAATGTTAAAGTGATTTATTTGATAATTGAAATTAAGAGATAGACTCAATTGATATACAATTGAGTTATAAAATGTATTACTTTATTGCTTAAACTAAAGATGATTAAAGTGAAATAGTTGGAAATACATTCATCTTGTATTCCCGATTTTAAGTTTTTCATTTTTATTTTTATTTTTTTGGATTAATCAATTTCATTACACCCCAATTGTTTTTCTTTTAATTTATTATTTTTGGTTCTCCTTTTAAGCTATGTAGAAGGACAGGCTCCTCGTAAGAGAATGTAATATTCTCCTTATCATTATCCTCATCTTCATACTTTACTTCTTCATTTATTTTACATTTTTATTTTATATCTCCTTCGTCATTTGAGTTGCAATTTGTCGGTTGCGGTGACTTGGGTTCCTAGTTATCCACATCTCCGTTGATTCTAGTTTGAGTATTTTTGTAGGCTTGTCAACAACATAAACTTACTCTTCATGTCCAACAAGTTGCAGTGTTCCAATGATGTCTGCAATCCAGAAAATAGTTGTAAAAATACATGTTTTTGATGAAGACAAAGACTAAGGATTACGATGATCAAAACAACAAGCTCAAAAAGATCAAGGATTATGATGATCAAAACAACAAGCTCAAAAAAAAAGTTCGAATATAATAGTTCAACTTTAAATCAAACATACTAGATGTTTAAATATAAAGGTAAATGATACAATCACAAAGATCAAGTACATGAGAACCATGCATCTTTACATATGCATAAAAAGTATTTTCAAATATCAAACTTACATTTACAAAGTATTAAAATTAATATTTTTGACAAAATACAAAGGGGTATTCGAAAATAGAATATGTGTATTTGAATACAGATGCTAAGTCAATAGCAAAAGTTTCGCATCTGTATTCGACTACGACCTGCTGTAGTCGAATACAACCAGCAAGTCAGTGGCAAAATTGAAAAATCTGTATTCGACTACATGCCTGTGTATTTGAATACACAGTGTAAATTTTGAATAAATTTGAACATTACAAAGAGGTGTATTCAAATACATACATCCTGTATTCGAATACAACTGGAAGCAATGCAATTTTTCAGATCTGAAATGGTTCTAGATCATTGCAATTGTTCCTCAAACCTTTTGGATCAATGGCCACGAATCTGAAGAGATGGTTATGGACTATAAATACACTATAACTTCGTATTAAATACTGTAAGATCAGATGCGCACCTAAGAAGGGGGGGTGAATTAGGTGTTTAAGAGTATTTCTTATTTTCAGCGAACTAGCAATTTATTTTTGCGCTTACGGATAGTAGAAGTACTTTGAGAAAGGATCTGTGCTACAAACTTCTAACAAAACCTCTAAGATAGCACCCCACTATCTTAGATAAAATTACTTAAAGAAAGTACTACTTTCTTTTTACAAGTAATGTGATTTGATAAGGATATAGGAATATGAAAGAGAGGTATAATGATAACAATCCAATATTGCTTCAAGTACTTTGAGAACCTTTGTCAAGGATATGAAAATGAAATGCAAGTACTTGAATTATGAAAAATGACTTTGAGAAAAATAGAAAAGTTGTTCAAAGTCGTTCAAGGTTTGGCCATTGGATTGTCTACTTTGAATCTGAAGTTATGACATATTTATAGTCCATAAACATCTCTTCAGATTCGTGGCCTTTGATCCAAGAGGTTTGAGAAAGAGTTGTAATGTTTTAAATTGAATTTAAAGTTGAAAAATTGCATTGCTTCCAGTTGTATTCGACTACAAGATTTCTGTATTCGAATACAGCTTGCTGCAACGTTAAAAATTATTCAAACAGTTCACTGTGTAGTCGAATACAGATGAGATGGCCAACTCTCTGACTTAGCCATTTTTCTTATCTGTATTCGACTACAAGATTTCTGTATTCGAATACAACTTGCTGTAACGTTAAAAATTATTCAAATTTTTCACTGTGTAGTCGAATACAGATGAGATGGCCAACTCTCTGACTTAGCCATTTTTTCTGTATTCGAATACACCTTAGTTGTATTCGATTACAACATGATTTTTAGTCAAAAATAAAGATTCTATCATTTTGAAAATATTATTTTGGACTTTGAAAAATAGTGTTTATGCATATGTAAAGATGAAAGGTTCTCATGTACTTGATCTTGTGATTGTATCATTTACCTTTATATTTAAATATTTAATATGTTTGAAGTCTAAAGTTAATCAATGAGATATGTTGGACTTCTTCTTTTTGAGCTTGTTGTCTTGATCATCATCGTCATCGTTGGTCTTTTGTCTTCATCAAAAACATGTATTTTACAAATACAATCAATCCCACGACAAAACTTTGAACGACTTTGAACAACTTTTCTGATTTTTTCTCAAAGTCATTTTTCATAATTCAAGTACTTGCATTTCACTTTCATATCCTTGAAAAAGGTTCTCAAAGTACTTGAAGCAATATTGGATTGATATCTTTTATATTCCTATATCCTTATCAAATCACATTGTTTGTAAAAAGAAAGTAGTACTTTCTTTATGTAGTTTTATCCAAGATAGTGGGATGCTATCTTAGAGTTTTTGTTAGAAGTTTGTAGCAGAGATACTCGGGTGGGACTTGTACATTTTCTAACAATAGTGGGGAAAATTTCTTGTGGTGTGCAAGAGGACTGGATGTACCTTTGGTCATAAGGGGAACCAGGATAACATTGTTGTGTTTTTTACATTACTGCCAGTTACTTTATCATTTACTATCCGTAAGCGCAAAAATCGATTGCTAATTCGCTGAAACAAGAAATACTCCTAAACACCTAATTCACCCCCTCTTCTTAGGTGCACATCTGTACTTACAATATTTAGTACCAAATGATGTTTCTTTGATAGTTTAGAAGTTGAATTTTGTATTGAAAGAATTATTACCCGTTAGATTTACTTTATCTCCCAATCTTTGTGCTAGTGATTTAAAGGAAGTAAACTCAAAGTAATGGTTTTGAATGATAATTTTTAGGTCTTGGATTTTGGTTACAATAGTTGTTGCAAAAAACAATGCCTTCTTTGTTCCTACGATAGGTCTGTAAGAATCATTTGCCGGTGATACTTTTAGATTTGTTATGTTGTATATATCACCTTCTTGTATAATATTTTTGAAATTTGAGAGAAGTTATTTCTTGATTGTTGCATGCAAAGGTGTTTCTTGTGAGTTAAAGTCAAATAATTTTAAAGTTGATCATTCGAAAAGATTTAAATACATTTTATTTTCAATAAAATAAAATATGAAAACAAAGTTGATTTATATATATATATATATAGACACACACACACAAGGAATTGAATGCAAATAACAATCTTCAATCATTGTGATTGTATACCTTTTCATCCAACAAAATCATGTCTAAAGAGATTGGTTTATCCTCACTTTGTATGGTGTAGACAATACACATGCGAACAACTCGAACTTTGATACTCCAATTATCGCATTGATCATTAACATGTTCAAGAAAAGTATAGTCCATCTGAATTTGTTTTGCAAAGTTTGTATTTCAGAGATGTGGAGTTTTTGTTTTGTAAAGCAAGTAAGAGAACAAAAAATATTTGTATTTGATTTTCTACTTTGAATATTGGTAAACATATATATTATATAAATATTTAGAAATGATGGACAAAGTCATGTCTCTTTGAATGTTGGTCATTTTTATTTTACTGAAATTAATTAAAAATAATTTGTTGTTATATAATGTTAATTGACATGAAATTAAAGTAATTCATTTGCAATTATTTGTATTTGATGTATACTTATAATTGTTTGACAATTAATATTTTATAACCGAATTGTTATAAATTTTGGATTTCGGTTTTGAAACCAAAATGTTAATGATTATGATTATTCTATTAATATTAATAATAGTTTGAATGTTTG
>JBBPBP010009779.1:58160964-58197209 GCA_037974735.1 Cicer chorassanicum | reverse complement strand
ATTTTGAAGATAGAAGGCCTAGATTAGTTTCCCATTAATGAGTTTCCTTTTTCTATTAATGGTTAAATTAATTGTATGATAAATGTGGATTAAAATTAACTTGTAAATCATATGAAATTTTTTTTATTGAAAAATAATAATTAGAAATTTCGTTTTTAAAATTTTCGATAAAAGAATTTTAGAAAATAAAATTATTAGTTTGGAATTTGTTTTAATTTTTATTATATATTTAAGAATATATTAATAAATTAAAGGATACAATTTTTAAATGGAAGATATAAGTTCAATCGTGGAGTTACAGAATTCAATTTTCTGTTTCAAATGAAAGTATTTGAATATTTCTTACTTCTTGATTTGATTTTTGCAGTTCTTTTTTAGTGATTGATTTTTGCAGTTGACAATTGAATGATTGAATGATGACAATATAAGTCCATTTGAGTTGGACTCTACAGCCATATTTGTATATTCGATATTTATTGGATAATTATTACACGTAGTAGTTACATACATATAATTTATATTTGTGTATAGATATTTTCAGTGTCAAGAAGAATTCTATCGATACATTAGTTGTATTATTTTTGGTGAGATTCTCGAAGTGGAGAAAAATATTAGCCACGTCTTTTATATTTGTGATTTTTATAATACAAATTTTAGTTTTTAGTGTAAATCGTTTGTTTAAATTTTTTAATTTTTATAAAAAATTGTTATAATTTTATTTAAAATCTCTATATTAAAATGTACAATCTAGAAAAAATTTAATAAAATAAATGATGAAAGAGAAAATTTAATAAATGAATTGAATTCTATTACTTTTCAAATAGTGGATTTTGAAAATAAAGGAATTCAATTACTTAATTTAAACTATGAATTTTTAAAATGAAGGAATTTTGAATTTTGAATTTTTAAAATTCACTTGAATTTTGAATTCTCTCATCTAAACACACTTTAAAGGCATATGGTAAGGATTTCACAACCTTTTTTAAACTTTCTATTATTTGAACTTTCTATTATTTGAATAAACACCTTTTAAGATAAAATTTCTACATTTGATTTTTTAACATGTGCTTGTAGGGCACTTGTTAACATTGTCTCATTTAATAAAAAAATGGTTTAAATATATATTTGGTCCTTGCAATTAATATTTTTTTTATTTTTGTTCTTGTAAGTTTTTTTGTTTGGTTAACATTCCTGCAAATATAGTTTCATCTTAAAATAGTCATTTCATCCGATTTCTATTACAAAAATTGTAACACCATTAAAACATAACCATTTTTTAACAAAAAAAAAAGCTCAAATATATTAAATTATAACTTTTTTAACCTAAAGTTAACTTCAAATATTTTAGTCTTCTTCCCTAAAAAACCTAAATCGTGCCACTTCTTCATCATTCAATCATCTTCCCGTCGTAGAATTCTTCACGTTGTGTCGCAATTCATAAAATAAAAAAATCTAGAAAAAACATAATGAATTTGATTAAAGGTTCAACCTTGTCACCATGCCGAATTCTTTCATCACCCATTACTATTACTAGGTCTAGTACTAAGATTTGGACTTTTTTCTTTCTCCCTCCTCCCTCTACAACCAAATTCTACTCCCATTTTTGGAATTTTCCTTATAGTCCCTTAAAATTCCTTAATCTCCATGTCGAGTAGAAAAACTTTGATTTAGAGCCAATTCTAGAACCTACCATTGCCAACAAATATTGTTGGAGAAAGAAAAATATTATGGTAACCATGAACTAGAATATTGTGATGAGTCTCACATGGATAAAGATTTTACTGACGATGATGAGAATTATGATGAGGAAAAGGATTGAAACCATGAAGAAGAAGGCGCGATTTAGGAAGAGGATTTAAACTTGAATATTCTTGTTGTTGTTGTTGTTGTTGTAACCATCACTATGTGTCTAGAATATGATAATAAATTTATACATTTTAATATTTCAGAAGCAATCATATAAAATATCATGAATAAAAATATAAAATGTCATTGTAACTATATATATAATACATAATATACAAACATCCTCTGATGTACACAATAAAAATCAGATTACAAACTTAAACAATATCACTACAAATCTCTATCCTCTGTTGCCTAAACTTCTAGCCTCAATCCCTCTTATCTGTTGTAATACATAAAAATAAGGCCTGAGATGATAATCTCAGTTATTTCTATAAAAGGGAGGGACAATTATAAATAATTTTCCTTAAATTTAATGAAAAACATGATATGAATATGCAATGTTATTTTTGTAAAACAATCATTAAGCTTTACTTTTCTTTAAAGTATGAAAAATAACATATTCTTCTTTTTCCTTAAAGTATGGAAAAATGCATGTCATATTTCTTTTCCATAGATTACGAAAAAGTTTTCCCAATTATCTTGACGTGTATCACCATGTTAATTGAGACCTCTTGGAACAGTTGGTCCGGCCATGACCTCAACTGGCATCTCGATTGTTCTTCCTTTACCCATTGTTTTTTGCCTGAAACAATTCTCAATGTCCCACCGTATTTTCTTGGACAATGCATGTCATGACATTATGTAGGCAATGCATATGTAGTAGTATGTATGCAATGCATATCTCATTAAAACATCAAATGCAAGTAATTGAATCATCCTGAACATAAAAATATGTAAACTAGAAGGTAAGATTATCTTCAAGTCATTCATTAAGAGGAGTCTTAATTAGAGTGAGCATTTAATTGGAAGAAGTCATTTAATTAGGTATTTCGATTAGGGAAGGTTAGATCAGAGGCAGCATGATTAGAGGAAGACTTGGATTAGAGGCAACGTGATCAGAGGAAGCCTCAAATCAAAGGCAACATGATCAGAGGAAGGCTTGAATTAGAGGCGGCATGATCAGAGGTAGACTCGGATCAGAGGCAACAAGATCAGAGGAAGACTTGGATCAAAGGCAGCGTGATCAGAGGCAGACTCGGATAAGAGGAAGTACGATCAGAGGAAGTCATGGATCAGAGGCAGCATTATTAGAGACAACTTCAGATCAGAGACAACATGATCAAAGGCAGACTCAGATAAGAGGCAACATGATAAGAGGAATACTTGGATCAGAGGCAACGTGATCATAGGCACACTCGGATTAGAGGCAACCTGATTAGAGGAATACTTGGATCAGAGGCAACGTGATTAGAGGCAAACTCGGATTAGAGGCAATATGATTAGATGAAGAATTTAGAGGCATGCAGAAGAAAGAAATATCAAAGGCATCTAAAATGAAGGAAAATTAGAGGCAACCTGAACGAAGGAAAATCAAAGGTAGTCATAATAAAGGCAAAACATCAGAAGCAGTATCAAATCAGGGCAGAACAGAAATGTTCAAAGGGGTTTAGGGAAATTATTAACACCGTAATTATCCTATTCCACTTAACCCTCATCCCCTCAATCATTAACATAATATAAATAATCACCCAAAAAATGTAGAATGGATGGTTTTAAGAGCAATTAAATGCATATTCTCAAACATTTCCTACATGCTAAAACTCACAGTTTTTCTTTCACTCATACTTTAATAAAACGCAATATTAAACCCAGAAAATGATTTCTAACAGAAATTGAAATTCAAATTAAAATCGAACCTGAAAACCCACATGCAAAATATGAAAATAGATCTAGAAAAAGAATTCACAGTTTGCCAAGAAGAAAGCCCTTTAAATCGAGTTAGGTTGTAAAAATTGTTAGCTTTCTCAACTCTCAACACTTCGGCCTCTACTGTTCTAGTTAGAATTCTAAAATTCCTCAAATCTGCTCCATATCTTCCTTAAGACTGTTTTGGATGTTAATGTTAAGATAAAACCTCTCTCAAATGTTTTAATGATAACAAAATTGTTTTAAAGATTCTAACTATTTGTGTCATCTAACTTGTGTTCTTGAGTGTATCAACTTTAGAAAACATGTCATTTACATTCTTGGTCAAATGAAGTTTTTATGCATATGAATTTGTCCTCTAACAAGAGAACAATGCTACTTTTAGCCTAAACATTCAAAACAATCTAAATGACAAAAAGGATAGCCAGCTGAGAAAAAATACTAATAAAAAAGACTTGTACAAATGTCAAGAAGACATACATCACATAACAGAGGATGAACTTCCATTCTCTATTCATTCTCTCACATAGAAAAATGAATAAAGTACAAAAGTACAAAACTGATGTCCTTGACTTGTAATCCACTAAATTTTTTGGGAAACAGAAAAGCCAAAAAGCACAACTTAGATCCGAGGATAGACTACAACATTCATCCTCTTAGCATTCTTATAACAGGGACAACTAAAGGGCATATTTTCAATTCTAAACAAAGACCATGGACAATCATCCAAGTCCCCGACAGATATGTTGTACTTCTCCTCCTAGTTGAAGCATCATGGTCTCTATAAATTCAGATGACCTCATCGTCAAAAAGCACAAGAAACATTACACAAGCAAAAGATCAAAGTTATTAAAAGCAATCTCATCCTCAGCATACTTTCTACTAATCTTAATCATATCTTTGAATCATCCTCTTAGAAAGTATATCATAGTGCAAGTATCCTTTCTTATCGAATCTCTCAAAAAAACCTGTATATCCTCAAGTTAAGATTAACTTGTTGATAGGTGTGTGTTGACACCTAATTTTGTCTGTTTTTTATTTATTTATTTATTTATTACTTTTTATTAAAAAAGGATAATAATAATAATAAATATATATATATATATATATATGTATATATAAATGTGAAGAAATATAAATATAAAAATAAAATTAAATAATTTGGGCTATAAACTTTAGACAATCACGAGTGTTTCTAGTTCTTGTTTGCCTCTAATTCCTGTTCAGACTCTTTTCTAAAATATAAAAAATAAAGGTATGAAAAGAAACCGAAAAGAAATGGATTGATGGTCATAAAAATTGGTATAATGATGATCAACTGAATGAAAAGAAACCAAAAAGAAATAGATTGATGGTCATAAAAGTCGGTATAATGATAATCAATTGAATGAAAAGAAACAGCAAAGAAACAGATTAATAGTAATAATCGATAGCTAGAGTAGGAGGGGAGAGCACCATTGAGAGCACACAAAAAAGAAGAGAGAATAATAGGCAAAAATGGAGCAGAGAATCAGATGTTGAGAAAATCAGTCCAACAAAAACCAATTCAGTAGTAAGGTATCACTTTCTTATTGTTTCTCTAATTTTCTTCTTATAAGTCTTGTATTGCATCCTTTTAAAAAAAGTTCTTTTTTTTTTCTTTCTCTTTTTCTGTTTATGCAAAAATAAACTCATATGTTAAACTTTCGTTTTTCTAAAGTTGTCTGTTCCTAAAATTGTTTTCTTTGCAACACAAAATACTAAAAAAAAATATAACTAATTGATGTTTATAAACCAATCACCAAGAAAATAAATTTCACCCTATTGTAATATAACAGAAAACTCATATGACGTCTTTATCAAATAACTCAAAAAAAAAATCATAACAACGAATAAGTAGTTTTTCCCTTAGGTTTAGAATTAATGGTCGCTGCCGCCGGATAAAATTCATCCTCGCTCACTGCGCAACATCACTGACCCCCAATTGTTGGTGGCCTTTGTGTCGCGACAGATCCGACAACGCATGAGCAAATCCTTTAACAGGCTGCTTCATCGTCGTGTCCATCTGTTTCGATCACATATCGCCGTGTTACGTTGTTTTTTAACAAAAATCAATTTTTGTTTACAATTCGTGATTAGACATCTCACCTCTTTTTTTTTCGTTATTATTATTATTAGATTTTATTTTTGGATACGTATATAATAATTATTATAATAAAAAATAATTAAAATAGAGTAATAATAAAAATCGGAACAACACATAAATATTTTCTACCCAAGAACTACAAGTGTTTTGATTTCCCTATTGCACCTAGGGATACGTGGGAGCAAAGTTTTCCCCTTGTCAAACCAAATTAACAAAAATATTTTTTTTCATTCTTTTATTAATGTAAATAATTTATTTTCCTTTTTTTAAATCATTTAGGGGATAAAATAAATAATTAAATAAATAAATAATTTGCATACAATTAATTATAGGGTAACCGTTTTAACGGACGATGTAGGGTAATATTACATTCCCTATTCGTAATCGACTCCCGAATCCGTTTTCTGGTTCAAGAACTTTATTTTAGGTTTTATCTAATTTTCGCTTTAAAAAAAATAAAATTGGTGGCGACTTTATTTTCGCGAACAAACTGGACGCAACATTGTGTTACATCTGTAAGAAAAGAAGAGAAATTGTTTATGTAAGCCTGGTGAGTCTAAGAAAATACATATTGAAAAGAGTCCCTTCAAAGGATAAGCCTTTTGAGCCATAGTGAAAACTCATAAGTAAGTGAAGACTAGACGTAACCCATTTTGGGTGAACCAGTATAAATTTGTGTGTGTCATTTTTTATACTATATTCCCTTCATTTTGTCTAACTCTCATTTCAATTCTAAACATTTATCCTCTAACACCCATTTACTATCCTCACACAGAGAATACTATTTTTAAAAAGAAAAGAAAACTAAGAAAAGTAGAATATCTCTATCCAACCCCCCTTCTAGTGATGTTTTAGCTACTTCAATTGGCATCAGAGCCAAGTTCTTTAGAAAATCACATCTAAAGGTGTAAGAGAAAAAGATCAAGAGAAAGATAAAATGTCAAAAGATAAAATATGTACCTGAAGAAGGATCCTCCAGTAGGCCATCATATTTCGATGGTACAGATTACTATCATTGGAGACGAAAAATGAGGTTGTTTCTCATATCACAAGATAATAACATGTGGTGTGTGGTTGGAAATGGAAATCATGTCATCAGAACTGATAACACAGATTCAACCTCAGATGAAAAGCCTTAAGCACAATGGACTACTGATGAAAACGTCAAGGTAATCCTAAACTCTAAAGCTCATTTATTTTTTAGCATGTGCTTTGAGTAAAGAAGAATATGATAGAATCGAAGAATGAAAAAGTGCAAAGGAGCTATGGGATACATTGAAGATCCATCATGAAGGATCAAGTCACGTAAAAGAAGCAAGGATTAACATAGGAGTACGAGAATTTGAACTATTCGAAATGAAGGAGGAAGAAACTATTGATGAAATGTTTTCAAGTGTCACTATTATACTAAATAGCCTGCAGTCTCTTGGAAAAGAAACCTCTGTCGAAGAGAGGATAAGAAAAATTCTAAGTCTACCAAGAGAATGGAGACCTATGGTAACTACATCACAGAAGCAAGAAACTTAGCCATAGTGAAATTAGAAGATTTGGTTGGAACATTAAGAGCACATGAACCATTGTTACTTTCAAATAAACCAAATAAAAAAAAAAAGAAAAATGGTTGCTCTTAAAAAAAATCAAACTAAAAGTCCATCCTCTAAATGAGTTGAAGAAACCATAAAAGCTAAAAACCCTCAATATCCTCTATCCGAGGATGAGGATGAACTCACCCTGACATCCAAAAGGATTAAGAGGATAATGAATTTTAGAGGACAAGATTAAAGATCATACCAAAAAGAAAAATCTAATAATAGTTAGATAACTTGTTATCGATGAAATAAGATGGGGCACTGCAAAACGAAATGTCCTCTACGCATAAGAAACCTGAGAAGATTTCCCTAGAAAAAAAAAATCTATGATGACTACATGGGAAATCTTTGTCTTATGGAAAATTTAGATAATGAAGAGGTAATCATGTTACATCTTGAAAAATATTTATGGGCTGAAGCTATTTACACTTCATGTTACATCTTGAACCGTGTATCAATAAGAAAGATAATCAACAAAACCAAACATTTCATATTTTCACATCTTTGGATGCTATTGCTACATTTTGAATAACAAAGATAACTTAGGAAAATTTGATGCAAAATCAAACAAAGCCATCTTTTTGGGATACTCAACAAAATCTAAGGGATATCGCATTTTTAATTTGAAAACTAAAACTGTTGAAATAAGAATGCATGTATTATTTGATGAGTTTGATGACCTTGATTTAAGAAAAAGAGATGACGAGGAGGAAGAACAATCTAGACAGTCACGGCAGATTGTTTCCCAGGAAAACGAGATTGATAAACAATCTCCATTTCACACTCCTCCTAGAAGTTCGAAAATAATAGGTGGTCATCCTCAAAATCAAATTATTGGAGATACAGTTGATGGGATCATAACAAGAATGTCAAATAAAGATGATGTCGACAGTAACATGGCAATGATATCCCAAATCGAACCAAAATCAACCAAAGAAGCCATAATTGATCAATCTTGGATAGAAGCAATGAAGGAAAAACTTCTTCAATTCGAAAAGAATGAAGTTTGGACTCTTGTCCCTGGTCAACAAGATGAAACAATCATTGGAACAATATGGGTGTTCATAAACAAGTTGGATGAAGAAGGTAAGGTTGTAAGAAACAAAGCAAGGTCGGTAGCTCAAGGATATAATCAACAAGAAGGTATAGACTATGATGAAACCTTTGCTCCAGTTACAAGGTTAGAAGCTATTAAAATTCTTCTTGCATATGCATGTCATAAATTTATCAAACTTTTTCAAATGGATCTTAAAAGTGCATTTTTAAATGAACAAGTTTATGTTCATCAACCTCCTGGTTTTGAAGATCAAAAGAAACCAAATCCTGTTTTCAAACTTACTAAAGCTTTATATGGATTAAAACAAGCTCCTAGAGCATGGTATGAAAGATTATGTTCCTTTCTAATCAAAAATGGATTTTCCCGAGGAAAAATTGACACAACACTTTTCAAGAAAACAGATAAAAATAATTTACTTATCGTTCAAGTGTATGTCAATGATATTATCTTTGGATCAACAAATGAAAAAATGTGTGAGGATTTTTTGAATCTCATGCAAAGTGAATTCGAGATGAGTATGATGGGAGAATTAAGATATTTTCTTGGCTTGCAAATTAAACAACATAAAGACGACATTTTCATATGTCAAGAAAAATACATAAAAGATCTTTTAACAAAATTCAAAATGAGTGAAGCCAAAATTATAACTACTCCCATGCATCCATCTTCCTCATTAGACAAAGATGAAAATGGAAAATCCATTTCTGAAAAATAATGCAGGGGAATGATCGGATCTTTACCTTATTTAACTGCAAGTAGGCCTATAACACCTAGTTACGTGGGTATAACAATTGAGGTAATAACGAAAAAGTTTTCATACTTATATAAGAGGAAAGGTACTATAATAAATAATGAAGTCATCGAAGGAAATAATATTGTAAAATCCTTAAAATAAAACCTTACATCTAAAAATTTCTTAATAATCAAAATATTCAAATTTGTGCACTTAATAACTAATCCCGAAATAAACTACAATGTAGACACTATGTCTACTTATTCTTGATCTACTAACCTAATCTATAGAAATTAATCTTCTCAAAGGAGGTGGGACTTCTCAAACTCTCGACGTCCCCAACAGTCTCAATATCTGAAAACAACACTTTAATCAGATACTAAATCTCAGTGAATAGTACACACAATTTTAAAATAAGTATTGTCCTCATTCGGCGCGGTAACTGAAAAAATCGATCATGGCACCCGCGTTCTTCCAAAAATATTCTTTAGAAATATACATGATATAACTAAGATTCTTCTGTAATACCCAGTTACTTCCAATAATTAATAAAAATTCATCAATTAAATTAACGATAATTCTCATCTATACGAATCAAATAAATCCAATATACACATTTATTCTGCAGAATTCAATAATGTTTCATCGTTATATGGAGATATTCTACTTTTGCGAAGTGAGTATTATCTCATCATGTGGAGCACCAGCTCATCCAGTGTGGGGTACAAAACACATTAGTGTGGAGTTTAAACCTCATTTCATTGTAGAGTTTAAAACTCATCTATATGTGGGGTACAAGACCCATCCATGTGGAGTTTAAAGCTCATCTCTTTGTGAAGTTTAAAACTCATCTATATGTGGGGTACAAGACCCATCCATGTGGAGTTTAAAACTCATCTCCTTGTGAAGTTTAAAACTCATCCATATGTGGGGTACAAGACCATCCAGGTGGAGTTTAAACCTCATCTCTTTGTGAAGTTTAAAACTCATCTATATGTGGGGTACAAGACCCATCTGTGTGAAGTTTAAACCTCATATCTTTGTGAAGTTTAAAACTCATCTATTTGTGGGGTAGAAGACCCATCAGTGTGGAGTTTAAACCTCATCTCTTTGTGAAGTTTAAAACTCATCAATATGTGGGGTACAAGACCAATCTCCAGCACACACAATCAAAGTAATTCATATTTTTAACAATCATATTCGTAAGATCATAATTATAATATAATATGTCATTTGAATATAATAACAACAATCATTTAGGAAAATATAATAAAACAATCTTTTAAAGAATATATATTTACAATATGATATTTTATTTGAATATATAATAACAACAATCATTCAAGAAAATATAACAAAACGATCTATTAAAGAATATATATATATATATATATATATATATTTATAATATGATATTTTATTTGAATATAATAACAACAATCATTCAGGAAAATATAATAAAACAATCTTTTAAAGAATATATATTTACAATATGATATTTTATTTGAATATATAATAACAACAATCATTCAATAAAATATAATAAAACAATCTTTTAAAGAATATATATTAAAATCATCGTAAAACGGTAATTCAACAAATAGTAGTAAATAAATCAATTCATAATCTATTATTACAATTCATAAAATTTCAACTTTAATAGAGTTAGATTTTCAACAAAAATATAATTTTATAAGAAAGTACCATTCAAAATATCTAACTCTTTTTCTATCCCAAAATAAATGTATCATGAAAGTTTAAAGGGTGTGATTACTCACCTCTTGAAGCGTTACGTATATGTTAATCGTTATGAAACCCTATTGCAACCGCAACAATACTTTTGCTCCTCTTTATTTTGGCATAGTTTTCTCTATTGATTTTTTAATTCAATATTTTTCTTCTTTCTATTTATTTATATTTAAATATTTATAAGATAATTTGCCTAGGTATCCTATATTTGCTCTATTAAACTCTTGGTTGTTACAAATAAAATGAGTACATATTGAATTCATTTATGATGGACGGTTTCTTTGATTTTGGTTGACTCCTTAATAATAGATAATATATAACAAGAGGTTCTTATAATAGCTTTTGTTTGTTATTATCCCTTTCACAAAAACCTTTAACAAACAAAATAAACTTCGTATTATTATTTATAAGTCTCTAACAAACAAAACAACTTACTAATATTACCTTATTTTAAGCAAATTGGTTATTGATAACAATTACAGTATTAGTAATAATAATAATAATAATAATAATAATAATAATAATAATAATAATAATATAATCATAATAATCTATAAATTATAATGTTTTAAAATTTGAAATTCTAATTATTTTTAGTGCTTTGATTTGGGATGTTACAAGGTCTGATATTGTTTTTACAGTAGGATTATGCGCTAGGTTTCAATCCTCACCAAAAGAATCCCATTTAACTGTTTTAAAAAGAATTCTTCGTTATCTTGTTGGTACTACTGATCTTGGCCTTTGGTATAGCAAAGGTTCTCATTTTGATCTTGTAGCCTACTGTGATGCTGATTATGCCGGAGATAAGATTGAAAGAAAAAGCACAAGTGGTGCATGTCAATTCCTAGGAAAAGCATTAATAAGCTGGTCACGCAGAAAGAAAAACACAATTGCTCTATCAACCACTGAAGCTGAATATGTCTCAGCAGCAAATTGTTGCTCCCAAGTTCTATGGATTAAAAATCAACTTGAAGGCTTTTCAGTAAGTTATTATAATATTTCAATTTATTGTGATAATACTAGTGCTATCAATCTTTCTAAAACTCCCATTCAGCACTCAAGGTCTAAACACAATGAAATAAAACATCATTTTATTAGCGAGCATGTGAATAAAAAGGAAATTGAAATAATCTTTGTTGATACAAAAAATCAACTATCTGACATATTTAAAAAATCTCTTGCTGAAAAAAAAATTTAATTCAATCAAAGAAAAATTAAAAATCATAAAAAAAAAAAATCCAACTAAAAATCATTGAAAACTGAAACGAGATCATTTTGGTCATAATGGAGAATGTTCTCCACTCGAGTCTGTTTTTAACACATGGCTCCAAATCATTCTTCGTTTCTGCTTCATTAGAAAGTTCAAAAATCAGCTTTTGAAAATTGTACCTTCTATCACTCATCAAAAAGGAATTGCTACCCATGCCTATTACTGCCACCTTATCTCCACTCTCCTCCTTCCCAATAACGTCTACAAAACCACTCACCTCTCCCCACTAACAAAAAACTACTCACTTTTTATGCTAAAATTAACCTCTCCTCCTCCCTCATCCTCACATTTCGTTTTCTAAAAAATGGCGCGCACCAAGGCAGCTGCACGAAAGAATCCTCATTCAAGAACTCCAACATCATCTCCTTCACCATCACCATCTCTTTCACCATCACCATCTCCTTCACCATCACCAACTCATTCATTGTCAACGCCACCCAGATCAACATCCCCACACTCTTCTTCAGAGAGAACCTTCTCTAACTACTTGTCATCATCCTCAGAGTCCAGCCGTCCACCTATTACACTCATTCCTCTCTCCACCATTCTTCCACCCTTATTTCAAGGCACAACTCCCTCGATAAGTTAGGATCCACCCCATCTCCAAAAATCATTCAACACTCGCTCGAGTACTTCATCTTCTAAATGAAGATCAATGAGAGTCTTGGCAAGTATTGGCACCTCAAAAACCAAGACCAGAGACTCCACAATTTTTGACGATGATTCTAATCCTATGTCATCACCACAAAAATCAGAACCTTCATCAAAACCCTCTATACCCTCGAAACCCCAAAAATCCCAAAAACCAACTCCCAAAGTGATTCAACCTAAATCCATCCCCTCACAAACTAAACTGAAGACTCCCCAATCCAAATCCTTATCCACACTCTCCATATTTCTGGCTTCTCGAAAATTAAAAAACCCTAAAAAATCTATTAAGCAAACTCCAAACCCAGAACGTTATTCTTCCAAACAATCATCCCAAGAATGTTCTCCACCAAAATCTTCAAACTCAACAACCACCCTCTTCCAAGATTCTCATTCCTCCACTTATTCCATCAAAACTTCAGCAAGTCTACAATGACAAATAGGCTCAAAGACCAAAAGGCATTGGTCGGGTTTTCATTTTTGAAAACCTCCAATATGAAGGCACCTCCATCAAGCATCATACTGATGCTTTTGGATGGACTAATTTCCTTCAAATCTCTGACTCTTTTTATCTTGATGTAATCTCGGCTTTTTATTGCAAAGGTCAAGCCTTTGTAGATAAATCTTTCATTGTTTAAAAATTGAAAGGCATTGAAATACGCTTGACTCCCTTAGTTCTTGCTGAAATACTACAACTTCCATCTAAAGGACAAATAGTTTATGGAAAAAACTGGTATTCAGCTCTAAACATTACCAAAGAGGAAGTGTTTCAAGAGTTGTTCATTGTTGGGTCCACAAATTTCTTTTCAGCAGATCTAAAACCTCCTCCAAAGATTTTCAATAACATCAGTCAAAACACTCAATACTACCCCATTGTGGTAGTCATGACTATGTTTCTAACAATGATGCTTTAGTTATCTATCATCTCCTCCACTGCAAGAAATTGAATTTGCCCCATCTTATCATCCAATACATGATTGTTGCAATCAACAAAGACTACAAGAGAAACATTGTTCCATATGGTATGTTTTTCTAAAAAATCTTTAAATATTTTAATATCCATCTGATTATGTCACCAGCTTTCATCTCACCTAAAAACCAGCTCTTCCATTTTTGGAATCAGTCAATATCTAGTTTTTCCAGATTTAGACACTCCTGGTCCATCAGTATCTCACAACAACGCTTCAGCAGGATCCCTTCCTCCAATTAACACATCCTTCGCCACTTTATCATCTTTTTGCAACACTACAACACCTTCTCAGAGTATTCCTCAATCTGCTCCTATCGAAGATGACCAGTGCCCCTTCAAAGGAACAAAGATGGAGAAGGAAACATCCAAAACTTATAAGGAAATCCCGAAAATCTTTGCTACTATTCAAACCATAATTTCCCGACAAACTCATCAAGACAAAGAGCATGCCATTTTGAGGGACTGGATGGTTAACCAGCTTGCTCCAAAGCTAGGTCTTGAGCCTCATCTACCTAATCCTCCTCCAACTTTTCTAGAAATGTCGCAACCATCTTTGTCTTCATCATCTAAAGGATCCTCCCCGTCTCTGTCATTCTGAATGAATTGCATATATTATCCTATTCCTTTTTGCCATGTCAAAGGGGGAGAATTAATTCTTAGATTTTAAGTATTCCAGAAGTTTTTTTTTTGTATGACATTCTGCTATATTTTTTTTGTTTTCTAAACCACGTGTATGACTAAACATTATTAAAGTATTAATGAAAATTATATGTTGGTTTAAAAGATTAGAACATTTTGAGGGGGAGTTTTTAACCAAAAGCTCTCTATGATTATTATTGGAATCAAAATTAAAATCTAAATTAACATGTTTGTCATCATCAAAAAGGGGGAGATTGTTGAGACAAAATCCCAAATTAATGTTTTGATGATAATCAAACAAAAGATAATTAAGACTTCTAATTATGAATCTAAGTGTTTTGGTGTTTAACATGTGTGTTTGAGTGTGTTAAACAAAGATAGGTACTAAGCCTGTCAAGCAAGATCATATTAAAAAGAAACAAGTACATTCAAAGAAACCAAGAACATTCTTGACAGAATTTGGTAAAACGAAGAATGTTCTTCACAGTTCCAAGATAACAAGAATATTCAGATTCTTAAAGAAAAGACTAGTTCTATTATTTATAATCTGTTTCCAGAATTTCACTAGAAATATACAAGGATCATTTCAGTAAAAAGAATCACTCCAAAGATCAAAGGCAAAAGTTTTGCTTCATAATCTATCAAGCAAGATCATTATCCAAGTTAGAGCAAGCATCAAGTACGAATTTGACAAATTTGATTGGACACTTCATTTGTACTTGTGAGGAGCCTGTACACGTGATAAAAAGCAGGGAACCAATTCAAGACAGTTGTCAAAGAAGCCTAAACCTCAACATCCCTCAAAGCAGAAACGAAGATCGTTCTTGCTTTGCAAGAACGTTCTTGCTTTAAGGCAGATCTTATCCATTAACCGACACATGAAAGCTGGGCCATCTTTAACGGCCAAATAGGTTGTCAAAAGCCTTCTTGAAGCCTATAAGAGAAGCCTTAAGATGATGGATAAGGTAGAGCTTCAAGTGCAAATCAATAAATCACTCATACAATCATCTCAAAAGAGTTAGTGCTGTTCTTAACCAGATATTAGAATCATTTTTACTGAGTCCTAGTCCAAGAATCTAAACTCAAACAAGTGTTGAGCATACTCAGATTTTACCAACTTCATTAAATCATCACTTTGTAAATCAAGACTATCGTGTTGAAATAGTTTGAGTAATTTGTAAAAATCCTTTTAGGAGTAAAAGGTAATGTGTAAAAATAATTTCTAAATATCGAAAGGTAACCTGTGGAAATCCTTTCTAGGTTGAAAGGTAATACTTTGTAACAAATCAAGATTGATCTGTAAAAGTTGTGTGAAAACCAAGAATAATCTTGCTTTGAGCACTTAGTGGAAAATTTCACAACTGTGAGGACTAGACATAACCTGTTTTGGCTGAACTAGGATACATCTCTGTGTGATATCTCTTTCCTTATCTCTATTTACTTTTTATCTTCTAATCATATATTATGCAGATAAGTTAAAATTGCGTGTTTTCACTAACTAAGAATGTTCTTCGTTTATAACAAGATCAATCTTGAGTTAGATACTTTGAGTTTTAATAGGAATTTTTAAAAAGGGACAATCACAATTCAAACCCCCTTCCTTGTAATTGACATTGTTACTTAAACTATTACATCTTAAATAATAAAGAAAATTTGGGAAAGTTTGATCCAAAATTTGATAAAGGTATCTATTTAGGATATTCCACATCGTCAAAAGGATATAGAATATATAACCTTAATACTCAAAATGTGGAGGAATCCATGCATGTTATTTTTGATGAGTTTGATGACTTGTGCTTAGAAAATATGGACAAATATGACAAAGATGAACGTTCATCTTCTAAAGCTCAAGATTCAAATGAAGAGGATAATTATGACACAACCTCACAACAACCTCCAAGAGGATGGAAGTTGGTAACATATCATCCTCTTGACCAGATCATTGGAAACACTACTGATGGTGTCAGGACCAGACAACCTTTGAAGGAAAACTTAAATAACATGGCTATGATATCTCAAGTCGAACCAAAAACGATTGTACAAGCAATTGTTGACAAATCATGGGTTGAAGCTATTATGGAAGAGTTGTCACAATTTGAAAGAAATAAAGTATGGGATGTTGTACCTAATCCTCAAGACAAAACCATTATTGGAACAAGATGGGTATTCAAAAATAAATTGAATGAGGATGGAAAAACCATCAGAAACAAAACAAGACTTGTAACACAAGGATACAATCAACAAGAAGGAATTGATTATGATGAAACATTTGCACCGGTGGCTAGACTTGAAGCTATCAGAATTCTCCTTGCCTATGCTACTCATAAAGGTATTGAATTATTTCAAATGGATGTTAAAAGTGCCTTCTTGAATGGTTATTTAAGTGAGGAAGTATATGTTCATCAAGTACTTGAAAGAGGATCGTTGGGGTAGTAGACATATCTGGAACAATAACTAAGCCCAAAAATTTGATCACGAGTTGTAGAGTACTCTTGGGACAGACCATAGAGTGCAAGAAGTATGAAGAAGGTGATGCGTTGATCCAGCTCCTTCATTTGTTCAACTGGATTACTTGCAATAGGAGGGAGAAGCTCATTAAAATCATGAAATGCACTATGAAGGGTGCCAAGATATGAAGAAATAGAGCTATCTATTGTCTTCAGAGTAGTGATATTCAACAAACAGTGACAAACTCCATAGAGACGTTGAGTGTCATTAGTGTAGAGTGCCTTTGCCTGACTCCAAAGCTCTGATACCATGTTGAATGAGAAGAAAATATGGAGAGACATGTTAAACCGTGTGTTTCAACTACGTAGAGGGAGTCCTTTATATATACTATGAGTGATAAGTACACATAATGACTGAAATACTTACAGACTTTCTGTTCATTTACATACTAATATTTTATTTTCAGCAGTGATATTGGCAATATAGGCAGGAATAGGTTAGTGGAGGGCTTAATAAGATTAAAAAATAAGAATAGGAAAACTACAAACTATTTTTTTTCTTGCATTTTCACCTGTTATAATATTTTCAAAGTCAATAGAAAAAGAAATGTCAAAGACAGGTAGAAGTTAACCCCTTCTTTTTTATATACTACTTTCTCTTCTAATTTTCCGTCTCCTCTATTTCTCGTGTTCTTTTTTTGTTATATTTCTCTAAACTATTTTTATTAGGAAACTTTCATGGTACAAATTTAATGTTTTAGAATATCGTTTTTTCTCCTTCGTTTGTATTAACGTTATTTTTACGCTTTTTTATTTTTCTCATTAATATCTTTATATATAAAAGTTGGTTATCAACTAAAGGAAGAATTTCCCTCCCAAATCATGGGTAAATTAGTAAATTAATAATTTTTTAAAAATCTATAAATTTATTGTATTTATTAAAAGATTTCAATTGATTGGTTTAATTATTAACATGTTTTTATCATCTCAATTTTTTGACTATTCATTGTTGAGGAAAAATCCCTTTTGAAGTATCAATGATTAAATGATTGAGGGATTTTGATATATCTTGTTATCTCATAACATACTTCAAAAAGTTATGGATTAGAAATTTTAGAATGTTCTATTTTAAACATAAGAAGCTATGTTCACATTGAAAGAAATAAATCAACTGAACAAGGTCACGTTCCAGCACTGAATCAGCAAAGGAATCTCACTTAAATAAGCCATAAAGAATATGAGGAAGAATCTTTAAGACTTTCACAAGATCATTTAAAACAAAGAGGAGTATTCACTTTGATAAGCTAAAACTCATATGATATGATAAATGAGAAGGTTCCTATGAAAAGTGCAAAAGTACAACAGTGACTGAAAGGGTGGTAACATCACTATACTTGCACGATTCACTGATATGAGGATCCATCATCTTGGAAAGACGTGCATTGGCATATGTTTTCTTTCTCCCGTACACTAAACAAAAACAACACATCAAACATTCTGAATTTAACTCAAAGTTCATAATGTACATGAATTCTCAAGATCTTCATCATTTAAGGTTACCATGTGTTGGAACTTATGCCTAACAGACACATGAAAGCCTTTGTAACTTACTGAATCTAACTCATAGCTTATATATACATAGAAGAGCTCAAAACAAATGACTCAAGAACTCACATCATGATATCACTCACTTATCACAAAAGTGCATAAACTTGATTAAAAGTTCATCAAACACACTTAAAGTTCATCCTATCTCATAAAATCTAAAGTATACATTAGTGTGAAGATCTACTTTATCCCTGTTAAGTTCCGAGAACTTGATGCAAAATCTAAATTCTATTTGTAAGCTTTTGGAAGTCATCTTTTGGGTTGTAAAAGAGACTCAATGTTAGTTGTGATTTTTATTGATTCTAGTGTGACTAAGAAGAAGAGTTGTAAGTCTACTAAGACTAAGAAAATATAGAAGAGAAGGGTCAAGTTGTCAGAAGTTATCTCAAGCATTATAGTAGAAAATCATACCAAAGACGAGGATTGAATGTAACCCATTATAGTGGTAAAATCAACCTCTTAAAAAATTTAGTAAGCTACGTTGTTTTATTTTGTAAAATAAATAGTCATTAAATTAAATTATTTCTTTTGCGTCAATTAACTACTACGCTACAACCCTTTTTCCAAATAAAAAAGAGGAAAAATAAATAGTTGCATTTTCTAAAGAAGTAAATGTTATTTTTGTAATGCTTTGAATTCAAACCCGGCACGTTATAGTTCCACAGCATAATCTTACTTAATTGTAACAACATAAACACGATAAATCAACTAACATGATAGCTCCATCAATCTCCACATGGTCAATATCAAGGGTCTCTTCCACTATGTCCATGCGTGTGGCAAATTGTTTGACAATGCTTTCAACTTTCATCTATTATTTCACTTCATTAATTTTGGCAAACTGATTGACACTACTTTTAGCTTTCATCCAATCTCGTAAATGTTTCCTTAATTGACATATAAAGTATGTCATATATTAATATTTAATAATTTATAGTTGTTGTCACTAATAACAAAATAATACTTTTGAAAAATAAAGCATTTTATATACATATTCATATATAACTACGAGCCATACACACACACATATATATATGGATATGGACCGTAGTTGGATGTAAGAAATTTTCTCGGAAGAAAGGATTTTAATTAAACAACATATGGCTAACAATGTTGAAGAGTTTCTCAATTTTGCAAGAGTGCGGAAAGTTGTCGAAGATGAAGGGAAAATGAGATGTCCATGTTGTTTATGTCAAAGTAGACGTTTTAAGAGTGAAGGTGAAATATGAGTGCATTTATATGAAGATGGATCCGTGCCTAAATATTGGATTTAGACTAATCATGGGGAAGAGCCTCTGACGACGCCTAATACTAGTATACATCTGGAGAATAACGTAGGTCCTTCAAGTTGTATTGGCATGTTAGGTGTAGATTATTATAATTATCAACACTTTGAGGTGATGAACAATATGATTACGGATGTTGTTAGGGTTAATTTTTCATTCAAAGAAAATCAATATGACGACACTAATGGACTTCCAAATGAAGAAACTCAGAGATTTTATGGTCTTTTCAAACAGACAAATTAACCTTTGTTCAAAGGATCTTCAAACTCAAAGTTATCGATGTGTATTAGACTTTTAGGTCTAAAGTCTAAGTTTCATGTTCCTAATTTAGCTTTAGATTTGATTACTTAAATGATGCTAGATGCAACACTTGTTAGAGATGGTTTGCCGCAAATTTATTACAATGCTAAACGGTTAATCTCCAAGTTAGGATTAGGTGTCAAGACAATTGGTTGTTGTATTAAAGGTTGCATGTTGTATTACAACAACTAATTGGTTATAAATGATGTTAATTTAGTTGAATGTAAGTTTTGTCAACAACCAAGATATCACCAACATAATAACTCGACGAAAATGTTTTATCTACCTATTGAATCAAGATTGCAGAGAATTTTGCATCCATGCAAACTACAGGAAAGATGACGTGGCATTATGAGAATAGAAGAAATTCGGTGAGTTGCTACATCCATCTGATGGTCAGGCATGATTCCAGACATAGAAATGACTGATAAAACATGTGGATGGCGTATAACACAGTCAATATTGTTTCTTTCATTCAGTAGTAACAATGTATCATCATTGAAATAATGAGAACAAAATTGTGTTGTTTCATTCTACGTCGACATCTATTGACAATGTTGAGCAATTAAAGGAACAATAGATGACTAACCAAGAAGAAAAAATACAATAACTGATACAAGCAACAATTGAAAAATTAAATGAAGAATGAAAACAAAAATTTCAACAGCAAAAATTTCTCCTTTGTGGCGACCTGTACCATTAAAAATTTGTGGTTGCTTTTCCTCACAAATTTGTGACGGCTTGAGCCCTCACAAATGGTAACCCAAAACCCAACCATTGTGGTCGTTTTGGCCGCCACAAAATGTCGTGACAAGCTTATTTGTGGTTTCTTTAGGCCGCCACAAGTATGTCTTTTGTGGCTGTTTTAATTTTCTCCCTTTGTGGGGCTTTTGGCCTCCATGAAGGCATGTTATTCTTGAAGTGATAAGTTTTATTTATATAAAAAAATAAGGACAAAAAGGATTTAGAGGGGTGATTTTAGGTCAAAAATTGGACTTCAACCACCCATCTTGGATGAAGAAGACAAGGAAAAAAAGAGAAGATGATAATGGGGTGCGGGTAGGTTTTGTTAAATACCAAGGTTTTCAAATGTAATTGAAACGCTTCCAATTGATTTTATTTATTTATTTAATAATATAATATTAATATTATTAAATAAATTAAAACAACCCACCACCAACCACCCATTCTCACTCTTTCTATGTCACTCCCTCATTTTTCTCCTATTTCTTCTCTCCCTCTCGGAAAAAACCCCATCCCCCATTTTTTTTGTTTTTTTTCTTCTTTCCTTCTCCATGCTTCTTCTCTCAACTATATTTAAACCCTTAACCCTTAGAAGGAATTTAACATCCCCAAGAGCATAACTTCTCAAACTTCTACAAGTTCTTGGGTAGGATTTTTGGGTTTTGGTTTGTGCTCTAAGGAAGGAGGGGGGTACCCATCTCTTGAAAGTTGTTTATTGAGACTCTTTGAGGTAAATACACAACTCTTATGCTATTAATAAATCTCTAGGAAATGTAGTTTTGTTTAAAAATCTTATTTTGTGCTTAGAGTAGATTTAATGAATTTTTTATGGTTTCCTAGAGTTAGCTAAACTTTACAATAATTTTTCTAAAGTCTTGAGAATATTTTTGATACTCAGATTTGTCAGCTCAGGTCCTGTCGGCTAGTCTGGGAGTTGTTGGAGAACAAACGTAGTCGATTCTCCATAGTAGTGAGTTGACGACGGTCATCGTCATTTATTTTTATAATGTTATAATTATTATTTTACTCGTTTTCTATGTTAAATTTGGGGAACACAACCTTTGAAATTTATTTGGATTTCGTCATTTATTTATTTTAATGGTCTTCGTTATATAATAGGTTATTAGTTTGATTTACGTATGAGTTAAAAGTATGTAAATATTGAATTGTTATGCGATTGAATATGTTTTCCATGAATTACGATAAAATAAGAGATGATTTTAAATACTTGTTTTGATTAGGAAAGTTATCCGTTAGATGGAACCGCCCTTATGAGAAATGTCATCCGTAGGAGGAGAGGGCTATCAACGAGATGTAAGCTCCCTAATTGATGCGTGATGATGCGTTGCGGAATTGAGAGCAGAGGGCTATCGGTTAGATGGAGCCACCCTTAGGAGGAAATGGCTATCAATGAGATGAAGCCGTGTCTTAGTTCTCAATAATTAGTATTTTCACTTGTTTGATGTTCTATGATGATTTTGATGTTATTCATTTTGATTTCGCTTCGCTATTAATTGAATTTTTATATTTCTATCTGAACGGCTAAACTATAAATTTAATAATTTTATTATGTGTTTACCATAATCGTCTCAAGGTTGTAAAACAGTTATTCGTGCCTTTTGTGTTTCCCTTCTAGTTGATGGTGATTGTTGTCTCTCACTAAGTCTTTGTGAGTTACCCTTTCATGTTGTTTACTTTTTTTCCAGATTCAAAGGCAGTTGAGTAGCAAGTTGATAGTAGACTCAAGTCTGATGAGTCGTGATGTACTTTGCAGCTATTTTGAGTCTAGAAAGTCAATCGGGTGATGTACTGAATGTTTAGATTATGCTATTTGAATTTGGCTGAATTTGAAGTTTAAATAGGGATTTTGTAAGTTTGGAAACGTTGAAATTATAGAGGATACTCTGTCGAAATTTCAAGAAAAATTATATATATATTTTTTTGAAATGTTTATTTAGAACTATTTAGTTGCTTGATTTTTAAGTCAACGAGTAGGCTTGTCAGGCTAGGAGTATAGCTTGTGTGCCAGTCACGGCGTTTAGTTTTCGGGTCGTGACAAAGTTGGTATCAGAGCTAGTCGTAGGTCCTAATAGCATCAAACATAGGGTGATAATTGATTTTTGTTAGTAAATTGCATACGCGGGCATAACTTACTTACAATGGCTATTAGCACTCTATGAGAGTCTCATATGTGTCTAAATCTGCATTTAAATTCTTCATCACTATCTTTCCACATTTTCTTGTTGTCTTGTTCAATTTTTGATCAATGTTCTTTGATTAGGTGAGAATGCCTCCCAAGACTAGGAATCCTACTATAAGGGAAATTGCTGATAAATCAATTGCCCAAGCCCAAGGTGCTCGTCAACGGGGTCGTGTTCCAGTTCGTGCTCGAAATAGGCGTAGAGCTAATGTTGGCAGACGTGGCTTGGATGCCAATGTTAAGATACCTAGGAGGAGGCGCGGAAATCCAGCTATGGAAGAGTTTGCTGCTGGTATGCAGGGATTACAACAGGTTGTGCAACAACTTGTTGGTGCTGTCGTCGGACAACAATAGAGGGGTGATCAAAGACATGAAAATCCCAATGGTTAACAAGAGTTTGGACAAGTTGAGCATCAGACGACTACAGCAACGAGGGGTATTGAGGTTACTTTACCAGACTTCATGAAGCTTAAACCCCCTACCTTTTCTGGATCTAGTGCGACTGAGGACCCACAACAACTCATTGATAGTCTAGAGCGGCTTTGGAGAGCATTGGGTTGTTCTGAGGAAAGAGCAGTAGAATTGGCATCATTTCAATTAATAGGTGTGGCACGTGATTGGTTTGATATAGTGTCATGTGGTAGACAAGTGGGGTCACTTCCGTTAGCATGGAGAGAGTTCTCTCAGTTGTTCATGGCTCGTTTTCTTCTGGAGAGTGTTAGAGATGGATTACCTCATGAGTTTGAGCGATTGGAACAAACAGAGGATATGACAGTTTCAGAGTATAGTGCTCGTTTTACACAGCTCTCTAGACACGCTCCTTATCCTATCACTTAGGAGATTCGTGTCAAGAGGTTTATCAGAGGATTGAGGGATTACTTATTTAGATATGGGGTTGGGTCGAATTGTTCTACTTTTGCTGAGGTGATGAGTTTGGCCCTTCAGATTGAGAAACGACAAAAGGAAAAAGGAGGCAATAGACAAGATTCACGGAAGAAACAAAGGGTTGAAGGATCCTACAGTAACTATCCGAATCACGGTGGTGGATCTATGTTTTGTTATCAGGGGCAACAAAGACTCATGTCTCAAAGAGGTGGTCATAGTGGGCAATCTTCTGGGACAGTGCAGAGTTGTAGATCAGATTCTGGGGCAGCATCACAATCCACTTTCCCTTAGAGACACTCCGATGTTTTAGCTACACGGTGTTCTATTTGTGGTAAGTTTCACTTTGGAAATTGTTTTAGAGATGCTAAGGTGTGCTATCAATTTGGCCAAGTAGGTCACATCAGAAGGGATTGTCCTGTAGGCACGACACATCCATCCTCTAGTTATGCATCAGCCCCAACAGCTTTAGCATCTTCTCAAGCTCATTCTGCATCTGTGCGACAAAGAGGAAATTCTTATGTTAGAGGTTCACGAACATCTCAGCAGGGAGGTAGAGGATTTGGTGGTAGAGGTCAGATACTAGCAGGAAGAGGTCAGGCTCGAGTGTTTGCTTTGACTCGTCAGGATGCTCAGACATCCAATGCAGTAGTTATAGGTATACTTTCTATTTGTTTGAGAAATGCTCATGTTTTGTTTGACCTTGGAGCTACTCATTCTTTTCTATCCTCGTGGTTTGCTACTCGACTTGGTAAGAAGAGGCTTTAGTTGTAGCTACACCTGTTGGAGGAAATTTGCTTGCTAAGTTGGTGTATCGTTCTTGTGATATAACTATTGAGGGCAAGGTGTTGCCAGTAGATTTAGTAGTCATTGACTTGATAGATTTTGATGTGATTTTGGGTATGGATTGGTTGGCTTTTCATCATGCCACTTTGGATTGTCATAACAAAGTGGTGAAATTTGAGATACCGGGGCAATCAGTCTTCTCGTTTCAAGGAGCACATTGTTGGGTACCACATAACCAAATCTCAGCCTTGAGAGCTAGCAAGTTAATGAGAAGAGGTTGTCAAGCGTACTTAGCCTTGGTAAGGGATACACAAGAGGCTGAAGAGGAATTGGAAAAAATTCCAATAGCATGTGAATTTCCAAATGTTTTTCCTGAAAAACTTCCTGGGTTGCCACCTGATAGGGAGATTGAGTTCTCTATAGACTTGATTCCAAACACTCATCTTGTATCCATACCTCCTTATCGTATGGCCCCAGCAGAACTTAAGGAGTTAAGGAAGCAACTTCAAGATCTTCTTGATAAAGGTTTTATTCGCCTAAGTTCTTCTCCTTGGGGAGCACCAATCTTATTTGTAAAGTAGAAAGATGGATCCATGCGGTTATGTGTGGACTATAGGCAGTTGAATAAAGTAACTATAAAGAATAAATACCTTTTGCCACGCATTGACGAGCTGTTTGATCAACTTCAAGGAGCTCAATGTTTTTCAAAGATTGATTTGCGGTCGGGGTATCACCAGTTGAAGATAAAAAGGGATGACATAACGAAGACAGCTTTCCGCACGCGTTATGGACATTATGAATTCCTGGTTATGTCCTTTGGGCTTACTAATGCCCCGACAGCTTTTATGTGATGAATCACATTTTTAAACCGTTCTTGGATCAATTCGTGATTGTGTTTATGGATGATATCCTAGTTTATTCCAAGAGTAAAGAAGAACACGAGCGACATTTAAGATTGGTTTTGCAAACTTTAAGAGATAAACAATTATATACCAAATTCTCTAAATGACAGTTTTGGCTGAATAGTGTGGCATTTCTAGGTCATATTGTATCTAAGAATGGAATAAGTGTTGATCCAAGTAAGGTGGAAGCAGTGCAGAATTGGCCTAGACCTACCACAGTAAAGGAGATTCGGAGTTTTCTTGGTTTAGCTGGTTATTATCGACGTTTTGTGAAGGATTTCTCAAAAATTGCATCTTCGTTGAGTAGATTGAATCAGAAGGAAGTTGAGTTCCAATGGACTGATGCATGTGAGGAAAGCTTTCAAAAATTGAAGGAGTACTTGATGTCAGCAACTATTTTGGCATTACCCTTAAGTGGTGAAAGCTATGCAGTTTATTGCGATGCTTCTAGAGTTGGTCTCGGTTGTGTACTTATGCAACAAGGTAAGGTTATTGCCTATGCATCTAGACAACTCAAGAGGCATGAGGTAAACTAACCTACACATGATTTGGAAATGGCTGCAGTAATTTTCGCTCTTAAGATTTGAAGGCACTATCTATATGGTGAAACTTGTGAGATTTATACCGATCATAAAAGTCTTAAGTATATTTTTCAACAGCGAGATTTAAATTTAAGGCAAAGAAGATGGATGGAACTCTTGAAAGATTATGATTGCACAATCTTATACCACTAAGGGAATGCAAATGTTGTTGCAGATGCTTTGAGTAGGAAATCCATGGGCAGTCTCGCTCATATAGCAGAAGTAAAAAGGCCAATAGTTAAAGAATTTCAAGAAATTGGTGAAAGTGGAATTCAATTTGAACTTGATCATTCGAGGCTATTTTTAGCCCATGTACAAATTCGTCCAACCATAGTTGTTGATATCAAAAAAGCTCAAAGTCAAGCCCCATACTTGGTGAATATGGTAAATAAAGTTTAGAATGGTAAAACTTCAGACTTTTCGGTTGATTCTGATGGTGTGCTGAAGTTGAAGTCTCGATTGTGTGTTCCAAATGTTGGTGACTTGAGAAGGAAAATTTTAGAGGAGGCTCATCATTCTTCTTATACTATTCACCCAGGTTCTAATAAGATGAATCAAGACTTGAAAGAGTTGTATTGCTGCAAAGGGATGAAGAGAGACGTAGCAGATTTTGTCTCTAAGTGCTTAGTGTGTCAACAAGTAAAGGTTGAGCACCAAAAGCCTGCGGGGTTACTGCAACCTGTTGAAATACCTGAATGGAAATGGGAAGGCATCGCTATGGATTTCGTCACAGGATTACCACGAACCCAAAAGGGTTATGACTCGCTGTGGGTGATTATAGATCGGTTGACCAAATTTGCACATTTCTTACCGGTGAAGACTACTTATACTGCATCCCAATATGCTAAACTGTATTTAGATGAAATTTTCTCTTTGCATGGTGTACCGGTGGCTATTATTTCTGACCGTGGGGCTCAATTTACTGCTCAATTGTGGAAGTCGTTTCAAACTTCATTAGGAATTCGTTTGAAGCCTAGCATGGCTTGTCATCCTCAAACAGATGGCCAGTCTGAAAGGACTATACATATATTGGAAGATATGCTTCATGCTTGTGTTTTCCATCTTGGAGGTAGTTGGGACAACATTTGTCCTTGATGGAATTTGCATACAATAATAGTTATCAATCTAGTATTCAGATGGCTTCGTTTGAGGCTTTGTACGGAAGACGGTGTAGTTCTCTGATAGGATGGTTTGAAGTTGGAAAAGCTAAACTAGTCGGTCTAGAGTTGATTCAAGATACCATTGAAAAAGTTAAATTGATTCGGGATCGCTTAGTGACATCTCAAAGTAGACAAAAATCCTATTCTTATAAGAGGCGTCGTCCCTTAGAGTTTTCAGTGGGAAAACATGTATTCCTACGTGTTTCACCAATGAAAGGGGTTTTGCAGTTTGGTAAAAAGGGAAAACTAAGCCCAAGGTTCATTGGACCATTTGAAGTTTTAGAGTGAGTCGGACCGGTAGCGTACCGTTTGGCACTTCCACCGGATCTCTCAAGAGTTCATCCGGTCTTTCATATTTCGATGCTTCGGAAGTATCTTCATGACCCTTGTCATGTGATTAACCATGAAGACGTGTAGTTAGATGAGAGTCTATCATACGTTGAATATCCGGTAGCTATATTAGATCGCCAAGTGAGACGTTTACGCTCAAAAGATATCGCTTCAATAAAAGTTCTTTGGCGTGGTCCATTATTTTGAAACTCGAGGTCAGTAGTAATTTATAAATAAAAAGGTCAAATAAATTCGAGGACGAATTTTTTTAAGGGAAGGAGATTGAAACGCCACCACCAACCACCCACCCATTCTCACTCTTTCTATCTCACTCCCTCATTTTTCTCCTATTTCTTCTCTCCCTCTCGGCAAAACCCCATCCCCCATTTTTTTTTTTTGTTCTTTTTTCCTTCTCCATGCTTCTTCTCTCCACTATACTTAAACCCTTAACGCTTAGAAGGAATTCAACATCCCCAATAGCATAACTTCTCATACTTCTACAAGTTCTTGGATAGGATTTTTGGGTTTTGGTTTGAGCTCTAAGGAAGGAGGGGGGTACCCATCTCTTGAGAGTTGTTTATTGAGACTCTTTGAGGTAAATACACAACTCTTATGCTATTAATAAATCTCTAGGAAATGTAGTTTTGTTTAAAAATCTTATTTTGTGCTTAGAGTAGATTTAATGAATTTTTTATGGTTTCCTAGTGTTAGCTAAACTTTACAATAATTTTTCTAAAGTCCTGAGAATATTTTTGATACTCAGATTTGTCAGCTAAGGTACTGCCAGCTACTCTGGGAGTTGTTGGAGAACAAACATAGCCGATTCTCCATAGTAGTGAGTTGACGACGGTCATCGTCATTTATTTTTATAATGCTATAATTATTATTTACGTGTTTTCTATGTTAAAGTGTTTATTTAAAATTTGGGGAACACAACCTTTGCAATTTATCTGGATTTCGTCATTTATTTTAATGGTCTTTGTTATATAATAGGTTATTAGTTTGATTTACGTATGAGTTAAAAGTATGTAAATATTGAATTGTTATGCGATTGAATATATTTCCATGAATTACAATAAAATAAGAGATGATTTTAAATACTTGTTTTGGGAAATCGATGTTATAGTTATTAAATCTTTAACGGCGTTAGGTGCACCTAGTTACCTTGTTTTGATTAGGGGGAGTTATCCGTTAGATGGAGCCGCCCCTATGAGAAATGTCATCCGTAGGAGGAGAGGGCTATCAACGAGATGTAAGCTCTTTAATTGATGCATGATGATGCGTTGCGGAATTGAGAGGAGAGGGCTATCCATTAGATGGAGCCATCCCTAAGTGAAAGGCTACCCTTAGGAGGAAATGGCTATCAATGAGATGAAGCTGCTTCTTGGTTCTCAATAATTAGTATTTTCACTTGTTTGATTTTCTATGATGATTTTGATGTTATTCATTTTGACTTCGCTTCGCTATTAATTGAATTTTTATAATTCTATCTGAACGGCTAAACTATAAATTTAATAATTTTATTATGTGTTTACCATAATCGTCTCAAGGTTGTAAAACAGCTATTCATGCCTTTTGTGTTTTCCTTCTAGTTGATGGTGATTGGTGTCTCCTCGATCGTATTTTTTTTTTGTAGGCCTATTTGATCGAGGACCTATTTTTGTAAAGTCTCATGAGTCGTGATGTACTTTGCAGCTATTTTGAGTCTAGAAAGTCAATCGGTGATGTACTGAATGTTTAGATTATGTTACTTGAATTTGGCTGAATTTGAAGTTTAAACAGAGATTTTATTTGTTTGGAAACGTTGAAGTTACAGAGGATACTCTGTCGAAATTTCGAGAAAAATTATATATATATTATTTTTTGAAATGGTTATTGAGAACTGTTTAGTTGCTTGAATTTTAAGTCAGTGAGTAGGCTTGCCAGGCTAGGAGTATAGCTTGTGCGCCGGTCACGACGTTTAGTTTTCGGGTCGTGACAGTAATATATAATTTAAATGTTTGGGATTCAACTACCAAAGTAATTACACCCTTATCGTAAATCGCTTTCACAAGTTACTTGGTCTTTCAAACCCTTGTCGCAAATCATTTTCACAAGTTCCTTCATCATAAGAACTCTTATCATTTCCCTCAAATCCCCAAACCCCAATCTCTCAAATTTGCGGCATTCTCTCTCTTTTGAATAGATTATATTAATGAGACTTAATCATTTATAATTAAATATTTGTGTATTTTAATTATATGGTTTTCAAATGTAATATATAATTTAAATGTTTGGGATTCTACTACCAAAGTAATTAAACCCTTATCGCAAATCATTTTCACAAGTTACTTCGTCTTTCAAACCCTTATCGCAAATTATTTTCACAAGTTCCTTCATCATTCAAACTCTTATCATTTCCCTCAAACCCCAAAGCTCAATCTCTCAAATTTGAAACATTCTCTCTCTTTTGAATAAATTATATTAATGAGACTTAATCATTAATAATTAAATATTTGTGTATTTTAATTATATGGTTGATATTTATGAATATTTTTTATTTTAAATTTAAGAATAATTGTTATTTTATAAGCTATTAAAATAAAATTATTGAAAAAAAAAATTAATAATACAAAAAATGCTAAAGTTTGTGACGGTGCAAATTATCACCAAAATCACATAGGAGCGATTCCTAATAGTCAGAATACCTCGAGAACAAAAAAATAAAGCACGGTTAACTATGGTTAAAACTATCGCAAAATTTTATTTTGAGGAGGTTGGAACAACGGTTTTCTGAACCGTTGAAAAAGGGTCTCGACACAGAAATCTACGACTACGACCGTTGAGGAACTGTTGCAAATGTCAATTGTGGCGGTTACAAATAATAGATATCAATCTAAGTATTTAATATATTTTTTTTGATAATTTGATATATAATACGGTGAATTTGAAGTTACATAATTTGTAATTGTAACAATTAATTCATTATTTCTTCAACAAACAATTAATTCATTATCTAGTTTATTGATTTGGTAACATAGAATATAGTTGATGGATTTTTTTTATCGGTAATATTTGAATTAAGCACGTTAATGATATATATTGAAATTTTGGACAGAATAGATGAAACTAATTATAAAAATGAATATTAATTATGAGATAATATAAAGTGATTAAACTTAGTATATTTTATATAATAGATAAAATAAAAAAGATAATTAGATAATAGACAAATATAATAACCAGAATGTATAGAAAGAATATTTTATTTCGATAATAAAAGAGAAAAAACAAAAAATGTACATCATAGAACATGTGTAATTTTAATAAACTTGTCTACCATACATAGGACATATGTAATTTTAATAAACTTGTCTGCGAGATGTATCTAACCACTTCATGATACAATCTTGATGATATATATGCAGACATGGATCAGGCAATTGAATAGCCTAAGATCCAACCAAAAACTCTACCAGACAGATGCAACACGTCATATCTTCAGAATTTTCTTCAATTATAACTTTCAAAATTGTCGTCAAATCGTCTTTGTATTTGAGTAGTGTCAATATTTTGTCTTGTTCTTGTATGAACAGCGTTGATCTCAGAGGTATTATTTTCATCGAAAATAAAGTGACCATCATAAGACTGCATACCTTGATTGTTGAATCGTGTTCGGGCCAACATGCTTGACATATACAGATTTCCACCGTGAATCATGTCAAAGACCGCCATATTTTCTTCAATTCCCTCTATTGCTCTATAATGTTGTGGTGGCTCCATTTCTGTGATTTAAAGTTTACCACTTTTTTTCTCTGAAAATAATATATAAATAGAAAAAATTATAAATTGAAATAAGAGAAGAAGTAAGAAAACATAGAAAGGATTAAGAATTGAAATAAGATAAGAAGTAAGAAAACATAGAAAGGATTAAGAATTGAAATAAGAGAAGAAGTAAGGGAGATCGCAAAAATAAAAAGAAGAAAAACCTTTGGAGATCGCAAGAACAGAGGCCGGTGCGTGAATGTGTTGTTGATGGCGGTGATAAAAAGAGAAACCTCGTTGTTCTGCGGTGAATCAGTGGCGGAAGAACAAAAACCGTGGTGATAGCGTAACCTCAGTTGTGCGGCGGTGATAGAAGCAGAAAACAGAAACCTCAACAAGAATCAGACAGAAAGTAGTAAGAGTGTGAAGATGAATAGACGAATTAGCAAACAGAGTAAAATTGTTGTAAGAAAAAATAACGTATACCCAAATATATATATACGCGCCCGCGGGAATAAGTGCTCAACGTTAATATTTTGGTTCTTGAGTGATTATTTTTAGTGTGAATCTTTTGAGGCCGATCAAATCTTTTAGTATTCATTGAAGGTTCAACGCTAATAAATAATCTTTTGCATTTATTTTTTATGGAATACATGTTATTATGTGATTTGTTTTAGGGAAAATCTTTTGTATTTATTATTTTGTTTCTATTATAGATTTATTATCACTCTCTTGATCTCTCATCACATAAGGTGTTCCCTTTCTCTTGATTTCATTAATTGGAATTTTCTTTGCTAATTGCCTTGATTTGTTGATCCTTTAATTCCACTAATTGGTATCTTATTTGTTGTCTATGCTGCAGGAGTAGTTAGTTATTTTTTAATGACTTAACCTACCATTCTTTTCAAAATAGGTTAATTGAATTGGATTTAAGTGTTATACTTTCTTGTTCCCAAAATCATATGATATGTCTTTTCGTAATTTTTATGATTCCTAAATCTCTTTTTTCTTAATTTGATTATCTGATGTACGCCTCCTTGATTTAAATATTTTTAGGAAATAATAACTTCGATAAATTTATTATTTTGGTAAACTTTTTCTGATGTAGGTGTGGCATTCGGAGACAGTTGGATCTCGGCAGAAGATTATGTGGTGTGTAATAAGATTGTTCTACCAATAAGTTTATTTTGTTGAACTTTCACATATTTCATGTACTTGATCTAAATTTCCGGTTCTCATGAGGTCCTCTCCTTAAAGACATCTGAAGACTTGATGATATTGGACTTCAACAATCAAACGGGTATTTGTATAGCTGGCGGTTTTGTCCATTTCAGACAAAAGGGAGATTTGGCATAGTGGTTGGAGTTCTTACCATGTGATTAAAAGGTAAAAATAACTGGCTTAAATTTCATATAACTGTTACATGTTATGGCTCCATAGTTTATGCTATTCATTCTTTGTGTGTCACTCTTAACATAATAATTTCTTTATCCATTGTTTTTGTATTTTTGCTTTACATAGCTCTAATTTGTTTTCTTCTTGTAAAATGTTCAGAATTTTGTAGGAACTTCCTCATTTTGTGTACTTGGAGTTGGATAAATTACTTAATTTTCCCAATGTTGTCATCTATTTAAGCTTGTAGTTCATTCACACTCTAACTGTGATTGCTACTGCATAACAGGAAATGGATCCTCTCCATCACATGGTCAACTAGTAAATACATGTCAAGTTACATCAATAACTCAGTTTAAGTCTATAAATATATGATGACAAATATACAAAAGAGGATAAAAATGCAGTAATGCTGATAAATTGTAATTGAGGAAAGAAAACCCAAATTAAGTGTAATTTCTAGTATCATCAAAATTTGGTGAAAGATTATTAGTTATCTAACAGAATGATTCTTAGACCTTTCCCTGAAATTATTTTGTGGTGAAGGGCCTTAACTTGTATTACTGAAAAAGTGGTTGGATTCTAGCTTCCGACAGTTATAGCATTAGCATAGACATCTTTGTAACTAAATCTTTCAATCTACTAAAGTTACTGTGGAGAATTCAAAGCAAATTTAGATATACAATGCATATTTAGTTTTTAGATTTTACTTTTACCCTGATATAGATTACTAACTTATCATCATTCTCTCTTACATGCTTCCCTGTATATGTTTTTAGTTTATAGATGGTTTACATATGTCTTTAGTCTTTACAATTATAATATTTTTTTATTTTGGTTCTCGTAAGTTTTTTTGTTTGACTCACATCTCTGCAATTACCGTTATGATTTTTTTGATAAAAACTAAAAAATAAATTAAAAATTAAAAATCTGATGATTATTGTTTGAAAGGGTGATCAAAATTGAGAACCCTAATTTCTATTGTCTCACTCTAATATTCAAACAAAAACTTGTTAGTACGATTATATCATTTTAGTCCCAACAAAACATAAATTGCTACAAAACTACTTCTCAGCTTCATGAATTACATGTCAAAAGTTTCAAACTTTCTTTCTTACCCACATCTCAGATCCAACATGCAACCACGAAACGCATAACTTATAACTCAACTCGCAACCACTGGATCGGTTCTAAAACGACCAAAGATTGCGATCTGGATACAAGAAGAATGGAGCTAGCAAGTGGGAAAAAAAATGAGAAGAGTGTGCGAGCTCGCATCCTTGCGAATTGGAGAACAACACACATATTCAGAGTGATGTTTGATTTTCTCCCTTGAAGGTGAGAAGGTCGTGAGAAGAGGAAGAGAAAAAGGGGTGAAGATGTGAAGAGGGAAACAATAGAATGTGAAACGGGGTTCTCAATTTTAGTCACCCTTTCAAAAAATAATCAAGATTTTTAATTTTTAATTTATTTTTTATTTTTTATGAAATAAAAAAAAGCTTAACGGTGTTGAATTTTTTTAATAGAAGTTGGATGGAGGGACTATTTTAAAATGAATTTGTATTTGCAGGAATGCGAATTATACGAAAAAAACTTACGGGGATCAAAATAAAAATATGTTACAACTGCAAGGAGCAAAAACATATTTAAACCTTTATAGTTCTTTTGATTTCCAAATAAGGGGAGAATGATTGATAACAAAACTAAACTACTGGTGCAGAGGGGTCAAGGTTATTCAATATCTTGTGAAAAATAAACCTTTGTAGAGAGGTCCTACTTTTGTTCCTCTGATTGCTCTGAGGTCTTACAAATTATTTGACATATTAGTTAAACCTATTTTTCTTAATAAACTTTTAGCAGAATATGATTTCTTGTAAATCATGATATAGCAAGAGTTTATACAAACTTTGAGGAAGAAGTTCTATCATTCGTTTTATCTCTAGCTTATGGATGATCAAGATTTTAGTCTGCCCAGTTGATTATGTTTGTGCATTTAATTGTATTAGTGGTTGGTTTTCATCTATATTACATTTACAATATTACCTTGGTTTTCATTAGTAATTAATTGGTTTCCATCTATATTACATTTATAAGACAAGTTATTTTTTCTAGCCATTATATGATGCACTATCACCTACAGTTGCATATTGTCCTGAGGCATTCTTTTTGTAATATATAATTGCTTATATTTATAGTATTACCTTGTTTCTTTCAAATTATAGGTACAACTTCTTGACGATATCACGACTTGGTCTAAAGCAAATATCATTTGGAGCTGTACAACTTTTGTCAACTTATTGGACAAGTTTTTTGGGTAAAAGTTTTTGAAATTAGGTGCTCTTATTGATTTTGAAATTAGGCGCTGTCATGAGTTCTGTTATAGGTGTTTTTATGATTTTGAAATTAGGTGTTTTCATTACTTTTAATTATTATTGGTATTTTAAGTACTTTTGGTACTCTATTTTGATTACACTATGTTCTGTTGATCAAAAGAAAGTAATAATATGAAGAGAGAATTAAAATCTTTCAGAACAAACCACATAACTTCAATTAACTTGAAAGTTTTTTTTTATTATAGTGGTCATCTAAACCCATAAATTGATGTTTAATTTTCTTGCTTTCAAATGGTTACAACTTGCAATTTAAGTAATAACATCCTTAAAGGAATAGAAAAACCAGATAAAATTCCCAACGTAATTTATGTGAAACATGTTCTGTATAGACAAAAAACAATTATGCTTATCAACATATGAATAGAGTTAAAATAAAAATGCTATAAAGAATGAAAGAAAAGTCTTCAAAATGACTACAAAGATTGGTGAGAATTTAGAATCGAGGCAAGAAAATTATGAAAACATATACAAGATTTGGCCCAACCAAAGAAATAATATTACATACCAATAAAAATTCGTTTACATATTCTTAATCGTATTATTCTATTTGTTATATGGTGATAATTTCAAAAGATGCAAGTGAATAATTTTTACTTGAAAACTCCAAATTATGAGTTATTTTTGGGTATCACACGTACATGCTTGATATTTGTTAGGCTATGAGGGTGGTTTGAACAAAAGGGTATTTGATTTACTTATTTGCAATTTTTATATTGTGCATAATTTATCTTTATTAAATCGACTTGTAAAGTAAGAAGTGTTTCTTTATAAAATATAGTAGAGTTCTATCTCTTTTAAATGTAGTGCAACTTGAGTTTTTCTCAACTAGTGTCTTGAAATGATTGTTGTCTGCTTGGTTGAAAAAATGAGGAGGGATTAAAAAAATATTATTAATTAAATCAAATAGTTGATGAATTGCACCAGATATTTAAAATAAATCAGTTCACTAAATTAATTTAAAAATCAGTTTAATAATTTTAAGATTTTTTTTATTTTCAATTAAATTTTTTTTTAGAAAATTTTCGAAACTTATTTTTCTGAAAAAAAAAATAGAAACTTTTATTTTTCAAAAAATTGAAATAAAAAATTAAATTA
>JBBPBP010009779.1:58148437-58160636 GCA_037974735.1 Cicer chorassanicum | reverse complement strand
GTTATTAATCTATTAATAATACTTTTAATTATTTATTATAGAGAGAAATATATAAAATGACATAATAAATAGACAAAAACATCTATACTAAAATTATTTGAGACGATTTTAAGCATTCTACTTGTTACATATCTATTTATTAGCAATTCTCTTCTCTCATTTATTTATATATAAATGTTTTGATTTTAATTTAATATAATAACTTTCATAATGGTCCGAAATAGGTAATTATGGTAGATGCTATTAATAACAATTAATAATAAAATCAATAATAATTTTTCTTTTGCTATGAATTGATTGCAGGTTTGTTAAAATAATTCCTTCTTGCAGCAAACAACCACATTTACAAATATAAATAATTTAAATAAAATCAAATCGTAAGCAAATAAACGTACACCTAAAATATGAATTGAATTGTAAATAGACGCATTAATAAGTTTTCTAAGTTTACCTATTATATATTACACATATTTGCAGTTTTTGTAAATTCATATATCACTATAAAATAGTCTACATTCAAAATTCCTCTTGATATTTTTAATGTAACTCTTTAATAAAAATAAAGCTAAGTTTTCAAATCTTAAATGATTTCAAAGTGAAATACATTGTGAAGTTTAAGAATAAAAAATAAAAAGATAAAAACATAATTTGAATAGAACTCTTTTCCGTTGAAGAGTACAAGATTTCATTTATAGTTGTACAAATACATTATTCAATGGATTATAATGCAAATAGATAAACAAATAACATAAACTAAACTAAACTAAAAGAATCCTATAACTAAGATTATGATTGTGATCTAGTATCACAACTTCATTCTACATTAAATAGCTGATGAGTAATCTGGATATACTATTCAATTCTTCAATACTAAAACTTGGAAAAATATCACTCCAATAACATAGTGAGTTATAAAAACTTAGTAACATAAATTTATAAAACAGTTTAAAGATGTTTTCCAACTATACTGGTGTGTTAAGTATGAAAAATCATCTAAATAATAATTCTTTAAAACTTAATCAAAATATAATAAGATAAAGTTTGCATTCATTAAAATCAATTTTGTACTATATACTTAACTACATATGTATATATTTATATATAAGCTACACTTTGAAATCATTAAGTCCGTGAACTAGTTCGTGTTCTGTCGGTATAGCTCGATATCAAGAATGGGTGAATAGATACAACATTTTTCAATGTGTAACAGATGCATTTTTAATATTTTATGATAAATGCTTATTTAAACAATTCACTCAGGAACTTTTTGTGATTAATGTGAATAACATATATCGAATTAAGATATAATCAAATAGTCAACGATGAAATTGATCTTGACAATCAATTTACTATTGCTTGTTTGAATTGTCAATACCCAAACTAGATTTACCAATTCTTAAGTAGGACTCAATGACCAAGCGAATAATGAAGAATTAATTCGAATGACGATAAAGCATGGTATGTCAAACGTCGTGACCGCAAGAGGTGTCCAACTTGTTTTTCTCTTACTATTCCTCCTTTATTGAAGAACATTTTCCCCTTTTAGAAACACATACAATGAACTCACCATATATTTGATCGTTCTATATTGAAGGCATTATTTATTATAATAACATAATTCTTTCAAATAATTTGTATTTGTTAACTTATTCTTAAAACTTAACACGTGTGTGTATATACATATGTAGAATGACAAGTCAGACAATAAGTATAAATCATACAAACAAACTAACACACAATAATAGTACAATCAACATATAATAAAATCAGGCAAAAAAGTCAATAAAACACTTAAATCATATTCCAAAACTGGATAAAATTTACTTAGCGAAAATCAGATTCTCTTAGGGAATTTGAAATAGAAAGGAACCCATATCTATACTAGAAAATTCGTTTGACAAATTTGACATGATTTAAAATTTTATTTTACGAACTTCAGCACAATCCATTCCCATTCTAACTCTAAAAACCCCTATTTAATCATCATTTAAATCAAGGAAAACATGCAACCCACATCAACACACATGTAAAGCCCCACACTCGAATTCAATCCACAAACATACAAGTCACATCTTAAAAAATAATCATAGCATACATTCCATGAAACAAACTTTGACGTAGAACATTTGTGACACTCTAAACCCCAAAATAATACATAATAATTTATAATAGAATTTTTTACTTTAATTTGGAGCAGGTAAAGCAAATACGTTTTCAAGGGAATAAAAAAATTTATAATTAATTTGAGATATCACATTCCTCAAAATTCAAAATGAACACTTTAAACTTTTTCCTCCTATAAAATAGTGCAATGTCCATAAAATTTGATTTAACTAGAATTTCTTAATTTAGTTTCAAAAATTTACTAGTTATAAGGTTTCATACAAAAAGGTTGTTTCTAATTAAACAAATAAAAATACAACTTATGACTCTCATTCCCGGTATCAGCTATCAGAGCGGGGCTTCTCCCAAATTTGAACTTCAAGACTCATTAACCTGTAATAACTGCGATTTCGCAAACACAGGGCCAAGCCAGTCAAACACAAACAACAAAGGAGGTGAGTTTTGAAATCATGTTAATAGTATAATATAAGTAAGGAGAACACGCAATTAATTATAAATAAATCGTATCATTAGACAAACATTCTTCAAGGAAAAACATAACATTATAAAGTCAAAACCAATGAAAAATCAATACATTTCACAATAACATCAAATCATCTAAGAAATTATTATCGCGCACAATACATATTAATCACAACAAACAATCACACAAAAATGTAATGCTATGCATGAGCTTAGACTCTACTTCACAATGTGGTACCATTCTAACTCTGAAGTACTTGGTTAGGAGGCCATGATACTATGCCACCATCCCGGTGGACGGACAATTCAAATTGGCCCTGTCCTCATAGATCCCCTCAACTCAACCTGAGACACATATACGCGACAGTCGAGGTAAACGTGTGTTGCATGGTAGCTCCCGACATTTGGAGTGCTACCTCCAAGTCACCTAGGAATTCCCCACCCGAATACCTCCAAGGTCTAACAATCTTGCCTTAGGGCTCAACAGTAGACCGCCACGATCAGACTCAATTCAGTTGTACTTCCCCGAAATCGCTAGGCTTGTCAGGCCCTACCTATATGATGACAAAATAATCTCCACTTCACAAATTCTCAATATTTATTTTCTCCCCTCGTTGGCCTATGATACTCCATTAAGACCGTCATCTCAAACACAAATTGGAATCACAATTATTTCATCAGAGGTTACTTCAATATTTTCATCACCAATTCATAACATCACTAGTATAAATCACACACCATCATCATTACATAACTCATCACAAATTTATAGCGTCACTATTATCAACCATATGTCATCACACAAACTTATCACAATTTATAACATCACAATTATTAATCATACATCATCATCATCACATAAAATTATCACAATGCACACATCTTTTATTATCACATCACATAAACTCATCTAATCCAACATATGAACCAAATTCATTCGACATCCAATATCACAATAATATCAAATATCACACATTTAACAAAAATAAATCAAATATCACAATAATATCAAATAACACACATTCAACGAAATTAAATCAATCAACACCTTATAAATATTTCTATTCCACATTTTAGTCTCACAATTCCCATATTTGCACATTAATTATTTTATCAATCAAACGGCTACTGTCGTACGTAGCAAGCACCGGATAAATCGTTGGGAAATACGGTTTTCCCGTTCATCTCACAATATATTATACTCATGAATTCAAATGCTCCCTCACCCCTTACCTTATTTCGACGCTTTCACACACAAATAAGATTCCACGAGTGAATAGCCTTTGTTCATTGACTCTTTGTCCTTCAATCGATCTAACTCGAAAATTTATGGGTAAACGTTAAAAATAAATTATGAGAAGACACTCTAAAATTAATTTCGAAATTCTGTCAAGGAATCTTACCATAAATCAGAAAACCAATCAGCGAATAATATAGCCACTTTTCACACGATCGTTTTGGCGTTGGTTTCACTCGATTCGGACTTACGGTGAAGAAGAACGGTGCAAAATAACAAATTCTACAAACGGAGAAGTCGGTTATTTTAGAGAGAAATTGGGGTTGTTAAAAATCTAGAAAATTGTGTTTAATTGACTAACTCAATAAATTAAATAACATACTGAAATTTGAACGAAAACGGAGGAAGTTTTTTGGGATAGTAATCGATCGTCGGTGCAATTTTCTTCCTTTCTCTCAATTTGAGTATTGTAGCCGTAACACCTTCCCTTCTATCCAGCCGCCCCTCTTTCTCGTATTCCTCTCCTTTTCTTTTCAATTATTATTATTTTTTTGTTTATTAATACATAATTAGGTTTTACACTTAGATTTGGACATAACTTATGAAGTATATTTATTCTTTTTTTTTTTAATAAACCAATAATTATCAAAACAAATCTTTTTAATATTTCATTTTTATAAAGACAATCTCATTAATAAAACATTACTAATATTTTATATAATAAAATAATTAAAGAAATTAATCTTTTAAAATAATTTAATAATCAAAACTTTCATATTTGAAATGATAACTATAATTATTATTGTAATATTTTTCAAATAATCACGTAAAAATATTATCATCTTTACATAATAGCCAAAATGATAAAATAAATAAATATAACGTCCACAATTTATATTAATTACTAAATCACAATAAATACGTATAAAATAATCATACCATAACAACTATATAAAAATTAAGAAAATAAAACACAATATTGCTACTATCTCAAGATAATTATTTATAAAATAAATAACTAAAATAGGAGATACTTAGAATTAATTAAAATATAAATATGTGCACATTTAACATTAGTCAAACATACAAGGAAATATCACATTAATTACAAACGTACATTTACACGTAAAATCTTCTAAAATCTTATTTTTATTTTTATTTTTTTTTAAATATTACACTAAAATACTATTTAGAAAAATATATAAAGTATAATATTTGTTATTTAGATTACTCGTGTAGTGCAATATGTATAATAGTAGCACGTCATCTAAAGCACCCATATAACGAAAACGAATCACGAAATTTATCACATATATTCTAAAATAATTTTAACACCAAATTAATTATTTAAAATCATATTTCATTATTAAAATAGTTTATTATAAAATTTGGGGTGTTACAACATTCAGCAACCACATTACATGCAAAACTCAAAATTGAAATATATGAATGAAAATAGAAATGTATTTACTAAAAAAATTCAATTTAAAACCCTAAACACACCCTAGAGAGATTTTCAGTTGGGGTTCTATATTACCTTTAAAAGGGATTTGAGACCCAAATCTTGATTCTCATTTCAATTCCTATGAGCAAAACCCTAGCTTCTTTAAGTTCCTCTTTCTTCGCAAAGTTTGTCCTAATTAGTCTCTTCATCTCTAGTCTTCATCGATGAACAAGACTTCATCTCAATTTTTCCTTTTCCTTCTATCCCTCTTTCTCTCTCTAGATCTCTGGCTTTCTACTTCGATTTCTCTTCAAAAAAGCAAAGATGCAAGATAAAGATTATTTATTGGGTTGGTTGGAATATATGAATCAAAGAAAAAATTTCTCTTTATTTTTCTTCTTTCATCTTCTCTCACTCTCTCTTCAACTCCCTCTTTCTTTCCCTTGCATTTTTTTTTCTGGTTTGCTTTCTTCTCCAAAACAAGGGAAAAGTATAAAATAGGACTTAAAAAGGTAATTGAGGGTAAGGTCTTTCCAAAAATACCTTCAATCAAATATATCAGTTCCTCAAATATCTTATTCTTAGTTCTTGGTCTACTTTGGAATTGGGCTTAGAAATACTCTCTAGTTTATCTAATTCTATCGTAAATCCTTTGAAGATTCACTACTATAATCAACGAAATTATAATATAATAATAAATATCTTTACTCTAAGCTAAAACAAGTTACCCTACTTATAAGTCCAAAACAGGGATTGCATATCATCATCTGGTACTGGGACTGAGCATCAGCCACCTTCAACTACTAATGTATATAAAAAAAAGGTGACATGAAAATATCTCAGTGAGCTCTAAAAATAAAGGGAGGGGTAGATTAAAAATATTTCTTTCGTAAATATGCATAAAAACATGAAATTATGATGCATCTCATGATGGAGCTCTTAATTTCAATTTTTCATAAAAGCTTAATTGAAACCATTCTATCATTATGATTTTGAAAACTATGCATGGCCTCAAATCTTTTCGTTGAAACAAGGAAAAGTCGCTCAATATCTTGATGTGGGTCACCAAGATAATTGAGTACTGATTGGTAAAGATGGTCTGGCCAAACCCCAACCAACGTCCTAATTGTTCTCGTCTACCTGTTGTTCCATGCCTGGAACAAACCTAAATGTCCCACCGTGAATAAGGTCATGCATGATCTGATTAATAAGAATGTAATGCACTTGAGATGTTATGTATGCAATGCCTTGATAAAATTATGTTTGCAATGCATCATTACTCCATTACACTTATAATAACTTAACAATGTATTGAAAATCAAGTGGAAATTAAATCCTAAGTCCTAAGTCCATGATTAGAGCTGGAACAGAGGCAAACTTAGCCAGAGACAGAACTCCTGACCAAAGGTGATGCATACGTGTCTAGTGGCAGAATAAGAGGATACGTGTTCAGAGCCAAAATCAGAGGATACATGACTATAGTCAAAGTCAAAGGAAAGCTTGGACCAAAGGCAACTCGATTGGAGGAAACAGAATCAAAGATAATCAGAAGAAGCAGAATCAGAGGCAGCCAGAGGAAACAGAACCAAAGACAACTAGAGGAAACAAAATCAGAGGTAGCTAGAGGAAAACAAAATTAGAGGTAGCCAGATGAAACATAATCAAAGGCAGCCTAGATGAAAATAGAATCAGAGATAGTCAGAGGAAATAGAATCAGAGATAGCCAAAGGAAAATAGAATCAGAGGCAGCTAGAGGAAAATAGAATTAGAGGCAACCAGAGGAAACAAAATCAGAGGCAGCCTGATCAGAAGCATATGGATAAGAGGCAACATGACTAGAGGAAAATTCTAATCAGAGGCAGCATGATCAGAAGCATATGAATTAGAGGCAGCATGACTAGAGGCAGATTCTGATCAAAGACAACATGATCAAGAGCATATGGATCAGAGACAGCATGATCAGAGGCAAACTATAATCAAAGGCAGGATGATCAGAAGCATTTCTCCAAAGGAAAAATACTTAAATTTAGAATAATAAGAATCAGAGTCAAGATGAAGGAATGATACTAGAGCCAGAAAAGAAGCAACACATTAGAAAAAAAAACACATAAGTATTTTACTAGAAGCAAAAATACTCAAAATGTTGGAATAACATTCACCGGCAAACAATATAGGTAAGAAAGAGAAGTATTTGAAACACGCGCGTTCAGTCTTAGTAGTTGGATTTACGCATATAAACTATAAATCATTCATCACAAAATAGCATGCATTGTTTTGAAATCATGAGTATGAGTGCAGGTTTCAAAAGCACCTATATGCTCAAAATTTCATTTCCTCACCTTCTTTGAAATTTTCAATAACCTGATTTGACCCCATAAATGGTTTAATAAATAAATGAAAATCTTCATTGAATTTTCCCCAAGAACCCTCATTCTAAAAACTTAATGTAAAAGAACTCACAATTTGCCGAGAAGGGATTCCTATACTTCAAACTGATTGTGGGATTTTCTTGCTTTCTCAGCTTTTAGCTCTTCTGCTCTTTATATTCTGGTTTGAATTTTGAGATCCACCAAATGTTGTTCCATATCTTCTTTTAATGTTACTTTGGTTGATTAATGGATCTTGAGAGGAAGAAAGGGACAAGCAAAGGGTTGGGCAAATGTAGAAACTTTTGTCTTTGAAGGATTTTGGAAAGAAGAAGAAAATTGATGGATGGGGGAGACGATGTATAGCAACGATGCTGGTGCTTATCGAATGTTTTGAGAGAAAGTGAGTTTTGTTGGTAAAAGAGGGTGCAGTCGGTTGGTGAAATAAAATGGAGGTTTTTATTAGTTAAGGGTACACGTGAGAGAGAGAAAAAGAGAAATAAAGGTGGCATGTTCTTTCTTTGCCACTTGGACTTGTTAATGCTACTACTTTCCTATTTTACTCTTGATCTTAATTTAATATTACTAAAAATACAACATTAACATTTAATAAAGTCCTAGAAATTCTAATTAGTACTTAAATCTTACCAATATTTCTAAGGTAGTGAGATGGTTGTTAGACTTTATAAAAAAAAAAAATCAACGTTTAACTTCCATAAATCATAAATCGAGCAACAACAATATCATAAAATAAGAGCAAGAGGAGTAACCAAATAAGTCAATAACAGAACAATAATGGAAAATTGTTATCTTCCATCTCAAGCTCTTTGTATCAACCCTCTATTTATACAATATCAATGATTATGTAAAGAAAGAGATACAAGTGAACTTTTCATAGAATCAAGACCTTGTAAAATTGAAATATAAGCAAATGCATTCTTCATCTATCGATTTTATCCAACTCTAAGTTGAATACAAGTTAGCATAAAAAAATATTAGGGGAAGTTGGACAATATTTTATTGGCTGAAAATGAATGGTTAAAATTTGATTCTTGAAATTGAAAATGATTGAGCACATTAGTCCCTTAAATAATTACATGGGTGAGCCAACAGACTAATGTAATTGAAGATTTTTAATTTTTGGGATTGTTTTGGATAATATTATATGTATCTATAATTGGTTATGATTGACATATTATTGTTGTTGGTTTAGTGGTTGTGTTCTTTGTGTGTCACAACAAGGTCCCGAGTTCGATCTTTGCCTAGCTTTCTTTTTGAATAAATTTTGCCTTGAAAAGGCGCAACGGTTTATGAAAAGCTGCATTGACTGGTTTCGAAACTGGATGCGCGCAGAAAAAGGCGCTGCTTAACCACTAGGCCATCACAACGATTTAATCAATTGTTGAACGTTATATATATATATATATATACCGTTTCGCGAAACAGGGTAGCACCAAGAGTTACACCCCTTTCTCAAGTGACATTATTTTTCTATAAATAGTGTCACTTTGGACAGAATTAAGACACGAATTTTAAGACATTGCCATCCACTTTTCCCACCTATTCTTATATTCTAAGTCATCTTATTCTTCTCTAATGCATGAGTGAAGAATAGGAAACATTATTTTGTAACATACTATTGAAAGATACGCTTGGTGTGATAGTGCAAATCATATCAAGGTTTTCCAAAGTACCCTAAAGAGGATTCACTAGTTATCTCATTTGCATCTGATTGGTGGGGGCGAATCGAACCTAAAGGCTAGAGTAACAACACGCTTTGGAATTTACTACAAATACTCTTCATCAACAACTTCACGATTAAAGTCTTGCAACAATTGACACCAACAGATTCAACAATCTTTAGGTTCGAATTTATTTTCAATCAATGGCTGCATCACTCAAAGAAATGACTTCTAATTTTGTGAAGTTGGAGAAATTCGATGGAGGAAACTTTATCCGTTGGCAGAAAAAGATGAAATTCCTTCTTACAACTTTGAAGGTGGTGTATGTTCTGAACACCATAAGACCGCTAGAGAAGGAAGTGGAAACATCAGCAGAAACAAGAGAAAGGCATAAGTGGGACAATGATGACTATATATGCATGGGGCATATTCTCAACGGAATGTCTGACTCATTGTTCGATATATATTAAAGTAGCATCTCTACAAAGGAACTATGGGAGAAATTGGAGTCAAGATACATGCAAGAAGACGCTACAAGTAAGAAGTTTCTTGTTTCTCAATTTAATAATTATAAAATGGTTGATAATAAATCAGTAATGGAACAAATGCATGAGATTGAATGTATTCTTAATAACTACAAACAACATCAGATGCACATGAATGAAACCATTATTGTATCCTCCATAATAGACAAACTTCCACCTTCGTTGAAAGATTTCAAAAAATCCATGAAACATAAGAAATAGGACGAATCTCTTGAGCAATTGGGTAATCATCTTCGTTTAGAAGAAGAGTACTGTAAGCAAGAGGATACTAAAAACCAATTTTCTCATGAAAATGTCCATGTAATGAAGGAAGGAAATTCAAGAAAAACTTTTAAGAAAAGAAATCGAGATTTTGATAAATCTCATGAAAAATACAATGGTAATGATGAACATTGAAAGAAAAGAAAAGGAAGTTGTTATCATTGTGGAAAACCAGGACACTTTAAAAATGAGTGCAAGTTCTTGAAAAGGAAGAACAAAGAGAAGAATTCAAGTGCAACAAAAGATAATCTTGCTGCTGTCATTTCTGAACTCAACATGGTTGAAGATGTTGAATCTTAGTGGATAGACTCTGGTGCTACCCGCCATGTGTGCAAAAACAAATAACTATTTAAGACCATTGATGAAGAAGATGGAAGTGTTTTGTACATGGGAAATGCCTCAACTGTTCAAGTCAAAGGAAAAGGAACAGTGGAGATTGAATTCACTTTTGGAAAAATACTTACTCTTAAAGATGTATTTTATGTTCCTGATGTTAGGAAGAACTTGATTTATGTACCTTTACTTAATAAGTTTGGTTTCAAATGAGTAATTGAGGGAGATAAATTTATTCTCTCTAAAGGGGGTATGTTTGTAGGGAAGGGTTACCTTTGTGAGAACATGTTAAAATGTAATGTTATTAGTAACTATAATAATAATATGATTTCTGCTTATATTGTCGAGTCTTATGATTTATGGCATATGCGACTAGGACATGTTAACTTTAGAAAATTGAATGACATGATGAAATCAAATTTAATTCCGAATTTTGACAAAAATTCAAATTCATGTACTACTTGCATGTTAACTAAAATTACAAGACAACCTTTTTAAAAGTGTTGAAAGAAGTTCTAAGCTATTAGATTTAATTCACTCTGATGTATGCGATTTACATGGTTGGCCTACAATTGGTGGTAAAAAGTATTTTGTCACTTTTATTGATGATTACTCTAGATTCTGTTATGTTTATTTAATGCACTCTAAGAATGAAGTTTTAGACAAATTTAAAATATTTAAAGCACAAGTAGAACTTCAACATGAAACTTTTATCAAGTGTTTTAGAAGTGATAGGGGAGGAGAGTTCTATCATCCTGAGTATTTTGAGTCGACTGGTATTGTGCACCAAACAACTGCACCATATTCCCCACAACAAAATGGAATTGCAGAAAGGAAAAATAGGGTATTAGAAGAAATGGTGAATGCCATGTTATCCTATTCTGGTTTATCTAAAGGTTATTGGGGTGAAGCCATGCTAACTGCATGTTATATGCTAAATAGAGTTCCCAATAAAAGGAACAAGATAACCCCATATGAACTCTGGAAGAAAAGAAAACCCAATCTTAATTATATAAAAGTTTGGGGCTGTAGAGCAATTGTTAAGGTTCCTGAACAAAAGAGAAAGAAATTGGGAGAAAGAGGAATTGAAAGTGTATTTATGGGTTATGCTGAAAATAGCAAGGCCTATAGATTCATGGTTGTTGAATCTAATGACTCATATCTTATTACAAAATTGCTACCGACACCCCCTAAATTACTACCCACACCCCTTTTATTTTAAAAAAAAACAAAATTCCAATTTTGCCCTTGTCTTTATTATTGTAACCTAACTCCACCTTCTTCATATTCATTCCTTCATTCCTTCATCTTCTTCCTCATTATCTTCATCCTCTTCACTCAAAAACTCAGAAGCAATCAAAAACCCAGAATCTCTCATCAACTTCAGTCATCATCAACTGCATTGCAAGTTCTTTATTCATCGTCAACTTCAGTGTTCAACAACTTCATTGCATCTTCTTCCTCTTCAATCATCACTTCAGAAACAATCAAGTAAGCATCATCCATGTTTTTGTTGTTCATTATTGTAGTTGTTTGTGTTTATTATTATGAACGAATTGCCTGAAACCATTTGCCTGAAACCATTTGTCTGAAACCCTAAAACCATGTTGATGCCATTGCTGATTCTGATTAATACGCATTTTGAAAAAACCCAGAAACGTACGTGAACTCAGTTCACGTACGTGAATACATTTTCAGAAACTCATGAACGTACATGAAATGAATTCACGAACCATGTTCGTGAA
>JBBPBP010009779.1:58136395-58148246 GCA_037974735.1 Cicer chorassanicum | reverse complement strand
TTCACGAACATGGTTCGTGAATTCAGTTCACGTACCCTTAAGTGAAGTCAGTTCACGTATATACTGAGTCTTGCTGTTTTGATATTTAATATGGTTTTGTTTGTGCAGATATGGTTCGCACAATGTATACTGATAGAGAGGGACGTGCTATAATTCACGAGGGTACGTCTAATGTTGACGATCATCGTGTTCGGCCGACTGCTTCGGCTCGGGCACAAAGACGACGAGTAGTGCGGCAACAGGAAGAAGCCGTATCGGAAGCACCTACGGAAGCACAACTGGAAGCAGAACCAGAAGCCGTACCGGAAGCACCAGCGGAAGCACAACCTGAAGCACAATCCGACGGATTTCCTGGTGGTCCGATTGATTGTTCTGTACTTAGGACATTCGGCGATCATGTGGCAACCCGACTTTGGGATGGCGTGGTAATTTTATTAATCAAATCAAATTAAAATTTTAATTGTTTTTGTTTTAATGTGTTTTAAATTATATTTATTTGGATAAATAATTTCAGGATCATGGCGAATTAAGGGTGTTTAGTAATGGGAAAAAACTAAAAGAAGTTGTGATTGAACACCTAGAGGTTGAGCAACTGGTGAAAAGCTCAGGGTTATTTTCTTTGCTGAGATGTAGCTATGAAATGATCGACAAAGGGATCATTTCAGCATTTGTAGAGAGGTGGCAGCGTGACACTAACAGCTTCCATCTTCCCATTGGGGAGATGACGATTACTCTCGACGACGTCTCCTCTTTGCTGCATATCCCCATCACAGGTGCATTTTTCACTGTTAATGTATTTAACAAGGATAAGGGTGCAGATATACTGGCTGAGCTACTCGGAGTTAGTCATGCTGTTGCCTATGCTGAGTTTAATGTCACGCGCACACCATCAGTTCGGTATAGTTGGTTACTAGATGTATACCAGCAGCGGTGTCGTGACCAGCAGTGGCAGATGGCTGCTAGGGCATTTCTTCTGTTTTTGGTCGGTTGCACGCTATTTAGTGATAAGAGTGCCTATGTAGTCAGCATTGCATATCTTGACTGCTTCCGAGACCTCAATGCTTGTGGGGGATTTGCATGGGGTGCAGCGGCTCTTGCTTATTTATACGACAATCTACGTGAAGCCAGCATGCATCAGACCCGAACTGTGTCAAGGTATCTTACACTATTACAGGTAAACTATATGGTTGTTTATTGTATTAATAATATCTAATATTAATTATTCTAAACTAATGATATGTTATTAAATTTGTGCAGGCGTGGGTCTATGAGCATTTTCCTACGTTATGTAGAGATTGCTGTAGACTTTCTCCGAGTTACGTTGAAGACTACCCTAGAGCACTTAAATGGAAGCCAAAACGGGATAGAGGTTTGGTGCTTCCATTTAGGAAAGCTCTTGACGAGATTGTTGCTGAGGAGGTTTGTTGGACACCATACGAATCCCACCGAGTGAAGCGACCCTTTGAAGAGGTGTCTTTATTTCGAGGGTGGATACGATGGGGGTCCGAAGATGTATGCTCATCTGCCAGACAGGGTATTGCGTCAATATGGTCATGTCCAAACCATTCCTGACTCACCGTTAGATATAGTGGGTCGGACGACAACCCCAGAGGAAATGGACATCATGTTTACGCAATACGCTGTGCATGTAGTAGATGCTGGTGCATTTGGGCAGGGACATGTCCTCTGCTCGAATGATTACATGGACTGGTTCTGCAGAATTTCACATCCTTACATCATTCATAGAGAACCAGCCCAGGTAGAACCAGTCGCTGATGCAGGTGATGCAGAACCTGCCACTCATGCAGTTGATGCCCCTGATGCCGCAGCAGTTGATGCCCCTGATGCCGCCGCTGATGCCGCCGATGAAGCCGTTGCCGTAACGGTATATTAATTTTACATATTTTATTTAATCATATTTTATTTTAACTACATTATATTAATGTATTTTATTTTTTATTGCAGCGTCGAGCTATAGAAATTGCTGAAGAGCTTCTCGGTCGGCAACTCGTATTACCAGATGGCATGGCACTCGTTAATGAGTTAATAATAATGATGCGAAATCAAAGGGGTGGTGGAAGAAGAGATTGGTCTAACACAGTACCGTATCGAAGGAGAAATAGACGGAATTAGGAATTTATGTTAATATTTTGGATAACTTACGATATGTAATATTTTGTAATTTTGTTAGGTATATTTTGGATATGCACTATTAGGGGTAACTTTGGATATTTAATATATTCAGTGAAATTTTAGTTACAAAATTAGCATTTTTAGTTATATTTAATTATAAATTTTAGTTATATTTAATTATAAATTTTAGTTATATTTAATATTATAATTTTTAGTTATAATTTTTATCATGTTAAAAAATTATTTAAAATCACTTTTCATAAATGTTAAATAAATTACTCCATGATTCAAGCAAGTTTTACAAATGTTCATATCATGAATCAAACAAGTTTTACAAATGTTACAAATGTTCATAATCAGTTTACATTCATCTGTACTGCATGGAAATATCCTCAACCAATGTTGCATGACATCATTGTAAATAAACTCCCACTGTCGGGCTTCTTCAGTGCAATATTTTCTCCACAGATTACTTACTGGTGGTATAGGAGAATTTGACTTTAAGTAAACCTGTTAACAAAAGAAACAACCATAATTAATACCTGTTAAAATGTCAATTATAAATGGAAATATGAAATAAGTAGCACAATTAATACCTGCACAAAATGACAGTTCTTAACAAATGCAACAACTATGATACGATGATCTGACATAGATGTTGGTGGTGGAGTTCTAAGTGGAAAAAATGTTTGAGATTGGTTAAGTGATAATGCGACGAAAACCAAGTTAAATTTCGAAGCAATCACATATCCCATTTCTGGAAGTGTCATCCAATTATCCATAGTTGCAAGTTGTTCAACATACACATTTTGTATAAGTTGTTGAACAAAGATTTGTCCACCATATATTCTCTCGTAATGAGACATGAACTCTTGAAGCTCTACAACACACTCTTGACGAATGAATGCCCAAGAGTTCTCACCCATTCCAAGTAAACCTGCAATTGCACGATATCCACAATTACCATCCTCGCCGACATCAATAATGTCATCTATGAATTTATGAATTTCAACCGGCAACCAATCGCTGAAGAGGAGAACTCTTGGTTGTTGAACTTTGCTAACTGATGGTCGAGGTGTGAGCTTTTTGGCTGATGATCGAGGTTGCTGTACTTTATTAGATGTTACAGTACTACATGCATTTGTGCCACTGCATCGAACGCTTGCATCCACATACTCCCACCAAGATGGATCACGCTTGGTTGATTTATCTCTTTTTGATATCTTATTTTTGCCTTTTTTGGGTGCACCCTTAGTTTTAACCTTGTCAACCGGTGGACACATCGACGTAGTCGATGGATACGCGATCTCTCGTAATTTACCTTTAAGTGCAATTTTGCCAGGTACATCAAGTTCATCAAACTTTTTCACAATCACATCTATTTCATGTTTCACAGATAATTCTGAAGGTTTACCCGATCCATCATCATGAAAAGTTAATTTACTCCACCAAACATGAATAGCGTCTAACGGGATGGAACGAGGGATCATACTATACCTGGCTATTTCACATGCACAAGGTAGACCGTGTGTTCTCCTAATTGTGCAACGACATTCAGACTTATCTATACCTACATACTTCACGCGATCATACTCTGCCGCAATGTGATCTATTGCATTTTTTGACACAACACCACGCAAATTGGCATACAATCTGTTACTATGTCGATGAACCTTTTGAATTATGCTTATTTCAAATGATGCTATTATCTCATTGTGTTGTAGTACAATCATGCTATTGATGGTTTCCCAAACACTGCATATATCACCAATGCTGTCTTGTAATATTCTTTTCAAACTCCAGTGCGCCGACTCAACCCTTTGTGTTGTGGTGTTCCCAAAGTGCATAACTCTATTTGTCCACGCCTCAACAAATCTTTCTTTGAGAGGAATTAACCATTGGTCATGTACATAATCATTAAAGATAGAAGAGCTACTACAAATTCCTTCAAAGATAGCCAAATTCATGTAGTACTGAGCCTCATCATAACTGTAAACAAGAGCCTCCCATGCCTCCATTATTTGCACCTGCTTCTTCTTTGGAAACACAGTCATCTTGCACTTGGCTTTGACATTCTTGCATATATGAAACAAGCATAATAAATTCATTGCTTTTGGAAAAACATATTCAACTGCGTTCATCAAAGCAAGATCTCTATCAGTAACGATGACTTCAACTTCACCACTTGTAATCTGTTCTTTCAACATTTGTAGTGCCCACGTAAAATTATCAGCACGCTCGGACTGTAGATACGCAAATCCCACACAAAATGTCATTTCAGTAGATGTAACACCAATAATTTCAAGTAATGGCATGCGATACCTACATGTCTTGTATGTGCTATCCATAATCAACACTATGTGAAAATTATTTACAAGAGTGATAGCGTCTGGATGAGCCCAAAATATGTCCCTCAACTCATCTGAACCGTCAACCTTCCTATATCGATAAATGTATTTGTCGCGTTCCATCAATGTCAAAAGATGTTGCATTTTTGTTCGATTACCTCTAAGTGATGATCGATATGCTTGACGTGCATTGTAAACTTGTTTTATTGTCGTCAAAATTTTAACGTTATGATCCTTCAGTGTCATCAATATGTTTCTAGGTTTGATCATGTTCTTCGTCATATCACCAAGTACAGTTTTCTCTTCCTGAGACAATCGGCATAAGAAAGCATGACCAGTCAGTTTTTTAGCCATTTCGTGGTTATGGACACCACATATTACATGCAGATACCACCCATCACCAACACGTCTTCCTCTCAATCTAAATGGGCATTCACATTTTCTACTCCAAGTACTCCTCGTAAGGTTAGGATTCTTCCAAGGTCTATATTTACCGCTTCTTTCACAACCAAGAATTAATTTTGTCTTTGTTCCTGGTCGTGCTGTCACAGTTTCAGATCTAAAAATAACAACGACAATTCCATTTTCTCTTCCAACATTTCTAGCCCATTTCAATAAATCATCTCGCGTTTCAAACATCGTGTCGGTGCTAAACTCATCAGTCAAATCAACCATAACAGGTTCACCTCCGTTGTTGTTCATACCGTATTCAATTTCAGGTTCAACACCATCATTCATTGCATCAAAATCATCATACATTTCATCAAAGTCACGTTCCAAATCATCATCCATATCATCAAATTCAGGTTCTAAACCTTCATACATTTCGTCACTGTTGTTTCCCCCTTGGTCCATTTATCTTCAAAAAAAAAAAAAACACAAAAATTTCAGGATTTTCACATACTGAAACTCAGTTCACGTAAGGCTACGTGAACTGAGTTCACGTAAGGCTACGCATTTTAAGTTCACGTAAGGCTACGCAATCTCCAATTCACGTAAGTTTACGTGAATTGAGATTACGTACGTGTTTTTACAACAAAACTCCATTTGTTACGCAATTTGAGCTTCACGTAAGTTTACGTTAACTGAGATTACGTACGTGTTTTTACAACAAAACCCCATTAAATACGCAATCTAAATTCACGTAAGCTTACGTGAAGCTCAAATTGCGTAACAAATGGAGTTTTGTTGTAAAAACACGTACGTAATCTCAGTTAACGTAAACTTACGTGAATTGGAGATTGCGTACTAAATGGAGATTAGAAATTTTACACCTACGTAATCCCAATTCACGTAAACGTACGTGAATTGAGATTACGTACAATCCCCAGATTTGAAAAAAAAAACATAAAAAACAGAACAAATTGCATACCTTTTTAGCTCACTTTAACCAATGTGAATAGGAAACTGATGAGGTGTGTAGATTGTGAGTGAGTTATGTAATTTTTGAATGATTTTGAGTTAGAGTTGGTGAGATATGGTGATTTTGTGATTATGAGTGATTGGGTGTTGAGAAAGGGTGATGAATGTGTAGATTGGGGTGAAAAATTGTAATAAATATTCAAGGGCATTTCGGGAATTTTGTTTTTTAAAAACAGAAGGGGGTGTGGGTAGCAATTTAGGGGGTGTTGGTAGCAAAATTGATCTTATTAACACAGTGATTGAGTCAAGAGATGCAATTTTTCAAGAAAATAGATTTAACTCAATTCCACATCCCAAGGAAATTATAAGTTCTAGTTTACAAAGTCTAGAAAATAATGTATCTAATAATGATACTTTGACATGTTCAGAACCCAGAAGAAGTAAAAGAGCCAGAAAAGAGAAAAATTATGGACAAGACTTCTTTATGTTCCTTGTAGAAGGTACAAGTGATCCCATTAACAGTTATGGACCAATTTGTTACAATTTAGAGAGTGACCCAGACGCATATGAAGAGGCAATAAAGTCTCAAGACTCTGCCTTTTGGAAAGAAGCCATCCAAGAGGAAATGGACTCAATTATGGGGAATAAAATTTGGAAATTAGTAGACCTCCCACCTGGATCCAAACCAATAGGTTGTAAATGGATCTTTAAAAAGAAAATGAAAGTTGATGGTACCATTGATAAATTCAAAGCTAGACTTGTTGCCAAAGAGTTTACACGAAAAGAAGGTATCGACTACTTTGATACTTATGCACCTGTTGCAAGAATTGCATCCATAAGAGTGCTTTTGGCACTAGCTTCTATCTATAAGTTTGTAATCCATCAAATGGATGTTAAAACTGCTTTCCTAAACGAAGAGTTAGATGAAGAGGTGTGTATGAAACAACCTGAAGGATTTGTTATCAAAGGGCAAGAACATAAAGTGTGTAAAAATTGACTAAATCTTTATACGGGTTAAAACAAGCACCCAAACAATGGCACCAAAAGCTTGATAAAGTTTTGCTTTCTAATGGATACAAAATAAATGAATCTGACAAGTGTATTTATAGTAAATTTCATAATGGAAATGGTGTTATGATTTGTTTATATGTGGATGATATGTTAATCTTTGGCACCAATTTAGATGAGGTAGAAAAAACTAAAACTTTCTTATCAAAAAATTTTGATATGAAAGATTTAGGTGAAGCAGATGTGATTTTAGGAATTAAAATCATTAGAGATGGAGTAAATATTGGTTTATCCCAATCTCACTATATTGAGAAAGTGCTAAAGAAATTTGATCAATTTAAGCGGCTCAATCAAGCAATTCAATCTAGAACTTTAAGATTCAAAAGTTGAGATCGATAAAAAGCCATCAAAATTTCAATTTAGTAATGAATATATAATATGACCGGTTAGTAATAGATATTTACCTAATTGAGTTAGTTAAGATGAGGGTTATATATTAGTCTTGACTCTAATTCGAATTTGGTTGCACTAGATCTTGGACATTCTTCTTTTTTTTTTTTTACGAGCCATGGTTTAATTTTTTTTTGAAATAACATCACTGTAACATTTATTTTAGGCCCCGAGCCCCAAATTGGTAAAGCAAAGTTTTAGATCTTAAAAAAATATTATTTAAAGTGATTAAAAACAAACCTACAGTACAAAAACAACACACCATACATTTGCCTAACTTACAAAAATAAAAATCAATTTCTAATAGGGTAAACAAAGGATAAATCAATTTCTAACAGGGTAAACAAAGGATAGGACAAATGCACGCATAATTTATATATTAAATCATGCACTCATAATATTGTAAATAATATTTTTTTAATTATTTTAGTTATTATCCATAAATTCTTTTTCTTTTTTTATTATATTAGAATTATTTAAATAATAATAGTTTTCTCCTTGATGAACAAACTCATTAATATTATATTATATTTTTGGTTTTAACCATTCGGTTCTGAAGGGGAAGGAGCACTAATAATTTGGATAGTGGTCAGGTGGTAAGCCAAGTATTGCCAAATATTGTTAAAACCAGAATTCAAATTCGGATTCTCTTGAATATTGAATATTTTATTGCATCATTATTTAAAACATTAATTCTTAATAACTTTAATGGATATTGTTCTATCATATTATTTCTATCATATTGTTCTATCATATTATTTAAAATATTAACTCATAGACGACTGTGAAGTCCTGGATTTGAACTTGAAACAAGACGTTTAACCTAACAATATCAACATTTTATTAGTTGTGTTATATCTAAATGGGATCTTTTACACAAATTAAAATTCACAACTCAAACAAAAAATCCTGGGTATGTGATCGTTATTTAAATATTCAAAAATTATTTACATTATTTTTATGTTCTATAAATCAAATTGCATTTCATTTTTTATTTTGTGATGAAAAGATATAGCAATATAAATTTTCAAAAGAGAAATAAATAAAATAGAAATAAGAAGAGTCCAAGCCTGCGAAGTTGAGCTATAATATGACTAAACATTCCCTAAAAAAAACTAAACATTGATTCGAGATCGACACCATTCTTATGAATTAGAAAATATAAATTCATTTTCATAAATTATTCTTACAAGACAATAATAACTAACAGCCAGCCATGCCGAATTAATATCAAGATTTATTTGAATTTTTTAGAATTAACACCACATATTTTATATAAAAGTTGGAGTATCTTGGTACTCTTTTATTAAATTTTGCCTATAAAAAGAATAAAATCAAAACATATTCATTGATAGAGAAAGTGAAGAGTCATATGACTCATAACATTTTTTATTTGTTGTTTGGTTTGGGTATTGTATGATGTTGAATAATCAATTGATATTTTCATTCATATTGCGCCAACAATACTAATTAAACATCAAAACAAAAATCAAATAACATTATCAATTAGTTACGTGTATAAAATATTGAGCACTAAATACCAATAAAAATATCAATTCAAATCTTGGACACAATTTAAGGTCATACCTTCAGGAAGATGGATATACGCATTGTTCATAACCTATGCATTGAAAAAAAGTTGAAAAAAGTTGAATTTTCGTCACAAAATTAAAGTAAAAAATGTATAGCTCGTTAAATATAAGACACATCGACATGCATTAAAAAATTAAGATAAAATAAGTTTTTTATCCCTATGAGATGAGATCAGAAATTTGATTTAATGTTTGAAAAAAATTTGATTTGGATTTTATACTATTTTTTCCATACCATTATGCACCATTTGAAAAATATTCTTTTGAACTCAAATTAAGTTAGACTTAGCTATATCATAAAATGAATATTAATGATCAAAATAAGTTATTTCAAATTTTAGACGTAGGATAGTCAAAGAAAATGATTTTGTTGGAAACAAAATAAAAATGACCTCATCTAAGAAGATTTAAAACAATCCTTTTAAATTTTGAATGGATTAAATCAATAGAAAAAACTACCGGATAAAAAATGATAAAATTGAACAAACACCATCAATATAAATTAGTTTTGAAATGACGTGCAATCATAAAAGTTATATTTAATAAAAAAAAAGTTTAATTAAAGGGGTGTTGATATTTGTTGACACTTAATTTTGTTCGCTTTTTATTTATTTATTTTTACTTTTTTATTAAAAAAGAGAAATAATAATAATAATAATAATAATAATAATAATAATAATAATAAATGTATAGAAATTTAAAAATAAAAATAAATAATTAAAGCTATAAACTTTAGACAATCACATGTGTTGCCAGTTCTTGTTTGCCTCTAATTCCTGTTCAGACTCTTTTCTAAAAAATAAAAAATAAATAAAGGTACATAATTGAATGAAAAGAAACCGAAAAGAAATGAATTGATGGTCATAAAAATCGGTATAATGATATCAATTGAAAAAAAAACGAAAAAAAATGGATTGATGATCATAAAAATCGGTATAATGATAATCAGTTGAATGAAAAGAAACCGAAAAGAAAGAGATTAATAGTAATAAAATGGTGATCAATTGGAAATTATTCCCTTGTCTTTTGTAACCTACACCCGAAAAGCCTATAAATAATCGATAGTAAGAGTAGAAGAGGATTGCACTATTGAGAGCACAAAAAAAAGAAGAAAGAATAATAGGCAAAAGAGGAGCAGAGAATTTGGTCTTGAGAAAATCAGCAAAAAAAAACCAATTCAGTAGTAAGGTATCACTTTCTTATTGTTTCTCTAATTTTCTTCTTATTAGTCATTGTATTGCATCTTTTCAAAAAATGTTCTTTTTTCTTTCTCTTTTTCTGTTTATGCAAAAATAAACTCGTATGTTAAGCTTTCATTTTTCTAAAGTTGTCTGTTCCTAAAATTGTTTTCTTTGCAACACAAAATACTAAAAAAAATATAACTAATTGATGTTGATAAACCAATCACCAAGAAAACAAATTTCACCCTATTGTAATATAACAAAGAACTCATATCACATCTATATCAAATAACTCAAAAAAAAATCATGACAACGAATAAATAGTTTTTCCTTAGGATTAAAATTAATGATCGCTGCCGCTCGATGAAATCATCCTCGCTCGCTGCGCCACATCACTCACCCCAATTGTTGGTGGCCTTTGTGTCGCGACAGATTCGACAACGCACGAGCAAATTCTTTAACATGCTGCTTCACTGTCGCGTGTCCATCTGTTTCGTTCACATATCACCGCGTCACGTTGTTTTCTAATAAAAAACAATTTTTCTTTACTTTAAAACAAAAATAAAATGATACAATTCGTGAAAAGACATCTCACCTCTTTTTTTTTGTTATTATTACATTTTCGTTACGTTGTTTTTTAACAAAAATTAATTTCCTTTAAAACAAAAATAAAAAGATACAATCAATGAACACCTCTTTTTTTCGTTATTATTATTATTACATTTTTATTTTTATATACGTATATAATAATTATTATAATAAAAAATAATTAAAATAGAGTAATAATAAAAATCGGACAACACATAAATATTTTCTACCCAAGAACTACGTATGTTTTGATTTCCCTATTGCAGCTGGGGATACATAGGAGCAAGGTTTTCCTTTGTCAAACCAAATTAATAAAAGTAATATTTTTTCCTTCTTTTATTAATATAAATAATTTATTTTCTTTTTTATTATTTTTAGGGGGTAAAATAAATAATTAAATAAATAATTAATTTGTACACAGAATTTTATTCGAGGTTTTATTCTAGGTCTTATGACTCCCGAATCCGTTTTTTGGTACAAGAATTTTATTCTAGGTTTTATCTAATTTTCCTTTAAAAAAATAAAATTGGTGACGACTCTTTTCTCGCGAGGTAATACACTGAATTTTCTCCTAAAAGAAAAAAAAAACGCTGTATTTATAAAGTTATTAATAGTCAATCGAAAATCGTTTTTTCTAATTAAAATCTTCCTTTTTTATATTATATTATATTTTACTAATCTTATTTTATAGATATAACTTTCCCTTTTTTTTAGTTTTTCTTCTCTATAAATCAATATTTCTAAATAAAATGATCTCCTTTCAGATGTGTTAAACTTATCTGCATCTATCAATATCTATTATACTAATATTAACCCAATTAAAATTACTCCGTGTATAGAATTGTCGATGACACTAGTTAAAAAAAACCTTTAGTAGACAATTTCAAAACCAATTATGATAGCAAATCCATTTAATAAGACTAAGATATTTATTCAGTGAAAAAAAAGATTGAGATCCAGTCAATTTTTTGTTGCCTTTTTTTCTATAGTAGCTATTGACTACAAAATGTATACGAAAATCATAAATATTTTGCAATCATTAAAAATTTATTTTTCAGTTTATAGATGAATTTTATTATCAAGATTTTGAATATTCAATGTTTTATTATTTAAATAAATCATTTCAAATAAAACTATTGAATTAATTAGATATCACTTATCCAATAACAAACATATTTCTATAGTTATT
>JBBPBP010009779.1:58108593-58136231 GCA_037974735.1 Cicer chorassanicum | reverse complement strand
TGAATTGTAAGTGTAAATTAATTTTTTACGTTAATTTTATCATCTCACTACATAGTCATAATTTTCATCATCAAATAATTACTCAAACATCGGCTTGTATTTGTTGTCAGTGTAAAAATATTAACACTGATAATATATGATCATTAAACCATTTTTTAATTTTTATTTATTTAATTTATTTATCTTCAAAACTATAATTATCCATATCATTTATATTTTTATTTTACTTTTTAATGAATATTATCAACAATTGTTATCGTATTTTATTTTTTGTATTATTTATAATGCATATTTAATGTCATAATTATATATCAACTTAAATCTAAATTATTTTTGTTCAACAAATTTTCTCTTTTCAGACACAGTGTCACGCTAAAATTACTAACTTATGATCATTAACCACTTTTGATATAATGTTCACTATGAAAATTGTTATTATATATGAAAGTGGGATACCCTAAACACCAAAATAATATATATAATAATTTACACTATATTTGTACATAAACTTGCAACGGATAAATAAAAATTCTTTCAGAGGAAAAAGAAACTTTCATAAGTTATTTAGGATATCAAATTTCTTAAAATACAAATGACAAGGCTTGTCAGGCCCATTCAGTTGTATTTCTCCGAAACCACAAGGCTTGTCAGACCCTACCTATATGATGACAACATAATATCCACTTTAAAAATTCTCATCAACTTCAAAAATTTCCAACATCTATTTTCTCCCCTCATTGGCCTAGACTACTCCATTAAGAGCACTATCTTTAGCACAAGTTATAATATCATTATTTCATCACTATGGGGTTACTTCAAGAATATCATCACAAATTTATAACATCATTATCATCAATCATACATCATCATCACATAAACTCATCACAAATTTATAACATCACTATCATCACATTAATCTATATCGTACAATGCATCTATCTTTTATTATCACATCACATAAACCCATCTAATCAAACATATTCATATAATTTCATTCGACATCCAACATCACAATAATATCAAATATCAAATACCACATAATTATCGAAAATAAAATCAATCAACACCTTATAAACATTTCAATTTCAATTTTAATCTCACAATTCTCATATTTTTTACATTAATTAGTTTATCTATCAACGAGCAACCATTGTACGTAGCGAACCCTAGGTGAATTGTTGGGAAATACGGTTTTCTCATTCATCTCACATTATATTATACTCATGAATTCAAACGCTCTCTCACTCCTTACCTTATTTTGGCGCTTTCCCTCGCAAATATGAGTCTACAAGCAAAAAGTCTTATTTCTTTGACTTCTTGTACTTCAATCGATCTAACTTGACAATTTATAGGTAAAAAATAAATTATGAGAACACACTTTAAAAGGGTCAATTTCTAAATTTAGTCGAGTAAACTTACCTTAAATAGGAAAATAAATAGTGGATAATATAGTCACTGCACACGGTCGTTTTGGCGTTGATTTGGCTCTAGTCGGACTTACGGCAAAGAAGAACAACACAAAATAACGAATTCTATAAACGGAGAAGTCGGGTATTTTAGAGACGAATTCTATAACGAATTTTTTTAATTGACTAGCTTAATGAATGAAACAACATACTGAAATTTGAATGAAAATGGAGAAAATTTTCTGCGACACTTATCGATCACCAGTTTCAATTTTCTTGTTTTTTTCCTTCTATTGCGGCTGGTTCTGTTATGCACGGCTCCCGTTCCCCTTTCTTTCTCATACCTTTCCCTCTTCTTGTTTTCAATCAAATTTTTGTTAATTAATTAGGTTTTACTCTTGCATATGGGCTTAACCAATAAATCACATTTTACTTTTTTTTTTTGTTTTTTTTAAATAAAACTAACAATTATCAAACTAATTTTTTTACACTTCTTTAAACCCGATTTCATTACTAAAACATTACTAATATTTTATAAAATAAGGTAATTAAAGTAATTAAATTTTTAAAAATATATTAGTAATAACTAAAATCCTCATACCCATAATTATTACCACAATTATTAAATTATTATTTTTAAAGATACAAATATTAAAATACTACCATCTTTAGAGAGAAATAAAAAGATAAAATAAATAGTTATAATATCAACAATTGACATCAATTACTAAATCACAATAAATACGTATAAAATCATCATACCATAGCAACTTTATGAAAATAAATGAAATCAAACACAATATTACTACTATCCCAAGATAATTATTTATAAAATATATAATTAAAATAAGATATACTTAGAAATAAATAAAATATAAATATATGCGCATTTAACATTAGTCAAACATACAAGAAAACATCACATTAACTATGAAAGCTCATATACACGTAAAATCACCAAAAATCTTATTCTTTAAAATATGTACACTAAAATACTATTATTTTTAGAAAAATATATAAAATAATAAAATATAATATTTGTTATTTATATTATTTTTTAGTCAAATATGTACAAGATTAGCACATCATAGAAAGCACACATATAAAGAAAATTAATCATAAAATTAATCAACATATATTCTAAAATAACTTTAACACCAAATTAATTATTTAAAATCTTAATTTATTATAAAATTTAGGGTGTTACAGTAAGACCCAATACCAATTATCTAGAATTTGGCAATTGAATTCATACACCTTAATCAAAACAGAAACAAGTATTACAGATCAATAATAATCATCCTTAAAGTAACTTGTAACTACATTTAAATCACAGTTTACAAGTCAATTTAATGAACTATGTGATTAAATTATAGCAGCAATATTGGAATTATAAAACTGTTCCCTAATACATCAGGTTACATCAATTAAAAATAAAACACTAAGTCCAAAATAAGGCTTGCAGATCATCCTCTAGTACTGGGACTGAGCAATAGTCACCTTCAGTTGCTAATCTATAAGAAAATGAAAGGGGTGTGATAAAATCTCAGTGAGTTCTAAAAATAAAAGGAGGGGTAGTTTAAAAATATTTCTTCCATAAATATGCATAAAAACATGAAATTATGATGAAGTTCTTAACTTTCATTTTTCATAAAAGGTTAACTGAAATCATTCTTTTATTATGATTATAAAAACTATCCATGACCTCACATCTTTTCCTTTTAACAATGAAAAGTCGCCTAATATCTTGTCATGGGTCACCAAGATAATTGAGTCCCGATTGGTAAATGTGGTTTGGAAAAACCTCAACCAGAGTCCTAAATGTTCTCCTCTACCTACTGTTCCATGCCTGGAACAAACCTGAATGTCCCATCATGAATAAGGCATGCATGATCTGATTAATGAGAATGTAATGCACTTGACATGTTATGTATGCATTGCCTTAATAATGTTTATATTTGCAATGCATCATTACTCCATAACACTTATAATAAATTTACAATATATTGAAAATCAAGTGGGAATTAAATCCTAAAACCTTGACCAAAGCTGGAATAAGAGGCAAACTTAGCTAGAGGCAGGACTCCTAACAAGAGGCGGTGCATTTTGGAGTAATTGAGGTATAATCAAAGGATACATGTCTAGAGGCAGAATTAGAGGCAGCCAGAGGGAACAAAATCAGGGGCAGTAAGAGGATACAAAATCAGAGGCAGATAAAGGAAACAAAATCAGAGGCAGTCTGGTCAAAAGTATATGGATCATAGGCACCATGATTAGAGGCAGATTCTGATCAGAGGTAGCATGATCTAAAGCATATGGATTAGAGGAAACATGATCATAAGAATTTCTCCAGAGGAAAAATATTTAGATTTAGAAGAATAAGAATCAAAGGCAAGATGATGGAATGATACCGGAGACAGAAAAGAAGCAATACACCAGACAAAAACAAAAGTATTTTACCAAAAGCTACGATACTCAGAATGTTGGAATAACAATCATAGACAAACAATATAGGTAAGAAGGTGAAGCATTCGAAACACGCGCATTCAGTCTTAGTAGTCGGATTTATGCATCTAAACTATAAATCATTCATCACACAATTAGAATAACAACATGCATTTTTTTTAAATCACGAGTAAGATTGCAGGTTTCAAAATCACCTATATGCTCAAATCATTTCCTCACTTTCTCTGAATTTTTCAATAACTTGATTTGACCCAGAAATGGTCAAATAAATAAATGAAAATCTTAATTGAATTTTCCCCAAGAACCCTTATGCTAAAAACTTAATGTAAAAGAACTCACATTTTGCAAGGAAAGGATTCCTATAGTTCGAACTGGTTGTGGGATTTGCTAGCTTTTTCAGGTCTTAGATCTTCTGCCCTTTTATACTCTAGTTCGAATTTAAAGATCCCCCAAATGTTGCTATGTATCTTTTTTCAATGTTACACAAATCGACTAATGGATCTCTAAAGGAAGAAAGGGACATGCAATGGGTTGGCCATGTGTAGAAGACTTTAGAAAACTTTTATCTTTTAAGGATTTTGGAAAGAAGAATAAAATTGATGGATGAGGGGGAAGATGAACAATAACGATGTTGGGGTTTTCCGAATGTATTGATAGAAAGTGGAATTGGTTGGTGGAAAATAAGGTGTAGTCGGTTGGTGAAATAAAATGGAGGTTTTTGTTAGTTAAGGGTACCCGTGACAGAGAGAAAAAGAGAAATAAAGGTGGAATGTTCTTTATTTTCCACTTGGACTTATTAATGCTGCTACTTTCCTATTCTACCATTGATCCTAATTTAATATTTCTAAAAATACAACATTAACAATTAATAAAATCCTAGAAATTCTAATTAGTACTTAAATCTTACCAATATTTCTAAGGTAGGGAGAGAGTTGTTACAATATATAATACAAAAATTTAAAATTTATATTATGTTAACTTGTATATTTTTTAAATTGGAAGAGGAAAAATTATGATTAATAATTGTGGTACTAAAAATATTAACTTTTGTTTTTCATTTGATCTAACTATTTTTTTAATGCAAGTTACTATATTTGATTTAGATAACAAGGGTCGAGTTTATTGTGTGCAGATAAAAATCCTATCCAAATTCAAATTTAAATTGTTTATAGTTGACTACAATTTTTCTTTTATTTTCATCATTTCGATTTATGTTATTTCTCCATATTTGGTGTGAACTTCATTACCAATCTATTATTCAACACGATACATGTAAGTATAATTTCTAGACCACCACATCAAAATTTTTTGACAATGAATCAATAAAATTATTCATGATCGATTATTTTTGTCTTCAAGATCTATTTTTCATCTCAAAACTGTGCATTAAGATTTCAAATTATTAAAATCCATAATTTATTTGTATGTGATAATTTATACCATATCTATATAAAAATATGCAACAGATAAGTAAAAACTCTTTCAAAGAAAAAAGAAACTTTTACGGATTATTTAGGACATCACATTTCTCAAAATACAAATGGAACACATTAAAGTTTTTTCCTTCTATAAAACAGTGCAATCTCCATAAACTTGATTTAACTATTATTTCTTTATGTAATTCCAAAAACTTACTAGTATTAATAAGGTTTTCAAACAAAAAGTCATTTCTAATTAAATAAGTAAAATATAACTTATGACTCTCATTCTCGGTATCATCTATCAGAATGGGGCTTCACTCAAACTTGAACTTCAAGACTCATTAACCTGTAATAACTGCGATTTTGCAAATGTAGGTCCAAGCTAGTCAAACACAAACAATGAAGGAGGTGAGTTTCGAAATCATGTTGATAGTATAATATAAATAAGAAGAACACAGGAATAATCATAGTAGACTGTATCATAACACATCATGATATGTCAAAATAATAAAAAGAACTAATACCATATTATAACATCAAATTCATTCATGTAAAATCATTATCTCATTATAATATGCATCAAATATCTAAGAGTAACATTAATCACAAAAAAACAATCACAAGAAAATGCAATGTTATGCATGAGCTTAGACTCTACTTCTTCATAATTTGGTACCATTTTAACTCTGAAATACTTGGTTAGGAGGCTTGATATTATGCCACCACACAAGTAGACGGACAATTCAAATTGGCCTTGTCCTCATAGATCCCCTCGACTCAACCTGAGACACTTATACGCAATAATCGAGGTAAAAGTGTGTTGTGTGTAACACCCCAAATAATTAATTTAGTTTTAAAATTATTTTAATATATATGTTGATTAATTTTATGGTTAATTTTCTTTATATGTCTATTTTCTACGATATGCTAATCTGGTACGTATTTGACTAAATAAGTGATATAAATAGCAAATATTATATTTTATTGTTTTATATATTTTTAAAAATAATAGTATTTTAGTGTACATATTTTAAAGAATAAGATTTTAGGCAATTCTATGTATATATGTGTCTTTGTAGTTAATGTGATTTTTTTGTATGTTTGAAAATGCTAAGTGTGCACATAGTTATGTTTAATTATTTCTAAATATATTTCTAGTGTGGATGAGTAAAATAAATTATTTATTCATGAAAGACATTTAGAAATACTAGAAAAGGGATTTTGGACCAAACAACTATTTACACACATATTTTCTACTTCTGCATATTAATTCGGCATATTATTGTTATTGAATTGGTTTTTCTTTCCTACACCTACGAGTTGCTCATTGCATCCTCGTTTCTGCCTCAGAGTTGACTCCCCTTTGTTGGGCCTTACAGTCTATCTCGAATTCAGCAACAAGAACAAGAACACAACTTCACTTTCTCTCACATTCAAACCCTATCTCGAATTCTCTCTCACTTTACAATGGAAATGGATGAAACCTTGCCTTCTCCCATTAAATCCATCGTTGAACTCATTTTTGGTCTCGCCTTGGTCGATCGTGGCCCCGTTTAGCCGTAAACAACAGTTTTTCTTCCCTTGGGTATACTCTTTTTGGGTTTTTCTGGAAACCACATTATTCTTTTCAAAAATGGACATCGTTTTTGGGTTCCTCTCATTAAAACCTTCAAGAAGCACCACTCTTTTGTGTTTTTCGGTGAAGTTGACGCCGAACCCTTTCAGCGCTCCGATGAGTCGATGAGACCTTTTATGCAGTTTTTTTGCTCGTTGTTTTGACTCCATTTTTGCTTCTTAAATTACTACAATTATTTAACAATGATTTTTATGCTCTACATAATTTATCAGTCATGTCTGGACGATTTTGTGAGCTTGTCGTTTATTTTCGGATTTGTTCGCTGTACGTTGTCCATCTACAAGTGCTGTTGAAAACTCCCATTGATTTATGTGTTAAGAAAGCTACGAAAAAAGGTAAGAGAACGTTTGAATTCATGAGTATAATATATTGTGAGATAAACAGAAAAATCGTATTTTCGTCCGGGGCTCGCTTAGTACGGCAATAGCCCTTTAAGAGATAAATTAATAAATGTGCTAACAAGAAAATTTTGACATTAAAATGTGGAGTAGAAACATTTATAAGATGTTAATTGATTTAATTTTGTTGAATGTGTGGTATTTGATATTTTTGTGATATTGGATGTCGAATGAATTTTGTGCATATGTTTGATTAGACGAGTTTATGTGAGGTGTATGATTGATGATAGTGATGTTATAAATTTGTGATGTGATGATAAACCTTGAAGATGAAGGATTCCGAATCAATTTCAGATTATTGCTCAAGGGTGAAAATAATTGTTAATCAAATGAAGAGATATGGAGACAAGATAGAAGATGTTCGTGTAGCCGAGAAAATTCTTCGTTCCTTGACTTCTAAGTTCGATTATGTGGTGTGTGTTATTGAGGAATTGAAAGATCTTTACTCAATGTCCATTGAGGAATTAGAAGGTTCATTGCAAGCTCAAGAAGAAAGAATGAAGAAAAGGCAAGAAGAGCCATTAGAGCAAGTTCTCAAAATTAAAGCTTCGTTGAAGGATGGCAGAGGATTCAATAGTCAAAACGGACATGGACGTCAATAAGGAAGAGGACGAGGACGTGGTCGTGGCCAAGGAGGAATAAGAAGAGGTTTCAATTGTGAATCAAACTACGAAGAAAGAAGTCACTCATCACCAAGAATTCGTGGAAGAGGAAGAGGTTATGGCTATTATCAAAGTGAAAGGAGGTATGGCAAATCTAAAGTTGAATGTTATAACTGTCATGAATTTGGCCATTTTTCTTGGGAATGTCGTAATGCTCCTAATCAAGAGGAAGAAGAGGCTAATCTTGTTGATGAAGATGAAGTGTCAACTTGGTTGCTAACACTCAAGGAAGAAGAGAGAGATGCTAATAGTTCATGGTACTTGGACAATGGTGCAAGTAACCATATGTGTGGACAAAAAGAGAAATTTGTGGAGCTTAATGAAAATATGAATGGAAATGTTTCCTTTGGAGACTCATCAAAAGTGAAAATTGAAGGGAAAGGTATGATTCTAATCTCTTCAAAAGATGGTAGCCATAAGTTTGTTAGTGATGTATACTATGTGCCTAAATTAAAGAGTAATATTTTGAGTTTAGGCCAACTTCTTGAAAAATGATATGAAACTCTCATGAAAAATAAACATCTTTGGCTTAGAGATCAAAATAACAGTTTAACTTTTAAGGTTCTAATGTAAAAATAATAGAATGTTTATCTTGAACCTAAGAACTATTGAAGCAAAATGTTTGAAGATGAGTGTCCAAGATGAAGCATGGCGTTGGCATATGAGGTATGACCACTTGAACTTTGGTGCACTTAAAATTATGGAAGAAAAGAATATGGTGAAAGGGATTCCCTCAATCAATCCTCTAAATCAATTGTGTGAAGGTTGTCTTCTTGGAAAGCAAGCTAGAAAAAGTATCCCTAATGAAGTCACATCAAGAGCAATTAAGCCACTGCAACTTGTGCATACCGACTTGTGTGGACCAATCAATCCATCTTCATTTGGTAAGAGTAAATATTTCATTCTCTTTATTGATGATTTTAGTAGAAAAACTAGGATTTATTTCGTAAAGCAAAATTCAGAAGCTTTTGTTGCTTTCAAGAACTTCAAAGCTCTTGTAGAGAAGGAGAGCGGTCATGAAATTAAAGCTTTGAGATCTGTTCGAGGAGGTGAATTCACTTTGAAGGAGTTTAATGAATTATGTGCAACTTATGGAATTCGCCGTCCGTTGACAATTCCAAGATCTCCGCAACAGAATGGAGTAGCCGAGAGAAAGAATAGAACTATTTTGAACATGGCAAGATGCACGCCAAAATCCAAAAGGATGCCAAAGGAGTTTTGGGCTGAAGCAGTTTCTTGTGCGGTCTATTTGGCGAATCACTCTCCGACTTCAAATGTCAAAGACCAAACCCCTTTAGAAGTATGGAATGGAAGTACCCCTAGTGTGAATCACTTGCATGTCTTTGGCAGCATAGCATATGCACATGTGCCACAACAAGAAAGATCCAAACTTGATGATCGAAGCATCAAACATGTCTTTGTTGGCTATGATCTGCATTCTAAAGGTTACAAGTTGTACAACCCATGCAACAATAAGGTAGTGGTGAGTTGTCACGTTGAATTTGATGAAGATGCTACATGTAATTGGGAGGGTCAAGAAGAAACAAACTATAATTTCCTTCTATATATTTTCAAAAAGATCAAGAGGCCAAAACACCAGTTCCAAATGCAACTCTACCTTCTTCACCTCCTTCTTCATCTATTTCTCTAGATGAAAGTTCAAGCGAAAGACCTGTTGGAACCAAGTTGGTTTTACATATAGAGTTTTGATGTTAACAAAAGTATTTTATGAGAATAATATATTTGACTTCAAAGAGTATGAAAGAAGATTCATGTTTTTGAAGAAAATCTAAAATAAGATTTGATTCAAATTTATAATTGAAGAAAAATCTTAAATAAGATTTGATTCAAAATTATAATTGATGAAAATCTAAAATAAGATTTGATTCAAAATTATAATTGATGAAAATTTAAAATAAGATTTGATTCAAATTTATAATTGATAAAAATCTAAAATAAAGATTTGATTCATATTTATAATTGAAGAAAATCTTTGACCAAGTTGAAAAGAAGATATGGTCAAGATTTGAAGAATATTTGAAGAAGATTTGATTAAGATTTGAAGAAGATTTAGTGAAGATTTGAAGAATATTTGATCTACATTTAATGAAGATTTGAAGAAGATTTGAAAAATATTTGAAGAAGATTTGAAGTGTATTTGAAGAAGATTTGAAGAATATTTGAAGAAGATTTGAAGAACATTTGAAGAAGATTTAGTGAAGATTTGAAGAATATTTGATCTACATTTAATGAAGATTTGAAGAAGATTTGAAAAATATTTGAAGAAGATTTGAAGTGTATTTGAAGAAGATTTGAAGAATATTTGAAGAAGATTTGAAGAATATTTGATCTACATTTATTGAAGATTTGAAGAAGATTTGAAGAAGATTTGAAACATTTTAATGAAGATTTGAAGAATATTTGATCAACATTTAATGAAGATTTGAAGAATATTTGATTTGAAGAATTTACAAAGTCAATCTACACAAAATAGGAACAGAATCATTCTGAAGAATTTACAAAGTCAATCTACACAAAATAGGATTAGAATCAATTTGAAGAATTTACAAACTCAATCTAAACAAGATACAATTCAGAATTAAATAAGGACTAAATTGAAGCCCAAATTTTCACTATAAATAGACACTCAAGGTTGAAGGAGAAAAGCATCAAAAAGTAGAAGAACTCAAGCTCAAGATTCCAAATTCATCTTAGAGTTCAAAGAGAGAAACACTTGTTCAGGATAGAAATATTTTTTGAGTGTTCTTTTCTTAAAGTGTGAGAGTTATTGTTATTATCAGCTTTGTTAGAAGCAACTACTCAAGTTTCAATCTCTTGTATCCAACCCGATAGTGCTTTAGTTCCTTCTTCAATCTGGGGTCGTCAGGTTGTTAGGAGAAGACTTGGCTTGTAGGGTCAAGGTGATTAGTTCCTCAAAAGTCTGGGGTTGTCAGGCTGTTTGGGAAGACTGACTTGGAGGGTCAGGTGCTTTGTAATTCAAGGTTTTTGAATTAGTGGATTAAAGCCTTCTGAATGAGGGGACTGGATGTAGCCAAGTTAGTGGTGAACCAGGATAATTCTACGCGTCAAATTATTTATGCTTTTATTGCTTGCTGCTTCTAAATTCGATTGCTTCTACTCCAAGTAAGTCACCAAATCCAAACTAATTTTTAATTATTTATAAATTATCAAAAAGGTATCAACTTTGTGCAAACACAATTCAACCCCCCCTTCTCGTGTTCGCACCTTCAAGACCAAGTAAGACGAAAGATATATATAGAAGACATTTTGAAAGGTCGATTGAAATTACTCTTGACCTTGAAGAGTTGTATTGTCTCTTGGCGGAAAGTGAGCCATTAAATTATGGAGAAGTAGTGAAAGATAAAAAGTGGAGACAAGCCATGGATGAGGAGATCAAATCAATTGCGAAGAACAAAACCTGGGAATTAACAACTCTTCCAAAAGGCCATGACGCAATTGGAGTGAAATGGGTGTACAAGGCTAAAAAGAATGCTAATGGAGAGATAGAAAACTACAAAGCAAGACTTGTTGCCAAAGGCTACAAACAAAAACATGGAGTTGACTATGAAGAAGTTTTTGCACCAGTTGCTCGCATGGACACTATTCGTTTGCTAATCTCTGTAGCAGCTCAAAATATGTGGAAACTTTAACAACTTGATGTAAAATTAGCATTTTTAAATGGCTATCTTGAAAAAGAGGTGAATGTTGAGCAATTAATAGGGTAGATGATTAAAGGACATGAAGATAAATTTTTTAGATTGAGGACAGCGTTGTATGGATTAAAGCAAGCACCAAGAGCATGGAATAGTCGCATCGACAAATACTTCCAAGATAATGGGTTTGCTCATTGTCTTAATGAATATGCTCTTTATGTCAAAATTTGTGATAATGGAGATATTATGATTGCTTGTCTCGATTTGGATGATCTTATATTCACTGGGAACAATCCAAGTTTATTTGAAGAATTCAGAAAGCCATGTCATTTGAGTTTGAGATGACTGATATTGGACTCATGTCATACTACTTAGGCCTAAAAGTAAAGCAATTGGAAGAAGGTATATTTATTTCTCAAGAAAACTATGCAAATGATGTTTTCAAGAACTTTAAAATATTTGATTGCAATTTAGTGAACACACCAATGGAAAGGGGATTGAAGTTGTCAAAGTTTGAAGATGGACAAAAAGAGGACCCTTCCTTTTTCAAAAGCCTTGTTGGAAGCCTTGATACTTAACATGTACAAGCCCTAATATTCTATATGCGGATGGAGTAGTGAATCGTTTCATGGAAGCTCCTACTACTACACACATAAAAGTCACTAAGAGGATACTTCGCTACCGTAAAGGTACGCTTGATTATGGACTATTTTACTCTTCTTCTAATGATTTTAAACTCTTTGAATTCTGCGATAGCGACTTTGCAAGATATATTGAAGATAGAAAGAGTACTAGTGGCTTTATATTTTTCATGGGGGACTATGCTTTTTCGTGGAGCTCAAAGAAGCAACATATTGTCACACTTTCAACATGTGAGTCAGAGTATGTAGCAGCAACATCTTGCACTTGTTATGCCATTTTGCTAAGGAGATTATTGAAGGAACCTCATATGCCACAAAAGGAAGCTACTGATATTTGTATCGACAACAAGTATGCACAAGTACTTGCAAAGAATCTAGTGTTTCATGATCGCAGCAAGCACATAGCCACAAGGTACCATTTCATTAGAGAATGCATTGCCAATAAAGAAGCTGAGCTTAGATATGTGAAGACTCAAGATCAAGTTGCAGATTTCTTTACAAAGCCGTTAAAATTTGAAGACTTTCAAAGGCTAAGAGCAAGACTTGGAGTGAAGAAGAAAATTTCAAATTAAGGGGGAGCAATGTTATTACTAATTTGAAATTAGATAAATCTAGATCCATGTAGAATTTCTATGTAAGAATCTAGAAGTGCGTTAATTATAGAAAAATGTGTGAAGTATCTAGAAGTGGGTATTAATTAAAAAGCTTCTAGAAATGTGTCTAGAGTTTTCTATTTTTACCTATAAATACCTTATTGTACTTGACATTAAGCATCAAGCAAATTGAGAGTTTTCTATTAGAAATACATTCATTTCTCTAACAATTTCTTGACCATCTTCAAACTTAACCTAAAACATTGTAAACCGACCCATGTTGTTAATCAATTTAAAATATAAATTGACATGAAAGATAAAAAGGAGAAAATTAATCAATAACCTTGTAAACTGGTCCATAACCACCTATTTCAAGTTTATTTGCTTCCGAAAAGTCATTTGTGGCCCTTATATGCTATCAAAATCGAAATAAGGAACCTCTGTTCCTTTGGTGTCTCTATCGTCCAATCCTTTCATGTCTATCAAGTCCTTCATATTTCTACATATGATTTCTTTGTCTAAACTCATTAAATAAATATAAGCTTAATCAAAGATCCAAAAATTTAAAGCAATAATTAAGAAAGGAAAATTGAGATAATTTCCACCTGGCTTAACCACACGAGCTATTCTCCATCTACATGAATAAGCAAAAATAATGATGCATGCGACAGTAACCACATGAATAACTTTGTAACTAATGGTGTTGTTGTTGGCGGTAGTGGTGCTGAAGAAGGTAAGTTGTCCAGTTGAGGTGTTGCCTGAAGTTGAAGTATATGATGTCTACAGTTCGATTTTGTACTTAATGGATATGGGACTATGTTTGTACCGCAAGGCTCACAACTTATTGGAGTTGGTGCTGCAAAACTGAATAAAATAAATCTTCACAATTATGAATATTTTATTAAGATACAAGTTGTATATTACATAGAAAAATGATCAATGATCACTCGAAATACTAATGAAGATTGACAAGACAGTATAATTGTTTTTGAAATTGTTTTGAAAGTATAATCTAACAGTATTTTTAGTTTTCAATGATGAGTGAATGATTTAATTAATGTCAGTTTGAAAAAATAAAGAAAAAAAAATGTCCCTAAAACTCAACTTGTCTCGAATTAAAATCAACCGAATCATCATCTAAGTTGTAAAAACGAGGAGAGCTGTAAAATTATACTTGTGAAAAGTGTCGTCAATTATCATTGGAGTTTCATGTGAGTTTTATGCACTATCAAGGTGGTCCATTGTAGAATTTCCCTTAAGGGACATGCTAAAACTACAACATAGATTCAATTAAGGTTGTACTAGAATTTATAGAGAGATACACCCCTAACTTTACAAATCAATTTTATAAAAAGTGATATATAAAAATTTTTAAAAAAAAATATCTAATATGGTATGAGATTTTGATTTGTATCAAATTACATGATCAAATAGATATTGTCTTAGTATTTCAACATAAATGGGTTTCTAAGTATAGGAGAACTGAAGTTGGCGTACTCAAAAGTTGGTTAACTTTAGCAAGTGATTTGTAGTGGTTTAAAACATAGCGCTCTCACATAATGTTTACAGTGCTTTTAGAGCGCTTTATATACAAGCGCTGTAAAATATAGCGCTCCCACATTAAGTTACAGCACTTTTTATACAAGCGCTGAAAAATGGTGCGTATTTGATAAAAATCATTCACTTTAAATAAATAAAAATAAATTCAAAACAAATTTAATATGTTGTCCTAACCTTACGAACTCTCATCTAATCTACTTTGCGAACCTTCCTCTCCTCTATTGTGCGCCCTCTTCTACTGCTCCTCTGTTGTCTGAGGTACTGTATTTATTAATTTGTTGTTGCTAAAACTGATAAATTGTTACGAAATAAATCATATAAAATATGTTCGATCTGTTCTGTTTTGAAATCATACTTGGACTTTGGTTTCCATTTTCCAATATTAGACTATATATACTATAGACTGGTATAATGTTATCAGTAGCTTATTAATTGTGTAACACTGCATTCATATAGGTCATATAAAACGGATTGGAAATGGATGTCTACCAATCGATTGTCAAATGAGTATCAGAATGGAATGAAGGAGTTTGTAGTGAAGAATGCAAAAGATCCAAATCGAATCATTTGTCCTTGTTTAAAATGTTATTTTAGAAAACACATTAGAGCAGATCAATTGGAAGGACATTTAGTATGGCATAGATTTGATCAAAGTTATACATGTTGGATAAGACATGGTGAGGAAAAAAAAAAGGGAACGCTAATTTTGAAAATGGTTCAACATATGCTTCAACTGATTTCAACACAGATACATATGAGTGGGACCGAGTTGAGGAGATTGCAAAAGCAGATGAAAAAGATTTTCGGGATTGTCCTAAAATGTTTGAGAGTTTGTTGAGTGTTGCAGAAAAAACCATTATATAATGGTTGTACTAAATTCACAACATTGTCGGCGAAATTAAAGTTGTACAACTTAAAAGCGATTAATGTATGGTTTGAGAAAAGCTTCATAGAATTATTAACACTCTTAAAAGATATGTTGCCAGATGATAATGAACTTCCTAGTGGAACCTACGAGGCTAAACGAATTTTGTGCTCTATTGGAATGAGTTACGAAGGATTCATGTGTGTCCTGACGATTGAATTTTATTTCGAAACGAATATGAATTACTAAAGGCATGTCCGAAATGCAATTCTCTCGATATAAGAAGAAAGAATCTACTCCAACAAAAGTCGTGTGGTATTTTCCTATAATACCAAGATTTAGACGTAACTATCGCAGTGAAAAAGATTCAAAACACTTGACATGGCATATAGATGAAAGAATTAGATATGAAAAGTTTCGACACCCTGCAGATTCTCCACAATGGGCAAAAATTGATCACGAGTATCCTGAATTCGGGAGAGAGTCAAGAAATCTATGACTTGCATTTTCTACTAATTGAATGAATCCAAATGGTCTTCAAAGCATCTCACACAACACGTGGCCTGTGATTTTGTTGATTTATAACCTACCTCCATGGTTATGTATGAAGCGTAAGTTTATGATGTTGTCTCTGTTAATTCCTAAACCAAAACAACCGGGAAATAATATCGACGTATACTTGACTTCTTTAATTGAAGATTTAAAAAATATGTGGGAGACAAGTGTGGAAGTGTATGATGGGTATAAGAAAGAATGTTTCATTTTATAATTTTGTAGTTAACTTCATATCTCAATTTTTTCTAACTTAGTTGGGTTCTTGTTTTATGCACTAGTAGTATGGCATAAGAAACTTTTATCATCAATAATGAAATTGCCCATTCCAAATCCTTTTCACTAAGATTAGAATTTGGGTTTTCCAAAATCCTTTTCCTTGTGGGGACAAGTTGATTCTACATACCATTTTATCATCAATAATGAAATTGCCTATTCCAAATCCTTTTCACTAAGATTAGAATTTGGGTTTCCCAAATCCTTTTCCTTGTAGGGACAAGTTGATATGATCCTATCACATTTGGTGACTTTTCCAAATTCCTATTTGACCCCGGTGGATATGATGAGCTTGTGGTTTGATTGGATTATTTCTTCATGTACGATATAATGGAGCTTAAATTCGAGGTCGAATTTCTTCAAGAAGGAGAGAATGATAAGGATCTCAAGAGCATGAAGATGATCCATATTTTTAATAAATTTGGATGAACTTTATTTATTTTCATTTGGTTTGTAATAGTTCTTAGTTTGCTTTAATTTGGAATTGTAATAGTTTTAATATAGATTTAGTTGATGTTATATGTAAGTGAAGATACATTGAAGGGGGATTTTGGAATGAATTAAAATTTCTCTAATGAGATTTGTGAGTGAGTTGGGTCTCCTCTTTAAGTTCTTGGATTAGAACTTGCTTGAGTCTTATCAATGGCTTCCTTACCTTTGTGGCGATTCTTCATTGGCTTATCAATCATCCTTGATTGTGGCGCCTTCTTCATCTTCTCAACCTAATCCATCTTTTGTTTCTTTATAATTTTCAGTTTCCTTTACATCAAACCCTTATACACAATTTCTACCAATTTTCATGTTCAACAATCTGCGATCATATCTCGAGTTTCGTAGCTCTGTATATTGCGTTCTCCAGCAATATGCGATTTCTGTTCCAATCTGTAAGTTTCCAACCAAGAACGATCCTTATAGTGAATCATGACAAATAGGATCATATCATTTGGTACCAGATCTTGTCTCTAGGTTTGGAATTGAGTAAAATTCTATTTATGCATTCTTTTTTGTGAAACCTAAATGGCTAGTTGTGTTGCTTTTGTTTGAATTGTTGTTTTTCGTTAATTTGTGTGTTACTGCTACTTGAAAAAAAAAATACAAGAAAAAAAAAGGTAAATACAAAAAAAAAAGTGGTTGTATTGTTAAAAGTAGTGCACACTACCTGTTTGAAAAAATTCCTAAGTATGTCATATCCTCAATATATTCGATATTTTGTATTGGATCCGGAGTATGTGAAATATCTGTACGAAAATGGATATGCAAAACAGGCAAGAAAAGTAGAGAAGCTAGCCTCGAGAGAGAAAGAGAAAATCAAAGAAAAGAAAGAAGATGAGGAGAAATATTTGAGAGACAAAGGGCGAGAAATTGACTCCAACTATTTGTCTAATTTTGATAATTCTCTATTGCAAGTGCTTGAAGAAGTGTCTCCAAATGAGGAATGTCATCAATATATTGAAATTGAAAGTAAAGAAAAAGATGATGGTAAACTTGAAAGTCTCTTTAAACAAGAGAGTGAGATAAACGAAGCAATGTTAGTGCTTGAAGGTGATTATTCAAAGGTTCTTCAAAAGGATGCTTACAAGGAAATTATTGAGTCACCATTTTTTTGTGATGAAGAGAACGTCCATGTAACTCAACTTGCTTTGAAGCCTTTGCTAATACAAAGTAACATATTGTTTGCCACAAATTTCAATCCAAAGAAGGTAAATTTGGCTATGAATAGCAACTTCAAAAGGTATAACTTTATTACCATATTTAGAATTTCTTACCTTTACCATAAATGTACTAAGATGTTAATTGTTCAAGATGAAAATGTGATTCACCGACTTATCACATTTGGTGACTTTTCCAAATTCCCATTTGACCCCGGTGGATATGGTGAGCTTGTGGTTTGAATGGATTATTTCTTCATGTACGATATAATGGAGCTTAAATTCGAGGTCGAATTTCTTTAAAAAGGAGAGAATGATAAGGATCTCAAGAGCATGAAGATGATCCATATTTTTAATAAATTAGGATGAACTTTATTTATTTTCATTTGGTTTGTAATAGTTCTTAGTTTACTTTAATTTGGAATTGTAATAGTTTTAATATAGATTTAGTTGATGTTATACGTAAGTAAAGATACTTTGCTTCCTTACATTTAGTTTATTTTTATTAAAAAAATGATGTAAGCCTAATTTGGGCCTAATGAATGGTGTCACTTATGACCCATTTAGGTTTAGAGATAATTTTACTATAACTATGAATTTGTAACCTCATTGAAGGGGGATTTTGGAATGAATTAAAATTTCTCTAATGAGATTTGTGAGTGAGTTGGGTCTCCTCTTTAAGTTATTGGATTAGAACTTGCTTGAGTCTTATCAATTGCTTCCTTACCATTGTGGCGATTCTTCATTGGCTTATCAATCATCCTTGATTGTGGCGCCTTCTTCATCTTCTCAACCTAATCCATCTTTTGTTTCTTTATAATTTTCAGTTTCCTTTACATCAAACCCTAATACACAATTTCTACCAATTTTCGTGTTCAAAAATCTGCGATCATATCTCGAGTTCTACAAACTTGTTTTCGGTGATTCAACATCCTAACTTGCATTTCAGAACGTCATCTTTCATCTTGTTTTGGAATCTGCCGATTCGGAGTTTCGTAGCTCTGTTTATTGCGTTCTCCAGCAATACGCGTTTTCTGTTCTAATCTGTAAGTTTCCAACCTAGAACGATCCTTATAGTGATTCATGAGAAATATGATCATATCACAAGTTGATTCTACTTACCAACGCCAAAATTTGTTAGGAAAGACCGACACCACAATAGTTCTTAGAAATTCACTTCTAAATAGTATCTATTTTAACTAATCAATAGCTGTTAGTAAATATAGTTTAATCTTCTGCTTACATTCATGCGACTCAACGATCAAGCAGTTCAATCTAGAACTTTACGATTCAAAATTTGAGATCAATAAAAAGCTATCAAAATTTCAATTTAGTAATGAATATATAATATGACAGGTTAGTAATAGATATTCACTTAATTTAGTTGCTTAAGATGAGGGTTATATATAAGTCTTGACCCTAATTCCAATTTTGTTGCACTAGAACTTGGACTTTTTATTTTTTATTTTTCACGAGCCATGGTTTATTTTATTTTTAGAATAACGACACTGTAACATTTATTTTAGGCCCCGAGTCCCAAACCGGTAAAGCAAGGTTTTAGATCTACAAAAATATATTATTTTTATGTATTATTTAAAGTGTTTAAAAACAAACACATGGTACAAAAACAACATCCCATACACCTACCTTACTTACGAAAATAAAAATCAATTTCTAATAGGGTAAACAAAGGATAGGACAAAGGCACGCCTAATTTATATATTAAATCATGAACTCATAACATTGTAAAAAATACTTTTTTTTTTTAATTATTTTAATAATTATCCATAAATTCTTTTACTTTTTTCTTTGTTTATTATATTAGATTTATTTAAATAATAGTGATTTTCATGAACCAACTCATCAATATTATATTATATTATTTTTTATTATAATTATTCGGTTCTCAAGGGAAAGGAGAACTAATAATTTAGATATCCCTCGGGAGGTAAGTATAGTATTGTCAATTATTGTTAAAATCAGGATTCAAATTCAAATTCTCTTGAGTACTGAATATTTTATTGGATCATTATTAAGAACATTAATTCTTAATAACTGTAATAAATATTGATCTATCATATTACTTCAAATACAATATATTCTAATGAATCTAAGTGATTATTGTATTCCTTTTTAAATAAATAAAAAATGATAAATATCACCATAAAACTCACAAACGACTGTGAAGTCCTGAATTACATTTGATTTTTTATTTTATGATGAAAAGATATAGCAATATAAATTTACAAAAGAGAAATAAACAAAATAATAAAATAGAAATAAGAAGAGTCCAAACCAGCGGAGTTGGGCTATAATATGACTAAACATTCCCTAAAAAAATTAAAATTGATTCTAGATCGACACCAGGCTTATGAATTAGAAAATATAAATTCATTTTCATAAATTATTCTTACAAGACAATAATAACCCACAATCAGCCATGTTGAATTAATATCTAGATTTATTTAAAAAAAATTAGAATTAACACCACATATTTTGTATAAGGGTTGGAGTATCTTGGTACTCCATTATTAAATTTTGCCTATAAAAAGAATAAAATCAAAACGTATACGTTGATAGAGAAAGTGAAGAGCCTTACCACTAATAACATTTTTTATTTGTTGTGCGGTTTGGGTATTGTATGATGTCGAATAATCAATTTATCTTTTCGTTCATGCTCCTCCAATACTAATTAAACTTCAAAACAAAAATCAAATAACATTACCTATTAGTTACGTGTATAAAGTATTGGGCACTAAAAACCAATAAAAATATTAAATCAAATCTTGAAAACAATTTAAGGTCATACCTTCAGGAAGATGGATATACGCATTGTTTATAACCTATAAATAGAAGGAAAAAAAAGAATTTCCATCAAAAAAATTAAAGTAAAAAATACATGGCTCATTAAACATAAGTTTATTTGAATTTTATACTATATTTTTCATACCATTATGCACCATTGGAAAAATATTTTCTTGAACTCAAACTAAGTTAGATTTAGCTATATCATAAAATGAAAATTAATGACCAAAATAAGTTCTTTCAAATCATAGACGTAGGATAGTCAAAGAAAGTGATTTTGTTGGAACCAAAATAAAATTACCTCATTTAAGAGGATTTAAAACAATCTTTTTGAATTTTGAAGGGATTAAATCAAGAAAACAACTACGGGATAGAAAATAAGAAAATGGAACATCCACCATCAATATAAATTAGTTTTAAAATGATGTTCAATCATAAAAGTTATATTTAATAAAAAAAACTAATTAAAGGGGTATTGATATTCATACTTGGATTAGTTTCAACAATGGTTGCACTGCCACCAAAATCGCAAGAGCCATCGACTTGCTTCTGGATTTGATAGTAACTATTAAAAGCATAGGAAGTATGACCTTGGACAGTGTTTGGATTAAAACAAAGTCCACTGGGCTGAATAGGCTCACAATTAGCTCCAGCTCCACATGCATAATTTAAACCACTAAGTAATGCCTGGGTTTCAGGTCCCTCCTTAGCCACACACCATGTTTTTGCTGCTCCTACAATCATTACATTAATCAAAATCATGGTTATCACAACCATTAACATAACTGAAATCAACTTTGGTGAGGCCATTGAAGAAATCAAAGAAAATGGTAGAATATTGTTCACTGGTTTCTTAATTATTATGTGAGGTGATTTTCTTTTAATCTATTTTACTCTATATATCATGATATATATATATATATATATATATATAGATGTTTGTGTAGCCGAGAAAATTCTTCGTTCCTTGACTCCTAGGTTCGATTATGTGGTGTGTGTTATTGAGGAATCGAAAGATCTTGACTCAATGTCCATTGAGGAATTAGAAGGTTCATTACAAGCTCAAGAAGAAAGAATGAAGAAAAGGCAAAAGAAGCCATTAGAGAAATTTCTCAAAATCAAAGCTTCGTTGAAGGATGACAGAGGATTCAATAGTCAAAACGGACACGGACGTGAATAAGGAAAAAGACAAGGACGTGGTTGTGGCCAAGGAGTTAGAGGAAGAGGTTTCAATCGTGAATCAAACTACGAAGAAAGAAGTCACTCATCACCAATAATTCTTGGAAGAGAAAGAGGTTATGGCTATTATCAAAGTGAAATGAGGTATGAAAAATCTAAAGTTGAATGTTATAAATGTCATGAATTTGGCCATTTTTCTTGGAAATGTCGTAATGCTCCTAATCAAGAGGAAGAATAGGCTAATCTTGTTGATGAAGATGAAATGTCAACTTTGTTACTAACACTCAAGGAAGAAGAGAGAGATGCTAATAGATCATGGTACTTGGACAATGGTGCAGGTAACCATATGTGTGGATGCAAAGAGAAATTTGTGGAGCTTAATGAAAAGATGAATGCAAATGTTTCCTTTGGAGACTCATCAAAAGTGAAAATTGAAGAAAAGGTACGATTCTAATTTCTTTTAAAGATGGGAGTCATAAGTTGATTAGTGATGTATACTATGTGCCTAAATTAAAGAGTAATATTTTGAGTTTAGGCCAACTTCTTGAAAAAGGATATGAAATTCTCATGAAAAATAAACATCTTTGGCTAAGAGATCAAAATAACAGTTTAATTTTTAAGGTTCTTATGTAAAAAAAAAAAAAAGAATGTTTATCTTGAACCTAAGAGTCATTGAAGCAAAATGTTTGAAGATGAGTGTCCAAGATGAAGCATGGCGTTGGCATATGATGTATGACCACTTGAACTTTGGTGCACTTAAAATTATATGAGAAAAGAATATGGTGAAAGGAATGCCCTCAATCAATCATCCAACTCAATTGTGTGAAGGTTGTCTTCTTGGCAAGTAAGCTAGAAAAAGTTTCCCTAAAGAAGCCACATCAAGAGCAACTAAGCCACTAAAACTTGTGCATACCGACTTGTGTGGACCAATCAATCCATCTTCATTTGGTAAGAGTAAATATTGCATTCTCTTTATTGATGATTTTAGTAGAAAAACTTGGATTTATTTCGTAAAGCAAAAATCAGAAGATGTTGTTGCTTTCAAGAACTTCAAAGCTCTTGTAGAGAAGTAGAGCGGTCATGAAATCAAAGCTTTGAGATCTGTTCAAGGAGGTGAATTCACTTCGAAGAAGTTTAATGAATTATGTGTAAATCATGGAATTCGCCGTCCGTTGACAATTCCAAGATCTCCGCAACACAATGGAATAACCGAGAGAAAGAATAGAACTATTTTGAACATGGCAAGATGCATGCTTAAATCCAAAAGGATGCCAAAGGAGTTTTGTGCTGAAGTAGTTTCTTGTGAGGCCTATTTAACAAATCGCTCTCCGACTTCAAATGTCAAAGACCAAACCCCTTTAGAAGTATGGAATGGAAGTACGCCTAGTGTTAATCACTTGCGTGTCTTTGGCAGCATAGCATATGCACATATGCCACAACAAGAAAGATCCAAACTTGATGATCGAAGCATCAAACATGTCTTTGTTGGCTATGATCCGTATTCTAAAGCTTACATGTTGTACAACCCATGCAACAATAAGATAGTGGTGATTCGTGATGTTGAATTGGATGAAGATGTTACATGTAATTGGGAAGGTCAAGAAGAAACCAACTATAATTTCCTTCCATATATTTTCAAAAAGATCAAGAGGCCACAACACCAGTTCCAATTGCAACTCTACCTTTTTCACCTCCTCCTTCACCTATTTCTCTATATGAAAGTTCAAGCGAAAGACCAAGTAAGATGAAAGATATAGAAGACATTTTGAAAGGTCAACTGAAATTACTCTTGACCTTGAAGAGTTTTATTGTCTCTTGTCAAATAGTGAGCCATTAAATTATTGAGAATCAGTGAAAGATAAAAGGTGAAGACAAGCCATGGATGAGGAGATCAAATCAATTGTGAAGAACAAAACTTGGGAATTAGTAACTCTTCCAAAAGGCCATGACGCAATTGGAGTGTACAAGGCTAAAAAGAATGCTAATGGAGAGATAGAAAAATACAAATTAAGCAAGACTTGATGCCAAAGGCTACAAACAAAAACATGAAGTTGACTATGAAGAAGTTTTTGCACCAATTGCTCGCATGGACACTATTCGTTTGCTAATCTCTGTAGCAGCACAAAATAAGTGGAAACGTTAACAACTTGATGTAAAATTAGCATTTTTAAATGGCTATCTTGAAGAAGAGGTCTATGTTGAGCAACCAATAGGGTACGTGATTAAAGGACATGAAGATAAAGTTTTTAGATTGAGGGCAGCGTTGTATGGATTAAAGCAAGCACCAAGAGCATGGATTAGTTGCATCGATAAATACTTCCAAGATGATGGGTTTGCTTGTTGTCTTAATGAATATGCTCTTTATGTCAAAGTTTGTGATAATGGAGATATTTTGATTACTTGTCTCTATTTGGATTATCTTATATTCACTGGGAACAATCCAAGTATATTTGAAGAATTCAAAAAGGCCATGCCGCATGAGTTCGAGATGACTGATATTGGACTCATGTGATACTACTTAGGCGTAGAAGTAAAGCAATTGGAAGAAGGTATATTTATTTCTCAAGAAAACTATGCAAATGAAGTTTTGAAGAAATTTAAAATGTTTGATTGCAATTCAGTGAACACACCAATGGAGAGCGGATTGAAGTTGTCAATGTTTGAAGATGGACAAAAGGAGGACCCTTCCTTTTTCAAAAGCCTCGTTGGAAGCCTAATATACTTAACATCTACAAAGCCTGATATTCTATATGCGGTTGGAGTAGTGAGTCGTTTCATGGAAGCTCTTATTACTACACACATGAAAGTCACTAAGAGGATACTTCGCTACCGTAAAGGTACGCTTGATTATGGACTATTTTACTCTTCTTCTAATGATTTTAAACTCTTAGAATTCTGTGATAGCGACTTTGCGGGAGATATTGATGATCGAAAGAGTACTAGTGGCTTTATATTTTTCATGGGGGACTATGTTTTTTCGTGGAGCTCAAAGAAGCAACCTATTGTCACACTTTCAACATGTGAGTCAGAGTATGTAGGAGCAACATCTTGCACTTGTCATGCCATTTGGCTAAGGAGATTATTGAAGGAACTTCATATGCCATAAAAGGAAGCTATTGATATTTGTATAGACAACAAGTTTGCACAAGCACTTGCTAAGAATCCAGTGTTTCATGATCGCAGCAAGCACATAGTCACAAGGTACCATTTCATTAGAGAATGCATTTCCAAGAAAGAAGCTAAGCTTAAATATGTGAAGACTCAAAATCAAGTTGCAGATATCTTTACAAAGCCGATAAAATTTGAAGACTTTTAAAGGCTAAGAGCAAGACTTAGAATGAAGAAGAAAATTTCAAATTAAGAGGGAGGAATGTTATTACTAATTTGAAATTAGATAAATCTTGAACCATGTAGAATTTCTATGTCATAATCTAGAAGTGCTTTAATTATAGGAAAATGTGGGAAGTATCTAAAAGTGGGTATTAATTAGGAAGCTCCTAGAATTGTGTCTTGAGTTTTCTATTTGTACCTATAAATACCTTATTGTACTCGACATTAAACATCAAGCAAATTGAGAGTTTTCTATTAGAAATACCTTTCTTTCTCTAACAATTTTTTGACCATCTTCAAACTTACCCTAAACATTGTAAACTGGCCCATGTTGTTAATCAATTTAAAATATAAATTTACATGAAAGATAAAAAGGAGAAAATTAATCAATCACCTTATGAACCGGTCCATAACCACCTATTCCAAGTTTATTTGCTTCCGAAAAGTCATTTGTGGCCCTTATATGCTATCAAAATTGAAATAAGGAACCTCTATTCCTTTGGTGTCTCTATAATCCAATCCTTCCATGTCTATCAAGATATTTCTACGTATGATTTCTTTGTCTAAACTCATTAAATAAATATAAGCTTAATCAAAGATCCAAAAAGTTAAAGCAATAATTAAGAAAGGAAAATGAGATAATTTCCACCTTGCTTAACCACACGAGCTATTCTCCTTCTACATGCATAAGCAAAAATAATGATGCATGCCAGAGTAACCACAGTGATAAGAGTTAAGCTAAGAATCAAATTGAATGAGCTTCTTGAGTTCCTGTTTCTTGAGTAGGAGGAGATTCTGAAATAGCAAAAGAAATATTAAATTAACACTTCTATAAATAATCCAAATTTTACTGTGCAATCAACGGGGTTAGCACATTTGGGTTCTTCGGAAGGTTGTTCCCAACTAATATCTACTTGTTCGGAGCAAGGATTGTCATTGGTCAAGCGAAATGGTGAAGATTTTGATGGAGTTTAGAAGGTGTTGTTGTTGGCGGTAGTGGTGTTGAAGAAGGTAAGTTGTCCAGCTGAGGTGTTGCATCTGAAGTTGAAGTATATGATGTCTCCACAGTTCGATCTTGTACTGATATGGGACTATGTTTGTACCGCAAGGCTCACAACTTCTTCGAATTGGTGCTGCAAAAGTGAATAAAATAAATCTTCACAATTATGAATATTTTATTAAGATACATATTACATAGAAAAATGTTTAAAAATTACTCGAAATACTAATGAAGATTTGACGAGATATTATAATTGTTTTTTAAATTTTTTTGAAAGTATAATCTAACAGTATTTCTAGTTTTCAAGGATGAGTGAATGATTTAATTAATGTCAGTTCGAAAAAATAAAGAAAAAAAAATATGTCCCTAAAACTCAACTTGTCTCGAACTAAAATCAACCAAATTATCATCTAAGCTGTAAAAACGATGAGAACCGTAAAATTATACTTGTGAAGAGTGTCGTCAATTATCATTGGAGTTTCATGTGAGTTTTATGCACTAGTAGTTTTATCCACTATCAAGGTAGTCTATTGTAGAATTTTCCTTAAGGGACATGCTAAAACTACCAAATAGATTCAAATAAGGTTGTACAAGAATTTATAGAGAGAGACATCCCTCACTTTACAGATCAATTTTATAAAAAGTGATATATAAAAAATAAAAAATAAAAATCTAATATGATATGAGATTTTGATTTGTTAGAAATTACATGATCAAATAGATATTGTCGTAGTATTTAAACATAAATGGGTTTCTAAGTATAGGAGAACTGAAGTTGGCCTACACAAAAGTTGGTTAACTTTAGCAAGTGATTAGTAGTGGTTTAAAAATATGCCAATTGCCATGTCATTGAGAAGATTGTAGTTTTTAATTGCCGTATCGGCTTGCTGATTACTAGAACAAAACTAGCATGTCGCGTGAAGAATTGAATATATATGCATTGGAAAAAGAACACATGGCACTGGGTCTGGGGCTACCTACTCGCAAAATAACTATACCAATGCACGGTTAATATAACTATTCACTTTTGCTATTTTTCTATTTTTATAAACATGATCCCAAAATAGCTAATAGTATGCCACGATTTTTTATCAAAAGAATGTATGACATGGTTAATTTATATACCTTTAACGCCGGTTTGATTTGTATGATTAAATAGATATAAAGCCTAATTAATAAGGATATGATACGATAAGAATATGATATATAAACATTCAGTTAAAAAAAATTGATATATAAATATTATTTTATTATAAGTGTTTAATGTACATATCATAACAAATTACATAGTAGTATTATTTTATTATATTATGTATTTGATATATCTTACATCACGACAAAATTTAATATATATTATATTTAAATAATAAAATTATTATTGTAAAATATTATATACTTTTTAAAATTCATTTACAATGCTTTTAAATATTGTAAATTAAAAAATATTAAAAAATTAAATAAGTAATGAAATATTTTAATTTTAAAAATTTATTAGAGATAAACAATTTCAAATCACGATTAACCA
>JBBPBP010009779.1:58090146-58108209 GCA_037974735.1 Cicer chorassanicum | reverse complement strand
ATTTGTAATATGTTTATTTCGAGCTTCAGTAATATTATCTTTTTTTTTTCTTTTATAATATCAACGTACTCTTGAAATATAGTTTAACGTTGTTGGTTTTAATCATACTTTTTAAAAAAATCGTAAATAGCGGTTGTTTTTGTCAAAATGAAAAGGTATAAATTGCTAATTAATTTAATACATCATAAAAATATGTGGGTGTAAATTAGCAACTCTATATATATCAAGTGAGATGATGTGTTATAACAAGAAATGGGATGATTAAATTTGGATTATATAAACTATATATGGATGGTGATATTGAAAGTAAAAAGAAAAACTATGCCTTTATAAAGAGTTGTATTTCTTTTAAAATTTTAAATTAATTTTCATATTTTTATAATTTAGAATAATAATTTAAATTGATTGTTTGATTGTTTTTTTGAAATAATAAACGACAAGATCGTACCGATGTTACGATCTAAAATTGGTATGACTAAAGTAATTAAAACTGAACTAGATATTAAACCGATATAGTCATCGGTTTAATGTTCAAAAGTTCAACCTAGACAAAACCGAAATCGGATTGGTATTAATAAAAATATGTAATTTTTTTAACATATTATATGAAGCTATAATAACCAAAACTTAATATAATATTTATAATTTCAAACAATTTTTTTTATTAATGTATAACTTCAAACAATTAAAATTAAAGTCCATTCTTTAACAAAAATTATATATATAAACTAAACTTATATTTTATATATTTGGTATTGCTCAATGGTAATCCGTAAAAAGTAAAAATAATGTTAATGAAGTTGGTTGATTAGGTAAGGAATTCACTCATACCTATAAGGTTACAAGGTCGTGGGTGCGGCCGATCTGAGGATATATTTGATAGATGTTCGGTAAAAATATTTTTGTTAATGTTCTTTTAACTTTAAATTATATCATGACCCTAATAAGGTCCCAAAATTCAATTCATCCAAACTTATCTTTAATTAAAACTAAAAATAAAAGTTAACACAATATTAAATAAACACTCATCGAACTTATATATAAATTGCTTCTGTATTTAAATGAGAAAATTGTTTCTTGCATAAGCTTTTTACAAAATGTTTTTATTAACTGCTTGTAAAAGTTTGCGTACAAATTATTAATATTATTTAAAAATTCATCCCAATTTACCTATGAAAAAGAAAACTATATTGTTGATACTACGTCAAAATTTACATTTTATAACGCGCCTTTTATAGCACTTATTAAATAAAGCGTTGTTGTATAATAGCACTTTGGATACAACAGCGCTTTGCAGACAAGGGTTTTGGCAAAAGCGCTGTTGTAGAGTCATATAAAGTCACATAGCGCTTGCACATATTATTTACAGCGCTTTGGATAAAAACACTGTAAAATATAGCGTTCTCACATAATGTTTACAGCGCTTTTAAGGCGCTTTATATACAAGGGCTGTAAAATATAGCGCTCCCACATTATGTTACAGTGCTTTTAGAGCGCTTTTTATACAAGCGCTGTAAAATGGTGCGTATTTGATAAAAATCATTCACTTTAAATAAATAAAATAAATTTAAAACAAATTTAATACGTTGTCACAACCCTACGAACCATCATCTCATCTACTCTGCGAACCCTCCTCTCCTCTATTGTCCGCCCTCTTCTACTGCTCCGCTGTTGTCTCAAGTACTATATTATTTAATTTGTTGTTGTTAAAACTGATAAATTGTTACCTAATAAATCATATAAAATATGTTCTTTTTTGAAATATGTTCGATATGTTCTGTTTTGAAATCAGACTTGGACTTTGATTTCCATTTTTCAATATTACACTATATATATTATAGATTGATATAATGTTATCAGTAGCTTATTATTTGTGTAACACTGCATTCATATAGGTCATATAAAATGGACCAAAAATGGATGTCTGCCAATCGATTGTCAAAAGAGTATGAAAATGGAGTGAAGGAGTTTGAAGTGAAGAATGCAAAAGATCCAAATCGAATCATTTGTCCTTGTTTAAAATGTTATTTTGGAAAACGCGTTAGAGCAGATCAATTGGAAGGACATTTAGTATGGCATGGAATTGATCAAAGCTATACATGTTGGATAAGACATGGTGAGAAAAACCAAGGAACATTAATTTTGAGAATGGTTCGACATATGCTTCAACTGATTTCGACACAGATACATATGAGCGGGACCGATGTGAGGAGATTGCAAAAGCAGTTGTAGAAGATCTTCGGGATTGTCCTAAAATGTTTGAGAGTTTGTTGAGTGATGCAGAGAAACCATTATATAATGGTTGTACTAAACTCACAAGACTGTCGGCGATATTAAAGTTGTACAACTTAAAAGCGATTAATGTATGGTATGATAAAAGTTTCAAAGAATTATTAACACTCTTAAAAGATATGTTGCCAGATGATAATGAACTTCCCAGTCGAACCTACGAGGCTAAACGAATTTTGTGCTCTATTGGCATGAGTTACGAAAGGATTCGTGCGTTTCCTAACGATTGCATTTTATTTCGAAACGAATATGAATTACTAAAGGTGTGTCCGAAATGCAATGTCTCTCGATATAAGAAGAAATAACCTACTCTAGCAAAAGTCATGTGGTACTTTCCTATAATACCAAGATTTAGGCGCATCTATCGCAGTGAAGAAGATTCAAAACACTTGACATGGCATGCAGATGAAAGAATTAGAGATGGAAAGTTTCGACACCCTGCAGATTCTCCACAATGGGCAAAAATTGATCAAAAAATCTAGGACTTGAATTCGAGAGAGAGTCAAAAAATCTAGGACTTGCACTTTCTACTGATGGAATGAATCCAAATGATCTTCAAAGCATCTCACACAACACGTGGCCTATGATTTTGTTGATTTATAACATACCTCCATGGTTATGTATGAATCGTAAGTTTATGATGTTGTCTCTGTTAATTTCTGGACCGAAACAACCGGGGAATGATATCGACGTATACTTGACTCCTTTAATTGAAGATTTAAAAAATATGTGGGAGACAATTGTGGAAGTTTATGATGGGTATAAGAAAGAATGTTTCAATTTAAGGGCTATGTTGTTCGCCACAATTAATGATTTTCCAGCATATGGTAATTTATCATGATATAGCATTAAAAGTCAGTGTGCATGTCCTATATGTGAAGAGAGTAAAAATTGGATGCACTTGAAACATTGTAAGAAGAACGTATTTCTTGGACATCGTAGATTTTTACCTTATAGTCAACAGTATCATAGGTGGAGAAATGCATTAAATGGAAAATCAGAGGAAGATACTGCTCATTTAGCATTTACTAATGATAAATGGTCAACAAGTGTTTTATGTCACTGATCATGCTGATGATAAATGGTCAACAAGTGTTTTATGTCACTGATGTTGCTAATGATAAATGGTCCATTGTCATATCGACCAATAAAATAAGTGATGATAACAATAATGATGAAGATGTTGGTAATGACCTTTTCTTTGCGACATCACAACCACATGAAATTGATTCAACTGATGATGGTTTATATCTTAGAGATGATCATGATGAGGGAATTTGGATTAATCCATCGTTTCGTATCGTAAAGGGACAAACAAATGTGAATCCCACCAGGAAAAGAAGAGGGGCATCTTAAGGTGTTTAAGTGTTTATATAAGCCATATAATATGAACTGAGTTCATGTAATTTAAGTGTTTGACCTTCCAGAACTGATCATTTTAGTATTTAGCTTGAACTGTATTTGATTTTCTGCTTATATTGATTTTCTACTTATATTGATTTTCTGCTTATATTTATCTTGAACTTAGTGTTTTATACTAAATTCATGTAATTTAAGTGTTTGACCTGTTATCGCGTCTGAATTGTCCGCGAAAAAGGAGTTGCCACCAATTTTATTTTATTCAAAGGAAAAATTGGATAAAACCTAAAATAATGATTTTTGTACCAAAAATTTGGATTTGATAGTCGATTACGAGTAAGGAAAGTAATACCACCCTACAACGTCCGTTAAAACGGTTACCCTATAATTAATTGTATACAAGCTATTTATTTATTTATTCATTTACTTTTACCCCAAAAAGAATAATAAAAATAAATAAATTATTTACATTAATAAAAGAAGGAAAAATATTTTTTTTATTAAATTGGTTTGACAAGGAAAAAACCTTGCTCCTACGTATCCCCAGGTGCAATAAGGAAATTAAAACACACGTAGTTCTTGGGTAGAAAATATTTATGTGTTGACTGATTTTATTATTAATTTTACTTTATATATATACATATCAAAATAAATTAACAACATAATAGTGATAATAATAATAGTAAAAATGGTAATAGTGATAACAATAATAATAATAATAATAATAATAATAATAATAATAATAATAATAATAATAATAATAATAATAATAATAATAATAATAATAATAATAGGAGTGATGTGTTGTATATTGATTTGTGTATCGTTTTATTTTAAGGAAACACTTTTATTACTTTTTGACTTTTACAAACTGTAAAGGATAAATATTCAAGAGTAGATATACGAGTTGGCGGCGCATATGTAGCGCGGACCGGCGGTGCATATGTTTTTATCTCCTTTTTGGTTTTCTCTCTCTCTCTCTCTCTCTCTCTCTCTCTCTCTCTCGAAGAATTACTGTTGTAATCTTAAGTTGGATCTCATATTGTCGTATGTCTTGTACTCTAAACAACCTCTAATATATCCGACTTTATCACAATTCATTATATCGAGGTATGATATATGTTTTACTTTCTAGTACACGATAATTATAAAATGCATTCGCGAAATAAGGTTAAATAAAGATGATAAAAGTATATATCAATATATTGAGGTTCAATATTCGTCGTAAAAAAAAAAATATACATAAGATAAAACAAAATGAATGGGTGGAAGACCCGACTTGATTACTACTAATTCAAAGGTATATTGTACTAACTTCTCGTGCCATAGTTCTATCAATATTGTTGGTCCTGTCGTTTTGAGTATATATTCTTTGTTTTTGTTTTTCTTTTTGTTGTTGTTGTTTTTCTTCCTCTCCTAGGTTGGCCTTTCAGGTTTTCATCCAAGTAGGTACTTATTATATTTTTTGTACCTTAATTTTTGCCTAGGTCGGGGTCGACCTCTATTCCTTTATGACTAACCACAAAATCCCAATAATTTTCCTAACCTCACGCCGAAAGTGCACTTGGAAGGATTAAGCTTTAGCTTAAACTTTCTAAGTAATTCGAAGAGTTTCTTTAGATCAATAACATGTTTTTCCTCTGTTTGTGACTTAGAAATGATGTCATCTACATAAAATTCTACCTCTTTATGAACCATCCCATGGAATAGGGTTACCATAGCTCTTTGGTAGGTCACCCCAGCATTCTTCAGACCAAAAGGCATTATTTTGTAACAAGATGTTCCCCAAGGGGTGATGAAAGTAGTTTTTTCCATATCTTCAGCTGCCATCATAATTTGATTATATCAAGAGAAAACATTCATAAAACAGAAGAGAGAATTGCAGGCCACATTGTCAACCACAATATCGATGTGAGGTAACGAAGAATCATCTCAGGTTTTTAAATCAGAAGGTACGTGTTAGTCGTCCCGAATTTAAATTAGAGTGTGCGGGTCAGTAGTCCCGACTTTAAATTTATATACTATTGAAAATATGAAATGTCATGAATGCATTTGATGAATGAACATTTTCCTTCATTTTCATCTTTTTTTTTTCAATTTTTCAATCAACTTCTTTTTTTACAATTTTTTTTTATTTCTTTCACCTCCTTACGAACATGATCCTTGGATTCATGGATGAAAAACATGCACAACTTCGAATAAATAGTGGTGATTGTCCTTTTGATCTTTGAAGAGATTTTTGTTAGATCTTCGACTTGATCTCTAGTTGCCACTGTCTTATGTGTAAAAACATCATATTAGTTTTGGCTTTTTGACATTCAAATATCTTGTACCCCAACATATGATTATCTAAAAAATGAATTTTGACAAAAAGATTCATAACTCAAGAAATTAGTATATACAGTGATATTTAGTGAGAAAATTGATGGTACAAGAAAGAACGATTCATAGGAAGAGAAGAAGATAACGTGATCTCATATGGGTAAATGACCCGATTTATTAGTAGTATTTCATAAAAGAAGTGTGTTAATAAATCATACCACAATTTCAATCGCGTTATTAACCCACTTTGGGATTCCACTTGTCATGCTAGTCCTTTTAGATATGTGAAATCTTCTTGAGCACTAATTTTTTCTTTTGAAGCTTTGAAGTTCATATGTTCTTCTTTTAAGATCTTTTGAAATAATTGTCCTTGACATGAGGTAGTCAACATTTTTCTTGAATTGAATTTAGTCGGTCAACACAGATCATTACTCTTGATAAGGGGATTTTTTGTTTGAATGGGTCGCACTGCCTTTATTCTATATAATAAGAATAAAAGGGGTGCCCCAATTTTACTTTGATTCGCAAGGAGGGTGTTCTACTGTCATGAGATAATATTTGGTACAAGAATTTTCTATCTAGTTTTTCTTTTACATTTGATGGTAAGCATGATGGTCATGACTTTCATTCTTTTGAGTGACTATTATTCATCATGACTTACTTTGAACATTGAAGATAAAGCAGCTAGAACACCAGAAAATTGATTATATTGTCGAGGGACATGATAGAAAATGACTTAAAATTTTTAGACATTTGTCTAATATGTACATATAAATGATCATTATGTTATCCCAAATTTTACATTCTTTATTCAACTGGTTAATGATTAGGTCAAATCCCCATATACTTTCAACATTTCACTTTTGATTTGTAGGCGGCTAGAATAATCATCGTACAAACTTCAAATTCCTCCATGTGATTGGTATATTCAAAGCACAATTAGATAATGATAAAGATAAAACGACCTTTATAAGGGATTAACAAGACATTAACTACATGTTCCAACATATTGAGGTCCATCCAAATAAGGGATTTTATTTTTATCGTTCTCATCCCCTTTCGGTTGATTCAGATAATCTTTGTATGCTTCAATTTATCCATGATTTTAGCCCGAGAACATGTTCAGTAAGGGTATCATGATACTCTTTTTCTTGCTTTCTTTTTTTTGCTTTTTTTTTTCTTGAAGGAAAATGTTATGAGAATGTAAAAAAAAAAATGAATTGAATGATTGTGCATATAACTGAAACATTTTACTACCTCCTAATATGGAATTAATTTTTCTTAAAAAATGAGGAGAAAAAGAAAAACATCATGTTGTAAAATGAAATAAAAGATGAAACATGCATGATTATGCAATGCATTATGATGAATATGAGATATAGATAAGGTAGGTTTTATTCGTATATACATGTATCCGACATGGTTCTTTTCTTATTTGATGGTTTTTTTAAATGTGAACCTTTACAATGGGTGGCTCTATAGTTCTAAATTGGTTCCTAGAGCACACAACTCAATTCTAAAATATTAAACCAATTAATAGGTAAACTATTAAAATGGAAATATTCTAGAAAATGTCAACTCTAGGTGAGACTTTCATGACAACCAAACAAGATGTACATCTAGAAGATTATCATTACACAGTCTCTAACTTATCTTAGGTTGCACTCAGCCCGGGTATAGAGCCCACTCATAAGTGTGTGAGTCGTGTTAGGGTAGTGTATAGAAAAATAAAATAAAAAATCATCACAATTAAAATAAATTAACAAGACACATATAATTATATTCACAATATAACAAAACAAATAAAACAATAGGGGTGATATAAATAAAATAATAAATAATCATATACAATAAATTAGATTAGGCTTGACTCTCAAAAGTCCCCAGTGGAGTCGCCAGCTGTCGCGTCCGATTTGTCCGCGAAAAATGAGTCACCACCAATTTTATTTTATTCAAAGGAAAAATTGGATAAATCCTAAATTAATGATTTTTGAACCAAAAATTCGGATTTGGGAGTCGATTACGAATAGAGAAAGTATTACCACCCTACAATGTCGGTTAAAACGGTTACCCTATAATTAAATTGTATACAAACTATTTTTTTATTTATTCATTTATTTTTACCCCAAATTATTCATTTATTTTTACCTATAAATAAATTATTTACATTAATAAAAGAAGGAAAAATATTTTTTTATTAATTTGGTTTGACAAGGAAAATACCTTGCTCCTACGTATCTCCAAGTGCAATAGGGAAATCAAAACACACGTAGTTCTTGGGTAGAAAATATTTATGTGTTGACTGATTTTATTATTAATTTTACTTTATATATATACATATCAAAATAAATTAACAACATAATAGTGATGATAATAATAGTAATAATGGTAATAGTGATAATAATAATAATAATAATAATAATAATAATAATAATAATAATAATAATAATAATAATAATAATAATAATAATAATAATAATAATAATAATAATAATAATAATAAGAGTGATGTGTTGTATATTGATTTGTGTATTGTTTTATTTTAAGGAAACACTTTTATTATTTTTTGACTTTTACAAACTGTAAAGGATAAAAATTCAAGAGCAGATTCGCGAGTTGGCGGCGCATATGTAGCGCGGACCGGCGGCGATAATAACAAAAAAAAGTTTAAGATCTAACGAACAAGAAAGAAAAGAAAATAAAGATAAGATATTGATGAAGACAAAAGACCAACGATTATGATCAAGGCAACAAGCTCAAAAAAAAGTCCAAATATCTTATTGATAATCTTTAAATTCAAACATATTAGATGTTTAATGTAAAGGTAAATGATACAACCAATAGCTCAAATACATGAGAACCATTCATCTTTGCATATACATATAAAGTATTTTCAAAAGCCAAAATTACATTAACAAAGTCTTAAAACTAATATTTTAGACAAAATGTAAAGTTGTATTCGAATATGTTGTATTCAAATACAGATGCTAAGTCAGTAGCAAAAGCTTCGTGTCTGTTTTTGACTACGACCTGCTGTAGTCGAATACAAACAGCAAGTCAGTGGCAAAATTGAAAAATCTGTATTCGACTACATGAAGGTGTATTCGAATACAAGGTGAAAAATTTGAATAAATTTGAATGTTATAAAGAGGTGTATTCGAATACATACATCCTGTATTCGAATACAACTGGAAGCAATGCAATTTTTCAGATCTGAAATGGTTCTAGATCATTGCATTTGTTCATCAAACCTCTTGGATCAATGGCCACTAATCTAAAGAGATGTTTATGGAGTATAAATACACCATAACTTCAGATTAATCAGTACACAATCCTACTACAAACCTTCAAAGACTTTGAACAACTTTTCTGATTTTTTCTCAAAGTTATTTCTCATAATTCAAGTACTTGCATTTCATTTTCATATCCATGACAAAGGTTCTCAAAGTACTTGAAGCAATATTGGATTGATATCATTATACCTCTCTTTTATTTTTATATCCTTATCAAATCACATTGTTTGTAAAAGAAAGTAGTACTTTCTAAAAGTAGTCTTATCCAAGATAGTGGTGTGCTATCATAGAGGTTTTGTTAGAAGTTTGTAACAGAGATCCTAAGGTGGGACTTGTACAATTTAAGATAATAGTGGAGAAATCTCTTGTGGTGTGCGAGAGGACTAGATGTACCCTTGGTCATAACGGGAACCAGGATAATATTATTGTGTTCATTTAGTTGTTGCAATTTATTTTTATCACTTACTATCGTTAAACGCAAAAATTGATCACCAAATCGCTGAAAATAAGAAAATTTCCTAAACACCTAATTCACCCCCCCCCCCTTCTTAGGTGCACATCTGTACTTACAATTGGTATTAGAGCAGGTTCAGGTAACTTACTCCTCGATCATTTACACATGGCTTTCGCACAACCTGTTTTCAGATATGGTGGCAGTAGTAACAAACCACCATGCTTCGTTGGAGAGCACTGTGATTTTTGGAAGATACGTATGCAAGCGTATCTTGAAGCACAAGGAGACGACATATGGGATGCAGTTGAAAATGGTCCTTACATTCCAAAAACAGTCATCAATAACAAAGAAGAAACAAAGATAAAGAATTCATGGACTGACGATGATAAAAGAAAAGTGTTGTTCGATAAGAAGGCTAAAAATATGCTACAATCAACACTAGGAATGGATGAATTTTTCCGCGTATCTCACTATAAAACAACCAAAGAAATATGGGATACGCTGGAAGTAACTCATGAAGGCACCGTTGAGGTAAAAAGATCCAAACTCAATACACTTTCTCAAGAATATGAGTTATTTCGAATGCAGCTCAGAGAGTCTATCTTAGACTTACAGAAAAGATTCTCCCACTTAACTAACCACTTGTCGGCTCTCGGGAAAATCTTCACCAACGATGAACTAAATCTAAAAGTATTAAGATCATTAACAAAGGCTTGGCAACCAAAGGTGACAGCAATCTCCAAAAAGAAAAGTCTATCCAAAATGTGTCTTTCATCATTGTTTGGAAAACTTCAAGAACACGAAATTGAACTTGGAAGGTTAGAACAAAATGAAAGTCAAGAAAAGAAGACCAAAAGCATTGCTCTAAAGACCGAATCAAAGGAACAAATCAAAGGCGAAAATTTAGATGAAGACGATAACATTACTTTCCTCGTTAAGAAGTTTGGTAAGTTTCTTAAAAATGATAGAACTTTCAAAAAGAAGAGTTTCAGAAAGAAAGAAACCTCTACAGCAAACCAAAACTTCACTTTCTTTGAATGCGGGAAGCAAGGACACCTCAAGGCAGATTGCCCAAACCTTATCAAGAAAAATGCCATCAAAAAGAAAGATTTTAAAAAAGGCATACATAGCTTGGGAAGATAACGAAGTGAGTTCATCTTGAGAAACAGAAAGTGAAGAATGCACTAATGTTGCATTGATGACATTGCTTCAATCAGTTGACGAAGAAGAGGTATGCACGCAAAGTACCTCAAATATGTGGTACTTAGATAGTGGATGCTCTAAACATATGACAAGTGATATAACAAAATTTTTAGCTTTGACTGTTGAATCAAAGGGATATGTAGTCTATGGAGACAACAACAAAGGAAAAAATTTAGGCATTGGAAAGGTCGGTACAACCCCATCCCCCTCGATTGAAGATGTCTTATATGTTGAAGGTCTAAAACACAATCTCGTAAGCATTAGCCAGCTTTGCGACAAAGGATACAAGATAGCCTTCAACAAAGATGAATGCATCATCCAAAATGAAGCTACAAATGAAATTCAATTTATCGGTAAGCGTTTCAAAATCATCTTTATACTTAATCTTGACGATTTATCATTAAAAATGAAATGTCTTTTGGTGAGCGACAACAATGATGCATGGCTATGCCATAAAAGAATTGCACATATCCACATGGATCATTTAAACAAATTGGTCAAACATGATCTTGTTGTAGGCTTACCAAAAATAAAATTTATAGATAAATATCACCACAATAGTTCTTAAAAATTCACTTCTAAATAGTATCTATTTTAACTAATCAATAGATGTTAGTAAATATAGTTTGATCTTCTCCTTACATTCATGCGGCTCAACGATCAAGCAGTTCAATCTAGAACTTTAAGATTCAAAATTTGAGATCAGTAAAAAGCCATCAAAATTTCAATTTAGTAATTAATATATAATATGACAGGTTAGTAAAAGATATTCACCTAATTTAGCTGGTTAAGATGAGGGTTATATATAAGTCTCGACCCTAACTCGAAATTTGTTGCACTAGAACTTGGACGTTTATTTATTTATTTATTTTTTAATTTTTCACGAGCCATGGTTTATTTTATTTTTAGAATAACGACACATTAACATTTATTTTAGGCCCCGAGTCCCAAACTGGTAAAGCAAGGTTTTAGATCTTCAAAAATATATTATTTTTATGTATTATTTAATGTGTTTAAAAACAAACACATGATACAAAAACAACACCCCATACACCTACCTTACTTACAAAAATAAAAATCAATTTCTAATAGGGTAAACAAAGGATAGGACAAAGGCACGCCTAATTTATATATTCAATCACGAACACATAACATTGTAAAAACTAGTTTTTTTTTAATAATTTTAATTATTATCCATAAATTCTTTTTTTTTTCTTTGATTTTTATATTAAATTTATTTAAATAATAATGGTTTTCATGAACCAACTCATTAATATTATATTATATTATATTATATTATATTATATTATATTATATTATATTATATTATATTATATTATATTATATTATATTATATTATATTATATTATATTATATTATATTATATTATATTATATTATATCATATTATATTATATTATATCGTATTATTTTTTATTATAATTATTCGGTTCTCAAAGGAAAGGAGAACTAATAATTCAGATATCGGTCAGGAGGTAAGTATAGTATTGTCAATTATTGTTAAAATCAGGATTCAAATTCAAATTCTCTTAAGTACTGAAAATTTTCTTGGATCATTATTTAGAACATTAATTCTTAATAACGGTAATGAATATTGATCTATCATATTACTTTAAATACAATATATTCTAATGAATCTAAGTGATTATTGTATTCCTTTTTAAATAAATAAATAAAAGATAAATATCACCATAAAACTCACAGACGACTGTGAAGTCCCGAATTACATTTGAGTTTTTATTTTATGTTGAAAATATATAGCAATATAAATTTACAAAAGAGAAATAAACAAAACAATAAAATAGAAATACGAAGAGTCCAAACCCGCGGAGTTGGGCTATAATATGACTAAACATTCCCTAAAAATATTAAACATTAATTCTAGAACGACACCACGCTTATGAATTAGAAAATATAAATTCATTTTCATAAATTATTCTTACAAGAATATAATAATTCACAGTCAGCCATGCTGAATTAAGGGTCTGAGTATCTTTGTACTCCATTATTAAATTTTGCCTATAAAAAGAATAAAATCAAAACGTATACATTGACAGAGAAAGTGAAGAGCCATACGACTCATAACATTTTTTATTTGTTGTGCGCTTTGGGTATTGTATGATGTCGAAAATTAATTGATCTTTTTGTTCATGCTCCTCCAATACTAATTAAACATCAAAACAAAAATCAAATAACATTACCTATTAGTTATGTGTATACAGTTTTGGGTACTAAAAACAAATAAAAATATCAAATCAAATCTTGAAAACAATTTAAGGTCATACCTTCAGGAAGATGGATATACGCATTGTTTATAACCTATACATAGAAGAAAAAAAATGAATTTCCATCAAAAAATTAAAGTAAAAAATATATAGCTCATTAAACATAAGTTGATTTTAATTTTATACTATATTTTTCATACCATTATGCACCATTGGAAAAATATTTTCTTGAACTCAAACTAAGTTAGATTTAGCTATATCATAAAATGAAAATAAATAACCAAAATAAGTTCTTTCAAATCATAGACAAAGGATAGTCAAAGAAAGTGATTTTGTTGGAACCAAAATAAAATTACCTCATTTAAGAGGATTTAAAACAATCCTTTTGAAGTTTGAGGGGATTAAATCAATAAAAAAAAACTACGGGATAAAAAATAAGAAAATGGAACATGCACCATCAATATAAATTAGTTTTAAAACGATGTTCAATCATAAAAGTTTTATTTATTAAAAAAAAAACTAATTAAAGGGATATCGATATTCATACTTGGATCAGTTTCAACAATGGTTGCACTGCCACCAAAATCGCAAGAGCCATCGGCTTGTTTCTGAATTTGATAGTAACTATTAAAAGCATAGGAAGCATGGCCTTGAACAGTGTTTGGATTAAAACAAAGTCCACTAGGCTGAATAGGCTCACAATCAGCTCCAGCTCCACATGCATAATTTAAAGCACTAAGTAATGCCTGGGTATCAGCTCCCTCCTTAGCCACACACCATGTTTTTGCTGCTCCTACAATCATTACATTAATCAAAATCATGGTTGTCACAACCATTAACATAACTGAAATCAACTTTGGTGAGGCCATTGAAGAAATCAAAGAAAATGGTAGAATATTGTTGTCTTGTTTCTTTATTATTATGTGAGGTGATTTTCTTTTAATCTATTTTTCTCTATATATCCTAATATATATATATATATATATATATATATATATATATATATATATATATATATAACACTTAATAAGTTGATTTACATTATAAGTATCATAAAGAGATAAGTCCATTAATTATTGCAATTTTCTCTCTCTCCATAGAATCTAGGTTTGGTAATAAGACATAAATCTCTAAATAAAAAGTTAATGGTAGAAAATAAAAATTAAGTTTGAAAGATTGAAACATACATAACTCAAAAGGCTTGATATTTCTTTTGACCAATAAAATTATGTGTTCTTTTTCCCACTAATGATCTCAAGCAAGACAACTTCAAAGCTAAAAAACATCTGATTTTGTTGAGAAATTTTCATCCAATGCATACTTAGGAGACATGTATCCACTTCAAACACACAAAAACACTCACATACAAGTATAAATGAGTAGAAATCTGAATTATTGTGTTTAGAGATTACTAACAATATTATCATAACATCCTTTTACCTCTGATAAAAGAAGCCATATATTAAAAAATATATAAGGAGGAACCCTATCTGAATATATACGAGTGCAAAAATAGACGAAAAATGATTAAGAATTGAACTTACTATGTCCCAACAACTCTTTCTGTGTTTGCCTCTATTTCCTTGCCTCCAAATATTCTTACCAATAAAAAATCTGAAATTTTTGGTTGTATTTCCTCATTTAGAAGAATGTTGATGGTTTTTAAATCTCGATGAATAACTCTCAGTCTGGAATCTTGATGAAGATAGAGTAGTCCACGAGCAATTCCGAGAATTATGTCCAACCGCATTTCCCAATTCAAAATTATGCTTTTTGTTGGAACTTTGAATATTTTAATTTCCCAATTGCAAGAACATCATCATTAATCAATTTACTCAATACTAATAAAAGAGCACAAGTGATAAATAAGTTTAGAGACGAACCAAATATAAGTAAGTCCAAACTCTTGTTGGGCATATATTCATAGAGTAGAATTTTTTCTTCTCCTTTTACACAATAGCCTCGTAATCTAACTAAGTTACAATGTTGAAGTTTGGCAATCAAAACAACCTCATTCTTGAATTCTTGCAAGCCTTGTGATGAAACACTTGAAAGTCTTTTTACTGAAATTTTTGTTATTACTAATTTAAAACTAGATAAATCTAGAACCATGTAGAATTTCTATGTAAGAATCTAGAAGTGCTTTAATTATAGAAAAAGGTGGGAAGTATCTAGAAATGGGTATTAATTAGGAAGTTCCTAGAAATATGTCTAGAGTTTTCTATTTGTACCTCTAAATACCTCATTGTACTTGACATTAAGCATCAAACAAATTGAGAGTTTTCTATTAGAGATACCTTCCTTTCTCTAACAAAGTGGTATCAGAGCTTGGTTGTGAGAGTTGAGAAATGGCGACTCGTGATTACGCTACTTTCCACTTTCCTCTTCTTAAAAAGGAGAATTATGAAAAATGATGCCTTCGCATGAAAGCATTACTTGGCTCTCAAGGTGTATGAGAGATTGTTGAAAAAGGTTATGATGAGTCACAAGATGACGAGAGATTGTCCCAAGTTGATAAGGAAGTTTTGGAAAAGACAAGGAAGAATCATCAACAAGCTTACTCTCATTCATCAATGTTTGGATGATTCTATGTTTGAGAAGGTTGCCGATGCTACGAATTAAAAGGAAGCTTAGAAGATTTTGGAGAAATCACTCCAAGGCATTGACAAAGTGAAGAAGATAAGACTTCAATCTCTAAGGTGATATTTCGAAGCCTTGAATATGAAGGATTCCAAATCAATTTCAAATTATTGCTCAAGGATGAAGACAATTGTTAATCAAATGAAGAGATATGGAGACAAGATAGAATATGTTCGTGTAGCCGAGAAAATTATTTGTTCCTTGACTCCTAAGTTCGATTATGTGGCGTGTGTTAATGAGGAATCGAAAGATCTTGACTCAATGTCCATTGAGGAATTAGAAGGTTCATTGAAAGCTCAAGAAGAAAGAATGAAGAAAATGCAAGAGGAGCCATTAGAGCAAGTTCTCTAAATCAAAGCTTCGTTGAAGAATGACAGAGGATTCAATAGTCAAAACGGACATGGACGTGAACGAGGAAGAGGACGAGGACGTGGTCGTGGCCAAGGAGGAAGAGGAAGAGGTTTCAATCATGAATCAAACTACGAAGAAAGAAGTCACTCATCACTAAGAATTCATGGAAGATGAAGAGGTTATGGCTATTATCAAAGTGAAATGAGGTATGACAAATCTAAAGTTGAATGTTATAACTGTCATGAATTTGGGCATTTTTCTTGGGAATATCGTAATGCTCCTAATCAAGAGGAAAAAGAGGCTAATCTTGTTGATGAAGATGAAGTGTCAACTTTGTTGCTAACACTCAAGGAAGAAGAGAGAGATGCTAATAGTTCATGGTACTTGGACAATGGTGCAAGTAACCATATGTGTGGATGCAAAGAGAAATTTGTGGAGCTTAATGAAAAGATGAATTGAAATGTTTCTTTGGAGACTCATCAAAATTGAAAATTGAAGAAAAGGTACGATTCTAATTTCTTCTAAAGATGTGAGCCATAAGTTGATTAGTGATGTATACTATGTGCCTAAATTAAAGAGTAATATTTTGAGTTTAGGCCAACTTCTTGAAAAAGGATATGAAATTCTCATGAAAAATAAACATCTTTGGCTTAGAGATCAAAATAACAGTTTAATTTTTAAGGTTCTTATGTCAAAAATAGAATGTTTATCTTGAACCTAAGAACTATTGAAGCAAAATGTTTGAAGATGAGTGTGCAAGATGAAGCATGGCGTTGGCATATGAGGTATGACCACTTGAACTTTGGTGCACTTAAAATTATGGGAGAAAAGAATATGGTGAAAGGGATGCCCTCAATCAATCATCCAAATCAATTGTGTGAAGGTTGTCATCTTGGTAAGCAAGCTAGAAAAAGTTTCCCTAAAGAAGCCACATCAAGAGCAACTAAGCCACTGCAACTTGTGCTTACCGACTTGTGTGGACCAATCAATCCATCTTCATTTGGTAAGAGTAAATATGTCATTCTATTGATGATTTTAGTAGAAAAACTTGGATTTATTTCTTAAAGCAAAAATCATAAGCTTTTGTTGCTTTCAAGAACTTCAAAGCTCTTGTAGAGAAGGAGAGCGGTCATGAAATCAAAGCTTTGAGATCTGTTCGAGGAGGTGAATTCACTTCGACGGAGTTTAATGAGTTATGTGCAACTCATGGAATTCGCCGTCCGTTGACAGTTCCAAGATCTCCGCAACAGAATGGAGTAGCGAGAGAAAGAATAGAACTATTTTGAACATGGTAAGATGCATGCTGAAATCCAAAAGGATGTCAAATGAGTTTTTGGCTGAAGCAGTTTCTTGTGCAGCCTATTTGGCAAATCGCTCTCCGACTTCAAATGTCAAAGACCAAACCCCTTTAGAAGTATGAAATGGAAGACGCCTAGTGTTAATCACTTGCGTGTCTTTGGCAGAATAGCATATGAACATATGCCACAACAAGAAATATCCAAACTTGATCGAAACATCAAACATGTCTTTGTTGGCTTTGATTGTAACACCCCAATTCCTTATAGTTATATTTTTAACGATATAATGACATATTATATTTTCCTTATGTGTTTGCCTTAGTGATTTATTTAAATCATTAACACTAACAATATTGAAATTGTTTTAAAAATATAATATATATATATATATATATATATATTTGTATTTAATTATATAAAAAATAAATAAAAATAAATAAGAAATAAACCTGTGTAATAGGACACTAGTCTATTAAGATTAGCGTTAAAAAAAGCGAGCTAATAATAATAATAATAATAATAATAATAATATTATTATTATGAATAATGTGAAACCTAGCTGTGCCTATATATATATCTGCTTCCTAATTGAAGAATGCACTTCCTAAT
>JBBPBP010009779.1:58025287-58064585 GCA_037974735.1 Cicer chorassanicum | reverse complement strand
TAAATTATAATAAATAAAAAAAGGAACATTATAATTAGAAAAAATGATTTTTGATTGACAATAAATAACTTTATAAATTCAGTGTATCTTTTTTTTTTGAAGAAATTTCAGTGTATCACATCTCATGAATTAGTCAAAGACTCTTCTATAATTAGAGATGCTACAAGATGCTAGCAATTTGACTATCATCAATATTAATAACTGCCCTTAAGTTTATAAAATACTTTTACCTAAATAAAAATTATATATTTTGAGTAAAAATGTTAGAATATAGTCAATATTTGTTTTTGAAATATTTTTTACTTTAATAATTTAATATCAAATTTAAGTGTTAGTAAATTCATGCATGTTCTATATATATATATATATATATATATATATATCATGATATATAGAGAAAAATAGATTAAAAGAAAATCACCTCACATAATAATTAAGAAACAAGTCAACAATATTCCACAATTTTCTTTGATTTCTTCAATGGCCTCACCAAAGTTGACTTCAGTTATGTTAATGTTTGTGACAACCATGATTGTGATTAATATGATGATTGTAGGAGCAGCAAAAACATGGTGTGTGGCTAAGACGGGAGCTGATACCCAGGCATTACTTAATGCTTTGAATTATGCATGTGGAGCTGGAGCTGATTGTGAGCCTATTCAGCCCAGTGGACGTTGTTTTAATCCAAACACTGTCCAAGGTCATGCTTCCTATGCTTTTAATAGTTACTATCAAATCAAGAAGCAAGCCGATGGTTCTTGCGATTTTGGTGGCAGTGCAACCATTGTTAAAATTGATCCAAGTATGAATATCTATACCCCTTTAATTAGTTTTTTTTTAATTAAATATAACGTTTATGATTAATCGTTTTAAAACTAATTTATATTGATGGTGCATGTTCAATTTTCTTATTTTTATCCTGTAGTTTTTGTTATTGATTTATTTTGGTTCCAACAAAATCACTTTTTATTTTTATTATGATTTGAAAGAACTTATTTTGGTCATTAATTTTCATTTTATGATATAGCTATATCTAACTTAATTTGAGTTCGAGAAAATATTTTTCAAATAGTATAAAATTGAAATCAACTTATGTTTATTGAGCTATATTTTTTTTACGCAGAAAATTAACTTTTTTTTTTCTATGTATAGGTCATCAACGATGCGTATATCCATCTTCATGAAGGTATGACCTTAAATTGTGTTCAAGATTTGATTTGATATTTTTAATGGTTTTTAGTTCCCAATATTTTATACACGTAACTAATTGGTAATGTTAATTGATTTTTGTTTTGATGTTTAATTAGTATTGTTGGAAGAGCATGAATGAAAAGATCAATTGATTATTCGGCATCATACAATACCCAAACCGAACAACAAATAAAAAACGTTATGAGTCATATCGCTCTTCACTTTCTCTATCAATGTATACGTTTTGATTTTATTCTTTTTATTGGTAAAATTTAATAAAAGAGTACCAAAATACGCCAACCCTTATACAAAATATGTGGTGTTTATTCTAAATATTTTAAATAAATGATATTAATTCGGCATGGCAGACTGTGAGTTATTGTCTTCTATGAATAATTTATGAAAATGAATTTATATTTTCTAATTCATAAGAATAGTGTGGATCTAGAATCAATGTTTAGTTTTGTTTAGGAATGTTAGGTCATATTATAGCCCAACTCCGCGGACTTGAAATCTTCTTATTTCTATTTTATTATTTTGTTTATTTCTCTTTTGAAAATTTATATTGCAATATATTTTATTCACAAAATAAAAAATCAAATGTAATTTGATATATAAAACATAAAAATAATGTAAATAATTTTTGAATATTTAAATATCAATTTGTTACCCATGATTTTTTGTTTGAATTGTGAATTTTAATTTGTGTCAAAGATCCCATTTAGATCTAGCACAACTAATAACATATTGATATTGTTAGATTGGATGTCTTGTTTCAAGTTCAAATCCTGGACTTCACAGTCATATGTGCGTTTTATAGTGGTATTTACCATTTCTTTTACAGACAAAAAAAAAGGAATACAATAATCACTTAGAATCATTAGAATATATTGTATTTGAAATAATTTGATAGATCAATATTCATTAAAGCTATTAAGAATTAATGTTTTAAATAATAATGCAATAAAATATTCCGTACTCGAGAGAATTCGAATTTTAATTTTAATAATATTTGACAATACTTTGCTTACCCTCCTCATTGATATCAAAATTATTAGTTCTACTTTCACTTGAGAATCGAATGGTAAAAATAAAATAAAATAATATAATATAATATAATATAATATAATATAATATAATATAATATAATATAATATAATATAATATAATATAATATAATATAATATAATATAATATAATATAATATAATATAATATAATATAATATAATATAAAATTAAACCATATACTTATGACAACACTTATACCGTTCGTCTATCAAAAAACCATTTACTTCATTCTAAAGTTAAACACATAGAAATCAAACATCATTTCATTAGGGACTTTGTTAAAAAAGTGTGCTTAATATCTAAGTTGGTTCAATACTTAGAGTTTTGATATTAACAAAAGGATTTTATGAGAACAATATATTTAACTTTACAAAGAATAAAAGAAGATTAGTGTTTTTGAAGACTATCTAAAATAACATTTGATTCAGATTTATAATTGTAGAATTTGTTTGACCAAGTTGAAATGAAGATATGGTCAAGATGTGAATTATTTACAAGAAGATTTGATAAAGATTTATCACAAGAAAATATGACTTATTTACAAAAAAGGGAAGATTGATGAAACCAAGTTGGTTTTCCATTGACAGTTTTTGTTGTTTACAAAAGTATTTTATGAGAACAACAAATTTGAATTAATGGCTTCATTAAGTATGCCAAAATTGAAAGAAGAAAATCAGTGGAAGGTACTAGAGGAAGCAACTAGAGAAAAGTCACCCGAGGAAGTGGTTAGAGGATGAGATCAAAGAAACACAGAGTATACGCGTCTGCCTTTTACTATATACCTCTGAAGTAACGTCCGTCTGAAAGTTATGAAGATTGCCTCTGTTGTCTGGGTTTGTAGACTAGGTCTGATGTGCATAATGTCGCGTCCAATTTTTTCGTGAAAAAGGAGTCGCCACCAATTTTATTTTTTTTTAAAAAGGGAAAATTAGATAAAACCTAAAATAAAATTCTTGAACCAAAAAAACGGATTCGGGAGTCGATTACGAATAGGGAAAGTAATATTACCCTACATCGTCGGTTAAAACGGTTACCCTATAATTAATTGTAGACAAATTATTTATTTATTTAATTTATTTATTTTACCCCCTAAAAAATAAAAATAAAGAAAATAGATTATTTACAATAATAAAAGAAGGAAAAATATTTTTTATTAATTTAATTTGATAAGGGGAAGACCTTGCTCCTATGTATCCCCAGGTGCAATAGGGAAATCAAAACACACGTAGTTCTTGGGTAGAAAATATTTATGTGTTGTCCGATTTTTATTATTACTCTATTTTGATTATTTTTTTATTATAATAATTATTATATACATATCTAAAAATAAAAATGTAATAAAAATAATAATAATAACGGAAAAAAAGAGGTGCGATGTTTGTTCACGGATTGTATCTTTTTATTTTTTTGTTTTAAAGAAAAAAAAAATTGTTAGAAAACAACGTAACAAAATGTAATAATAACGAAAAGAGGTGAGATGTGGCGCGACAGCGACCATTAATTCTAATCCAAAGGGAAAACTATTTATTCGTTGTTATGAATTTTTTTGCTATTTGATAAAGATGTGATATGAGTTTTTTGTTATATTACAATATGGTGAAATTTGTATTTTTGGTGATTGGTTTATAAACATCAATTAGTTATATTTTGGCATTTTGTGTTGCAAAGAAAACAATTTTAGGAACAGACAACTTTAGAAAAATGAAAGCTTAACATATGAGTTTATTTTTGCATAAACAGAAAAAGAGAAAGAAAAAAAAGAACATTTTTTAAAGGGATGCAATACGAAAACTAATAAGAAGAAATTAGAGAAGCAATAAGAAAGTGATACCTTACTACTGAAGTGGTGTCTTGCTGGACTGATTTTCCCAAGATCAGATTCTCTGCTCCTCTTATGCCTATTATTCTCTCTTCTTTCTTTTTTTGTGCTCTCAAAATAGTGCTCTCCTCTTCTACTCTTACTATCGATTATTTATAGGCTTTTCGGGTGTAGGTTAAAAGACAAGGGAATAATTGCCAATTGATCACCATTTTATTACTATTAATCTCTTTCTTTTTTGTTTCTTTTCATTCAATTGATTATCATTATACCGATTTTTATGACCATCAATCCATTTATTTTCGGTATACTTCATTAAGTTATGTACCTTTATTTATTTATTACTGTAAAAATACATGTTTTTGATGATACAAAAGACAGACAGTGATGATGATCAAAGCAAGAAGCTCAAAAAGAAGAAGTCTACAAAAATCTTATTTGATATATTAATAAATAGATGTTTTTATGTAAAGGTAAATGATGCAAACCATAGCTCAAATACAAAGAGAACCTCACATATTTGCATATGAATAAGAAGTATTTTCGAAAGTCAAAAATTACTTTACAAAGTATTAGAATTAATATTTTTGACAAAATACAAAAGTGTATTCAAATACAACATAGGTGTATTCGAATACAGATGAAAATTGCTAAGTCAGTAGCAAAAACATCTCATATGATTTCGACTACAACATAGGTGTATTCGAATACAGATGAAAAATTGCTAAGTCAGTAGCAAAAACATGTCATCTGTATTCGACTACATCCTGATGTATTCGAATACAACCAACAAGTCAGTGGCAAAATTGATCCATCTGTATTCGACTACATCCATTTGTATTCGACTACACAGTGTTAAATTTGAACGTTACAAAGAGGTGTATTCGAATACAACCATCATGTATTCGAATACAACTGGAAACAATGCAATTTTTCAGTTATGAATCAACTCTAAATCATTGCAATTGTTCCTCAAACCTCTTGGATCAATGGCCATGAATCTGAAGAGATGTTTATGGACTATAAATACACCATAACTTCAGATTCAACAACAACAATCCTACCACACAACTTTAAAGACTTTGAACAAACTTTCTGAATTTTTCTCAAAGTCACTTTCATAAATTCAAGTACTTGCATATCATTTTCATATCATTATCTAAGGTTCTTAAAGTACTTGAAGCAATCTTGGATTGTTATCATTCTACCTCTCTTTCATTTTCATATACTTACTTGTCAAATCACAAGTCTTTGTAAAAGAAAGTAGTACTTTCTTATAATAGTCTTGACTAAGGTAGTGGTGTACTATCCAAGTGGCTTTGTTAGAAGTTTGTAGCACAGATCCTAGGGTGGGACTTGTACATATTCTGACAAATAGTGGAGAAATCTCTTGTGGTGTACAAGAGGACTGGATGTACCCTTGGTTATAAGGGGAACCAGGATAATTCTTCTGTGTTCATTTCTTTATTGCCATTTATTCCTTCACTTACTATCCTTAAACACAAAAATTGATCACTTAAATTTTGAAAACAAGGAAAACTCCTAAACACCTAATTCACCTCCCTCTTAGGTGCATATCTATACTTACAGTTACTATTTTTTTTATTAATACTTTTTTTAGAAAAGAGTCTGAACAGGAATTAGATGCAAACAAGAATTGGGAACACATGTGATTGCCTAAAGTTTATAGCCCTAATTATTTATTTTTATATTTTTATACATTTATTATTATTATTATTATTATTATTATTATTATTATTATTTCCCCTTTTTTTAATAAAAAGTAAAAATAAATAAATAGATAAATAAATAAAAAACAGACAAAATTAGGTGTCAACACATACTTAAGATTGTTTAAAGACAACCTCTGACGACTATTTGAAGACTATTTGATGTATGAATTTAAAGCCTCTGAAAACTGTTTGAAGACAGCCTCTGAAGACTTTATTTGAAGCATGCCTTTGAAGCCCTTGCATGTCTTTGATGTGCACAAACTCAACATGCCTCTGGAGAGTTCATATCAAGGTACAGTTAACTTTGAAGAGATTGTTCAAATTATGCATTCAAAGCTCACACTCTGCTGATAAAAATTGTGCAACACACTCCAAATTTTGCCTCTGATATGCAGCCTCTAATGTTGCATTAACTCTGAAGTTTCAACTAGGTGATTTTCCCAATGCCACAAATTCTAAGTCATGCAATTCAGTCTATGACTATCATTATTCAAGAAACACAACATCTCACTCCAGCAAAAAATTCAATGTCTCAATTGGAAAGTCATCAATTGAAATTGAAAGAATTATAAAGAACACTTAGCCGAATCAAAAAGTTGTGAAGATCCAAGAACAACCCGAATCCATTCTAGGTCAAATCATGCAAGAGTATGAAAAAAGATTTGTGTTTTTGAAGACAATCTAAAATATGATTTGATTCAGATTTATAATAGAAGAAAATCTTTGACCAAGTTGAAAAGGAGATTTGATCAAGATTTATCTACAAGAAAATATGACTTATTTACAGGAAGAGTTGAACAAAATCTACAACAAGATATGAATTATTTACTAGAAGATATGATCAAGAATTGTTTACAAGATGATATACTCATAAGAAGAAACATTTATAATTTGCAAAGATATGATTCAGATATTGCAAGGACAAAGGAGAAATCTTAACCTATTCTATAAATAGATATTCAAGGTTGAAGAAACAAAATAAGAGAACTAACAAGCACAAAATTTCTTAAGTCATTAGAGTTCATAAGGTTAAGGTCTAGAGAAACAGTTGCCCCAAAGAAATATTTTCTAAGTTTTTTCTAGTGTGAATGTCATTGTTTCAATCAGCTTGTTAGAAGCAAACCAATTTGTTCCAAACTCTTGTAACCCAGTCCAATTGTTGCTTTCGTGTTCTTGAAGCAATCTGTAGTTTTCAGTAGAAGACTTGGCTTATAGAGGCAAGGCGTTTGTGTTCCTCAAAAAGTTTGTAGGTGTTAGGTTGTTTTGAGAATACTGGCTTGTAGGGTGAGGTGCTGTGTAATACAAGTTTTCAATTATTGGATAAAATCTTTCTGAGTGAGAGGACTGGACATACCAAGTTGGTGGTGAACTAGGATAAATATTAGTCTAACTTTAATTTTGCAATTCTTTTTTCTCTTCTGTCTCTGATCACTTAACCCAATTGCTACTACTCTTATTCTATGTAAGTCACCAATCAAGAACCAGTTTTAAATAAATTAACAAAAAGAGTCGAACTTATTCAAACACTATTCAACCCCTTTCTCATGATTGAACCATTTTAGAGTGTGTTCTTATACTTTATTTTTTACGTTTACCCATAAACTGTCAAGTTAGATATATTTAAGGAGTAGGAGTCAAAGAACAAAAGCTTTTTGCCTGTGGACTCGTAATCGCGTGTGAAAATGTCGAAATAAGGTAAAGGGTGAAAGGCCATTTGAATTCATGGGTATAATAAATTGTGAGATGAATGGGAAAGCCGTATTTCCCAACTATTCATTCGGGACTTGCTACGTATGTTAGTAGCCCTTTGAGCGATAAATTAATTAATGTGCAAATATGGAAATTGTGAAATTAAAAGTTGGAATAGAAACATTTATCAGATGCTGATTGATTTAATTTTTGTAAATGTGTGGTATTTGATTATACAAGTTTCTGTGATGTGATAATAAAAGATGGATGCATTGTATGATATAAGTTTATGTGATGTGATTAAAAAAGATGGATGAATTGTGATAAGTTTATGTGATATTGATGATATATGATTGATGATAGAGATGTTATAAATTTGAGATAAGTTTATGTGATAATGATGATGTATGATTGATGACAGTGATGTTATAAATATGTGATGAGTTTAAGTGATGATGATAATGATGTATGATTAATGATAGTGATGTTATAAATTTATGATGAGAATATTAAAGTAACTCCACAGTTTATGAAATAGTGGTAATTCCAACTTGTGCTTGAGAAGATGGTCGTAATGGAGTATCATAGGCCAACGAGGGGAGAAACTAGATATTATTTCTTTGAAGTGGAGATTATCTTGTTATAATATATGTAGCGACTGACAAGCCTAGTGATGTTTGGGATGTTCAATTGAATGAGACTGATCGTGGCGGTATACTATTAAGCTTTAAGACAAGATTGTTAGACCTTGGAGGTATTCAAGTGGGGAATTCCTAGATTACTTGGAGGTAGTCCTCCATATGTCAGGAGCTACCACGCAATGTGACACCCTAAACCCCAAAATAAAATATATAATAATTTATACTACATTTAAAAAAAAAAAACTTGCAGCGAATAAAGAAAATATTTTTCGAAGAAAATAAAAACTTTTGTAACCAATTTAGATTATCACATTTCTCAAAGTACACATAGAACAATTCAAATTTAATTCCTCAAATAAAAGAAAGCAATCTCAATAAATTGGATTTAGCTATAATTTCTTAATTTAATTTCAAAATTTTCAAGTACTAATAAGGTTTTCTTATAAAGAGTAGTTTCTAATTTAATGAGTAAAAGACAATTTATGAATCTCATTCATGGTATCACACATCACAACAGGGCTTCTCCCAAACTTGAACTTCAAGACTTTCTAACATGGCTGATGATGGATGCATCCTTGCAATACTAGAAAAGTTAAATGAATTTAAAAGGAATGATGTTTGGGATCTAGTACCTAGACCAAAGAGAACTATTATTGGAACCAAGTGGGTTTTCATAAACAAGCTAAATGAAAAAGGAGAGGTGATGCAAAACAAGGCAAGACTTGTTGCACAAGGCTATACTCAGCAAGAAGGCAATGATTACATTGAGACATTTGGTTATGAGGCCAAGATATTAGCTATTCGTATCCTACTCTCTTTTTTTGCTTATAATCACATTACATTATTTCCAATTGATGTTAATGGTCCATTTCTAAATGAGCATATAAGTGAAGAAGTCTATGTTAAGCAACCCCCAGGTTTTGAAATTTATGAATTTCTAGACCATGTATTTAAACTTAGAAATTCAATGTATGGTCTAAAACAACCACCTTGGGAATGGTATGATAGATTAAGTAACTTCTTGCTTAAAAACAATTTTGAAAGAGAACAAGTAAACAACACCCTGTTTAGAAAATCAATAAGAGATGACATTCTTATCATTCAAATTTATGTTGATGACATTATTTTTGGATCTACTAATGACACTCTTTGTCAAGAATTTGCTAAGTTGATGCAACATGAATTTCAAATGAGTATGATGGGATAACTTAAGTTCTTCTTAGCGATACAAATTCAGCAAAGTCAAAAAGGCATATAAATTCATCAAACAAAAGAGCTTCTTAAGAAGTTTAAAATGAATGATTGTAAACCTATGACTACACCAATGCACCTTACCTATTCACTTGAAAATGATGAATCAAGCCAAAAGGATGACCAGAAAACATATAGAGGAATGATTGGATCACTACTTTACCTTACTGCATCTAGACCTGATATTATGTTTAGTGTGTGTGTGTGTGTGCAAGATTTCAAGCTTATCCAAGGGAAAATCATTTGATTGTTGTTAAGAGCATCCTTAGATACATAAAAGGTACTACCAACCTTGGCTTGTTGTACAAGAAATCTACTAAGTACAAAGTAAGTGGCTATTGTGATGTTGATTATGTTGGAGACAAACTTAAAAGAAAAAGCACAAGTTGAAACTGCACATTTTTTGTGTGAAAACTGCACATTTCTTGGTTAAAGCTTAATCTCATGGTCAAGTAAGAGATAAATCACAATTGCAATGTCAACAACAGAGGCTAAGTTCCTTTCAGCAGTTGGTTCCAATTCTCAACTACTATGGATGAAACAACAACTGGAAGATTACAAGATTCTAGAGAGTAACACTCCCATATTCTGTGACAACACTTCTGTCATTTGTCTAATCAAGAACCCAATCCTATATTATGGAGCCAAACACAAAGAAATTAAACATCACTTCATTAGGGACTTTGTTCAAAATTGAGTACTAAATATCCCGTTTGTCGACACTGAATATTAATGGGCTGATATACTCACCAAACCACTAGCTACAGATAGGTTTGATTTCATTAGGTAAAATCTAAACCTTACCTTTATACCTTAATCATTTTATGCCAAGCTTAGAGTAGTTTAGATTCATACTAGCATTAGTTTTATGTATTGTTCATACTAGGCTATGTTTTATGATTTGTTCATTCTATTAAAATATTTGGGAACAATAATGTGGGGAGAGAATGAAAAAATTACTTGGACATAGGGGGAGCCTTAAGTCAGGGGAGTCAAGTAATAAAAGAAAAATTGTAATAAAAAAATACAGTTTTGTCATCATCAAAAGGGGAAGATTGTTGGCACCAAATTGGTTTTCCACTTACAGTTTTTATGTTAACAAAAGTATTTTACAAGAATAATATATTTGGATTAATGGCTTCATTAAGTATGTCAAAATTGGAAGAAGAAAATCGAAGGAAGGTACTAGAGAAAGCGACTACAGGAAAGTCACCAGAGGAAGTCATCAGAGGAAATCACTAGAGGAGGTGACCAGAGGATAAGATCAGAGGAACACCAAGTATATGCAGTTGGTGATGAATATATGCCTCTGAAAGTAACGTGCCTTAGAAGGTTCCGAAAATTGCATCTGATGTCTCGGCCTGAAGTTTGAATCTAATGTTTGGGTCTGAAGATTGGATCTGATAACTGGCTCTGAAAACTGCCTCTTAAGACTGTTTGAAGACTGAATTTGAAGCATGTCTCTGAAGCTCTTGCATATCTCTGATGTGGACAAAATCAACATGCCTCTAAATAGTTCATATCAAGGTACAATTAACTCTGAAGTGATTGTTCAAATCATAAATTCAAAGCTCACAATCCGCAGATAAAAATGGTGCAACACAATCCAAATGTTGTCTCTGATATGCAGCCTCTAATGTTGCATTGACTTTGATGTTTCAACAAGGTGATTTGCCCAATACCACAAATTTTAAGTCATGCAATTCTGCATTTGACTATCATTATTCATGATACACAATATCTCACTCCAACAAGAAAGTCAATGCCTCTGATGGAAAATCAATGGCTGAAATTGAAAGAATTAAGTATGAAAAGAACATTTAGCCGAATAAAAAATGTGTGAAGATCCATGAACATCCCGAATTCATTCCAACTCAAATCAAGTAAGAGTATGAATGAAGATTTATGTTTTCGAAGACAATCTAAAATAAAATTTGATTCATATTTATAATTGAATAAAATCTTTGCCAAGTTAAAAATGAGATTTGAATAAGATTTATCTATAAGAAGATATGAATTACTTACAAGAGGATTTGATCAAGGTTTATCTACAAGAAGATATGAATTATTTACAAGAAGATTTGATCAAGATTTATCACAAGAAGATATGAATTATTTACAAGGAGATATGAATAATTTACAAGAAGATATGATCAATAGTTGTTTACAAGAAGATACATTTATTATTTGCAAAGTATGGTTCAGATTTTACAAGGACAAAGGAGAAACCCTAAGCAATTCTATAAATAGATAATTAATTCATTATAGTTCATAAGGTTAAGGTTAAGAGAAAAACTTGCTCAAAAGAAATATTTGTTAAGTGTTTTCGAGTATGGGAGTCATCGTTATAATCAGCTTGTTAGAAGAAAACCAATTTGTTCCAAACTCTTGCAACCCAGCTCGATAGTGGCTTTCGTGTTCCTCAAGTAATCTATACGTTTTCAAGTTATGTTGAGAAGATTTGACTTGTAGAGTCAAAGTGTTTGTCTTCCTCAAAAAGTTTGTAGGTTTCAGGTTGTTTTGAGAAGACTGGCTTGTAGGGTCTGGTGTTGTGTAATTCAAGTTTTGAATAAGTGGATTAAATTGTTCTGATTGAAGGGAGTTGACAGAGATACCAAGTTAGTGATGAACCATGATAAATCCTTCTGCAATTCTTGTTTTACTTCTACCTCTTACCACTTAACCCAATTGCTACTACTTTTATTCTAAGTCAATAAACCCGAACCTGTTTTAAATAAATTAGCAAAAATAATCCAATTTAGTCAAACACAATTCACCCCCTCCCTTTTCTTTTCGTGTTTGCACCTTCAAAAATGATCGTGAGAACAATAGCTATAAACTCGTAACTTATTTTTGACATTTACCCATAAACTCTCGAGTTAGATCGATTGAAGGACAAGGAGTCAAAAAACACTGGTTTTTTGCTTGTGGACTCACATTCACGTGTGAAAACGTCAAAATAAGGTAAGGGGTGAGAGAACGTTTGAATTTATGAGTATAATATATTGTGAGATGAACGGGAAAACCGTATTTCTCAACTATTCATTCGGGTCTTGCTACGTACGGAAGTAGAAACATTTATAATGTGTTGATTGATGTAATTTCTTTAAATGTGTTGGGGTGTTACACGCAACACATGTTTAACTCAATTATCGCGTATATGTGTCTCCAGTTGAGTTGAGGGGATCTATGAGTACATGGTCAATTTGAATTGTCCTTCCACTTGTGTGGTGGCATAATATCAAGCCTCTTAACTAACTACTTTAGATTCTAAGGTCGTGTATAACATTGCATTTTTGTGTGATTGTTTTGTTGTTAATAATGTGTTTCAAAAGTGATAATAGTTACTCTTAGATGATTTGATGCATATTATAATGTGATAATGATTTTACTTGAGTGAATTTGATGTTATAATATGGTATTACTTCCTTGATTATTTTAACATATGATAATGTGTTCTGATACGGTCTATTATGATTATTCACGTGTTCATCTTATTTATATTATATAATCAACATGATTATGAAATTTTTTATTGATTCATTGTCAAAAAAAATTGATGTGGTGATCTAGAAATTATATTTACACGTATCGTGTTGAATAATACAGTGGTAATGAAGTTCCCACCAAATATGGGGAAATAATATAAATCAAAATGATGAACATAAAAAATAAATTATAGTCATCTCAAATAATTTAAATTTGAATTTGGATAGGATTTTTACCTCCACACAATAAACTCAACCCTTGCTATCTATATCAAATAGTTGTATTAAAAAATAGTTATATCAACTAAAAAAAATGTTTATATTTTTAGTACCACAATTATTAATCATAATTTATTTCTCTTTTTCTCTCTCTCACAAGTACCCTTAACTAACATAAACCTCCATTTTATTTCACCAACCGACTGCGCCCTATTTTCCATCAACAAATCACACTTTCTATCAATACATTCGGAAAACACCAACATTGTTACTGTTCGTCGTCTCCCTCATCCACCAATTTTCTTCTTTGCAAAATCCTTAAAAGATAAAAGTTTTTATGTAGTCTTCTACACCTGCTCGACTGCTTGCATGTCCCTTTCTTCTTCTAGAGATCTATTAGTCAACCAAATTAACACTAAAATAAGATACATAGAAACATTTGGGGGATCTCTAAATTCGAACCAGAAAATCCTACAACCAGTTCCAATTATGGGAATCCCTTCTTAGCAAACTGTGAGTTCTTTTACATTAAGTTTTTAGCATGAGGGTTCTTGGGGAAAATTCAATTAAGATTTTCATTTATTTATTTGACCATTTCTCGGGTCAAATCGGGTTATTGAAAAATTCAGAGAAGGTTAGGAAATGAAATTTTGAGCATATAGTTGTTTTGGAAACCTGCACTCATACTCGTGATTTAAAAACAATGCATGTTGTTGTTCCAAATGTGTGATGAATGATTTATAGTTTAGCTGCGTAAATCCAACTACTAAGATTGAATCCGCGTGTTTCGAATGCTTCACCTTCTTACCTATATTGTTTGCCTGTGAATGTTATTCCAACATTCTGAGTATTTTTGCCTTTGGTAAAATACTTCTGTTTTTGTCTGACGTGTTGCTTCTTTTTTGCCTCTGGTATCATTCCTTCATCTTGCCTCTGATTCTTATTCTTGTAAATATGAGGTATTTTGCCTCTAAAGAAATGCTTTTGATCATGCTGCCTCTGATTTAAGTATGCCTTTTGTCATGTTGCCTTTCAGCCATATGCTTCTCATCATGTTGCCTTTGATCAGAATATGTCTTTAGTCATGCTGCCTGTAACACCCCGATTTTTAATAGCACGATTGTATTTTTTTTCTCTAAATAAATTAATAAAAATATCAAGTTAAATCCATAAATAAAGAACATACTTATGGATAAAATATTTAAGTCGTAACACCACGACAAAGGTCAACAATACTTAAGAACAGCGGAAATGGTTTTGAACAAAAATCCAAAGTATCCAAATATAAAATACACCGGCTAAAATAGTTTGTTTCAAATACATAAGTTCCCTTTGCAACAACAACCTTGAAATAAGAAAGGGAAAATAAATAAGATTCTTAAATAAAACCCTAAGTTGATCATTAATCTAACTGAGAGTGACAGGGTACTGAGAATCCACGAGCGGCATCAAGCCCCACTGCTTTCGATTACAAATCCAACTCATCGCTATGCTACGCCTTAGGACGAACCTGGTTCTCATCTGAAGGCAAAGCCCAAATTTCCACAATAATTGTAAAGGGTCACCAACTTTTTAAATGCAAAAAATAACCTTTCAACATAGCATACATCTAGAAAGGGTTTTCATATGCCAAACATACATAAACAAGGTTGAAAAATAAAGTTTTGGACCAAACTGTACTGTCGTATTTGAATACAACATAACCGTATTCGAATACAGTGTTATTTTGCAAGTCAGAAGGAAAAACAGCAAAAACAGCACAACTGTATTCAAATACAGACCTGTTGTATTCAAATACAAATGCGAAAACAGCAAAAAAACAGCACAAACAGCAAAAAAATAGCACAAACAACACAACTGTTTTAAAGTGCAGACCTGTTGTATTTGAATACATATGCGAAAATAGCAAAAAAACAGCACAAACAGCACAACTGTATTCGAATACAGACTTGTTGTATTCGAATAAAGTTGTGAAAATAGCAGATTTTTAGTTTTGAAAACATTTCGAAATCATTCAACACTTACCACACAAAGTCAATCCATCACACTCATCAATTACGGCACAAATAAAACCACAACCGAGTATGTATATACAACCATCACAGTATATCAAACATAATGCAATGTATTTTCATATATGCCAAGCACCCTAATGCAATGCGTATTTAATCATAATTTTATAACACGTAACCAACTGTATTTTCACTAAAATACATATATTTACGTCGAAATGATTTTTCATGCATTCACACCTTTAATTTTCACGCATTCACACCTTTAAGCATGCATCAATCACACATATAGAGTCCCTATATGCAAACTAGCAATTTGGAAGGAGCCCTTACCTCAACGGTAGCAACAACCGATTACGACACCGCGATTAATTCCGGTGAAAACTTCAATCTTGACGTCGCTTCCAATGTTGGTTCACTAGCACCGTAGCGTGGAGGTGAGCAACTTTCCTTTTTGTCACTTCTCGAGATGAAACTCGGAAGTCGAAGAAAAGTGGAGGTTTGTGTTTGGTGGTTTTCAAAACCACCCACACGGTTTTCTTTCACGAACAGGGGAAGATGGAAAAGAATACGCGAGGCAGGGAGAAATGTTTTCTTGCTCAGTTTCTCCTTTTTCTTGCCTTGCTTTCTCATATATATATATATATATATAAATCAAACCAACAAATATCTAAAAGATCTTACACACATCACTTCACTCATATCTCAAACTATTTTGATAAAAATATCTATTCTCGTCGCAACTCAATTGACTGATAAAAGTTTTAGCAACCAGCGATATTTTTAACAAAAATGCCTGAAATTAATTTCTTCGCATCAAAAATAAATTATTCTTCGACAAATAATTTTAATCGGGCCTCAAAAAAAAAATATATATATATATACACACACACATATATATTAAACATGTTACAAATTCTAACAAAATAAGCTTTTGGTACTTAATTCCCAAAATGAATTAAAATTGAGTTAAACGTCACAACAATTCAACACAAAATTATACTAAAATTGCATAATTTAGAGTTTAAAATTAAGGGTCTTACACCCTCCACGATCAGGCTCATTCAGTTACACTTCTCCAAATCACCAGGTTGGTTAGACCTTCCCTATATGATGACAAAATAGTCCTCACTCTCAAACCTACAACACCTATCTCATACTTATTCGATTATCACAACTCAACAAGTGTTAGTTTGTTTCACAATATTCATCAGAATTTTCATCATTTTATATGTATATCAGTCAATCACGATAATGTCGTAGTCAATCCCTGTTGCTAACAAGAACCCATTCAAATAATGTCGTAGTCAATCCACATCGACTCTTTTGTGTTTGCTTCTTTAATTAGGTTTATCTTTTCATTAAAAAAAACTGTCAGGATATGGTAGAAATACAACCCTAGAAAGGATAGTGCTTTGCATTTATATGAAACAATGTTGTTATCTTTTTTCCATGAACCATCACCCATGATCACACAAGGAACAATCGACATTCAAGATATTAAATGTCAATAAGTCAGAATTCACCACATCCCCGAAATTATGAATCAAATCAATAATGGCAACTCAATCACCAGCTTTTCCAAATACTAAGAAACACATGTAGGAAAACATGCAAATGCCATCAAATGAGCTTTGTTGCCACAAGTGTGATTGGAGAAATAGATAGTACAAATACAGCCTTAAAATATACTAGAATCTAGCTTGCCAACTAAGAATTAGCATAAATAAATTAACAAAAATCCTAAACTACTAACTACTAGAAGCATTTCACAATAAACTTAAAATGCAAGCAAAGCACAAGAGAGTAAGCAAGATCACTCAAATACATATCATTCATACAATAACAATCAGCATAAGGTTTCACAAAATCAAAGAACATGCAATATTGATGTAAATTAATTCACCACAATTCTACAAGTTTCTAAATTATATTCTAGTCTTCATTATTACCCTTCATATGTTATTAATTAATTATTATTACTCAATTGGGCTCGACTGTACGTAGTAAGCCCCGGATAAATATCTGGGAATTACGATATTTCATCCTTGTATAAAATAGAGTAGAATGGTACCAAATGATGAAGTATAGAGTATAGGACATGCATAGTATTTTATCCTTGTAATTGTTTTATTGTCATTGAATTAGATTAACCTCTAATATTATGTTCTTGAATGTTCTCTTTATTTGTGTTGTTTTGACTACTTGCGTGTTCTCCTCGTTTATTATAATACTTATACATAATTTTCACGCATTCACACCTTTAAACATGCATCAATCACACATATAGAGTCCCTATATGCAAACTAGCAATTTGGAAGGAGCCCTTACCTCAACGGTAGCAACAACCGATTACGACACCGCGATTAATTCCGGTGAAAACTTCGTTCTTGACGTCGCTTCCAATGTTGGTTCACTAGCACCGTAGCGTGGAGGTGAGCAACTTTCCTTTTTGTCACTTCTCGAGATGAAACTCGGAAGTCGAAGAAAAGTGGAGGTTTGTGTTTGGTGGTTTTCAAAACCACCCACACGGTTTTCTTTCACGAACAGGGGAAGATGGAAAAGAATACGCAAGGCAGGGAGAAATGCTTTCTTGCTCTGTTTCTCCTTTTTCTTGCCTTGCTTTCTCATATATATATATATAACTTACTAACTAATATATATATTACTAGCTTTCCAAATAATATATATATATATATATGTAAATCAAACCAACAAATATCTAAAAGATCTTACACACATCACTTCACTCATATCTCAAACTATTTTGATAAGAATATCTATTCTCGTCGCAACTCAATTGACTGATAAAAGTTTTGGCAACCAGCGATATTTTTAACAAAAATGCCTGAAATTAATTTCTTCGCATCAAAAATAAATTATTCTTCGACAAATAATTTTAATCGGGCCTCAAAATATATATATATACACACACACATATATTAAACATGTTACACATTCTAACAAAATAAGCTTTTGGTACTTAATTCCCAAAATAAATTAAAATTGAGTTAAACGTCACAACAATTCAACACAAAATTATACTAAAATTGCATAATTTAGAGTTTAAAATTAAGGGTCTTACACCCTTCACGATCAGGCTCTTTCAGTTACACTTCCCTAAATCACCAGGTTTGTTAGACTTTCCCTATATGATGACAAAATAGTCCTCACTCTCAAACCTACAACACCTATCTCATACTTATTCGATTATCACAACTCAACAAGTGTTAGTTTGTTTCACAATATTCATCAGAATTTTCGTCATTTTATATGTATATCAGTCAATCACGATAATGTCGTAGTCAATCCCTGTTGCTAACAAGAACCCATTCAAATAATGTCGTAGTCAATCCACATCGATTCTTTTGTGTTTGCTTCTTTAATTAGGTTTATCTTTTCATTAAAAAAAACTGTCAGGATATGGTAGAAATACAACCCTAGAAAGGATTGTGCTTTGCATTTATACGAAACAATGTTGTTATCTTTTTTCCATGAACCATCACCCATGATCACACAAGGAACAATCGACATTCAAGACATTAAATGTCAATAAGTCAGAATTCACCACATCCCCAAAATTATGAATCAAATCAATAATGGCAACTCAATCACCAGCTTTTCCAAATACTAAGAAACACATGTAGGAAAACATGCAAATGCCATCAAATGAGCTTTGTTGCCACAAGTGTGATTGGAGAAATAGATAGTACAAATAAAGCCTTAAAATATACTAGAATCTAGCTTGCCAACTAAGAATTAGCATAAATAAATTAACAAAAATCCTAAACTACTAACTACTAGAAGCATTTCACAATAAACTTAAAATGCAAGCAAAGCACAAGAGAGTAAGCAAGATCACTCAAATACATATCATTCATACAATAACAATCAGCATAAGGTTTCACAAAATCAAAGAACATGCAATATTGATGTAAATTAATTCACCACAATTCTACAAGTTTCTAAATTATATTCTAGTCTTCATTATTACCCTTCATATGTTATTAATTAATTATTATTACTCAATTGGGCTCGACTGTACGTAGTAAGCCCCGGATAAATATCTGGGAATTACGATATTTCATCCTTGTATAAAATAGAGTAGAATGGTACCAAATGATGAAGTATAGAGTATAGGACATGCATAGTATTTTATCCTTGTAATTGTTTTATTGTGATTGAATTAGATTAACCTCTAATATTATGTTCTTGAATGTTCTCTTTATTTGTGTTGTTTTGACTACTTGCGTGTTCTCCTCGTTTATTTTAATACTGTTACATAATTTCGAAACTCACCCCTCGTTGTTTGTGTTTGGCGTTTGTGATGGACTCAGATGAGCTGCAAGTTGCAGGTGAAGTGTAGGAAGCCGTCTTATCTCGAAGACTTTTAAAATCTACCTTTTTTTAACGTCATCTGGAACATATTTTATTTTGGGAATTCCCGCTCTGATAGTGACATCGGGTTGCGACTACATTTGCACTTAATATTAAACTTATGTATGTCTACTTCAAAAAGGATTTTGTTGTCTAATATTATGATTTCAAGTTGTTATGTTTGATGGAAAATTTGGATTTATGTGACATGTTAATGATTACGTGATATTCTTTACCTTAATAAAAAAATGTTTGGAAGTTTATATATTTATTTATTTGAAGGATTTCATTGTTTTAAAAATAAGAAAATTAATTTTTTTTTTATTTGGGGTTTAGGGTGTCACATTAGTGGTATCAGAGCTGGTCTGTCCAATCAGACCGTAAATGTGTTATGTGCTCACTATGTTTCCTTGTGTGCTCTGTTATGTGTGTTGTTGTTATGGTCATTATTGTGTTAGTGGTTTAGAACTAAGTTAGTGTATCACTTCCTTAAGTGTCTCACTATATTCGATTGGCTTATCTGATTGATGTAGGTAATGATGGCTGGTGGAAGGAATGACGATGCGATTGTTGATGCTTTAGAGTCCATGGCAGGAGTTTCAGTGCAGGCTCTCCAAACTTTGGCTGAATCTCAAGCTACTGCACAAGCCTTTGCGCAAGCTGCTACTCAAGCTGCACATGTTGCTGCTCGAGCTGTTGCTCAAGCTATTACCTACATTGGTGGTGAAGGAAATGTGCAAATAAATGAGTTCATGGTGATGGAGCGATTCCATAAGGCTAACCCTCCATCGTTTGAGGAGTTATCCAAGTACTATCCACTCTATGTTGGAGAGGCAGGAGAAAAGTTTAAGTGCATCAAGTTTGAAATGGGACTTAGGCCAGAGATCAAGAAGCAGGTTGGAATGAAAGAGATCTGTGACTTTCCTACCCTAGTGAATAAAAGTGGGATTTATGATGAAGATAGTCATGCTGAAAAGACACATTACTGAAACACTGGGACCATGAAGGACAAGAGGCCTATGCACAATGATAGAGGAAAACCTTACTCATTCCCTCCTAGTAAATCTAGTAGTCGTCTGAATTATCAACAATACAGTTTTTCAGTTGGAAAAGGAAATAGTAGTGGTAACGGAAAAGCAAATGGAAACAGTTATAGTTATGGGGGTGGTAGAGGAAACCCCAATGGACGAGGAGTTAGTAACGGAAATAGTAAAACCAGGAGTCAAGTCTCAAGCAACAACAATGGTAATAATGGTGATCCGGCTACTCCTATCCAATGTCACAAGTGTGGTAAGCAGGGTCACATGGCATATGAATGTAGAGATGCTAGAATTACTTGTTTTAATTGTCAAAAACAGGGTCATATCAGCACCACATGCCCCTACCTAAGGAAGACTCCACATCCTGGAAACCAGAGTTCCCAAGCCAGCCGACCTAAATCCAATGGAAGAGTTTTTGCCCTCAGTGGTGCAGGAGCGTCTGAGAAAGACAACTTGATCCAAGGTACGTGTCTCATAAGTGATACTCCTTTATTTGTGCTATTTGATTGTGGTGCCACTCAATCATTTGTGTCTCTTGATTGTGTTAGACGTTTAGTACTACTTGTGTCTCGTTTGCGGTATGATTTGATTTGAATACCCCAACTAGTAATTTTGTTGATACCTGGAGTGTTTGTCTTTACATTTCTATACATGTGTGTGAAGGGACTTCTGAGTTGACTTAGTGTGTTTACCTTTTGTATGGTCGATGTGATTCTTGGTAAGGATTGGCTATCTGCCAACCGTGTCTGTGTAGATTTTTTTAGTAAAACCATTGAATTCATGGAGCTAGAAGAGGGGGAGAAGCCTAGTAATATATCCGCCGACCAAGTGAAGGCACTCTTGAAAGAAGATGCCCAGTTATACATGATCCTAGCCTAATTGGAATTTGAAGAAAAAGTGGTGATACGAGATGTTCCTATTGTGTGTGAATTCCCTAAAGTGTCCCTTGAAGATGTCAATAGTTTACCACCAGAGCGTGAGATTGAGTTTAGCATTGACCTTGTACCACGTACTGGACCCATATCCATGGCATTGTATAGGATGTCTCCTTTAGAATTGTATGAGCTTAAGAAGCAATTGGAAGAGCTTTTAGATAAACAATTTATAAGGCCTAGTGTGTCACCATATGATGCACTTGTGTTGTTGGTTAAGAAGAAGGATGGCTCTATGACGTTGTGTGTGGATTTCCGCCAACTTAATAAAGTGACAATGAAGAATAAGTATCTGCTACCTAGGATAGATGACCTTATGGACCAATTGAGAGGATCATGTGTGTTTAGTAAGATCGACTTGAGATCAGGATACCATCATATTCGAATGAAGTCTTTTGATGTCCCTAAAATCGCCTTTAGGACCCGTTATGGCCATTATGAGTATTTGGTTATGCCTTTTGGTGTGACTAATGCTCCAGTAGTGTTTATGGATTACATGAATCAGATCTCTCATCCTTACCTATACTTATTTGTGGTTGTATTTATAGATGATATCTTAGTGTACTCTAAGACTAAGAAGGGGCATGGTGAACATTTAAGGTTAGTCTTGTTGTCTAAGAGTGAATTTTGGTTAGTCTTGGTGATACGAGATGTTCCAAGTTGTCTAAGAGTGAATTTTGGTTAGACGAAGTAAGTTTCCTAGGACATGTAATTTCCAAAGGTGGAATAGCTGTTGATCCTGCTAAGGTAGAGAGTGTCTTAGAATGGAAAGCACCTAAGTAAGTGACTGAGATTAGGAGTTTCTTAGGATTAGTAGGTTATTATCGTAGGCCTTACCTTTAACTAAGTTGGCCGAAAGGGGGAATTGTTCGTGTGGGACACCCATTATGAGAATAGTTTCCAAGAGCTTAAGAAACGATAGACCTCTGCATCGATCTTAGTGTTACCTAACCTGCCTGAACCCTTTGTAGTGTATTGTGATGCGTGTGGTTCAGGATTAGGTGGAGTACTTATGCAGGATGGGAAGGTGGTAGCATATGCTTCTAGGCAACTTAAGATTCATGAGAGGAACTACCCTACCCACGACTTAGAACTAGCATCAGTTGTTTTTGTACTTAAGATGTGGAAACATAATTTATATGGATCTAGATTTGAGTATTTAAATGACCATAAAAGCCTTAAGTACCTTTTTGACCAGAATGAGTTGAACATGAGACAACGTAGGTGGATGGAATTTCTTAAAGATTTTGATTTTGAGCTTAACTATCACCCTGGAAAGGCCAATGTAGTGGTTGATGCCTTGAGTAGGAAGACTTTGAGTGTGCCTGCCTTAGTGGTTAAGCATAGTGAGTTGTTGGAACAGTTTAGAGACCTTAGTTTAGTTTGTGAAGTGACACCATAAAGTATTAAATTGGGAATGTTGAAGGTAACTAGTGGACTATTAGAAAAGATAAAAAACGAGTTAAAAGTTGGATTTACACCTTTTAGATAAGTTACAGTTGATTGACCAAGGGAGAGAACCGGATTTTAAAATTGGTGTGGATGAAATTTTGAGATTTAAGCATAGAATTTGTGTACCCGATGTAGATGAGTTAAGGAATTTGATCTTGGAGGAAGGACATATGAGTTGTCTAAGTATTCACCCTGGAGCCACAAAGATGTATAAAGACCTCAAGAAGATATTTTGGTGGCCTATAATGAAAAAAGATGTTGTTGAGTTCATTTACGCCTATTTAACCTGTCAAAAGTCTAAGGTAGAACACCAGAAACCTTCAGGCTTGATGCAACCTTTGAGTATTCCCGAGTGGGATAGCATCTCTATGGACTTTGTTGTAGGCTTACCTCGAACTCCAAAATTGTATGATAGTATTTGGGTTATTGTGGATAGATAAACTCAATCTGCTCACTTTATTCCAATAAACATAACTTATTCTGTGGAAAGGTTAGCTGAAATATACATAAAGAAAATTGTGAAGTTGCATGGAATCCCATCAAGTATAGTGCCCGATAGAGACCCTAGGTTTACCTCTAAGTTTAGGGAAGGTTTACAGAGCGCTTTAGGTATAAACCTTAGGATAAGTTCAGCCTACCACCCACAAACAGATGGTCAGATTGAACGAACCAATCAATCCCTAGAAGACTTGTTGAGAGCTTGTGTGTCGGTAATGTAGCATATCAGATCGCGTTTATAGGACCTTACCAATTTCTTAAACGTGTCGGTAAGGTCTCAAATGTTAGATTTTCTTTTATTTGGACCTTGTCTGACTCAATCACATGTGAGGGATCGGAAATGTATTTACGAAGTTGAGACACGTGAAAGACACTATGAAGATTAGAAAGAGACGGAGGCAACGCGGTCTGATAGGCTACCTTACCGACACACAAGCTCTCAACAAGTCTTCTAGGGATTGATTGGTTCGTTCAGTCTGACCATCTGTTTGTGGGTGGTAGACTAAACTTATCTTAAGGATCGTACCCAAAGCACTCTGTAAACCTTCCCAAAATTTAGAGGTAAATCTAGGGTCTCTATCTGACACTATACTTGATGGGATTCCATGCAACTTCACAATTTCCTTTATGTATAGCTCGGCTAACTTTTCCATAGAATAAGTTCTCTTCATCGGGATAAAATGAGCAGATTTAGTTAGTCTATCCATGATAACCCAAATACTATCATACCTTTTTAGAGTTCAAGGTAAACCTACAACAAAGTCCATAGATATGCTATCCCACTTCCATTCGGGAATACTCACGGGTTGCATCAACCCTGAAGGTTTATGGCGTTGTACCTTAAACTTTTGACAGGTCAAACAAGCGTACACAAACTCAGCAACATCTTTTTTTCATTCTAGGCCACCAAAATATCTTCTTGAGGCCCCAGGGTGAATACTTAGACAACTCCTATGTCCTTCCTCTAAGATCAACTTCCTTAACTCATCTATATCAAGTACACAAATTCTATCCTTAAATCTCAAAATTCCATCCATACCCATTTTAAAATCAGGTTCTCTCCCTTGGTTAATCGACTCTAACTTATCCAACTTCTGACTCTTTTTAGACTCTTCTAATAGTCCACTAGTTACCTTCAACACTCCCAATTTAATACTTTCTGGTATCACCTCACAAACTAAACTAAGGTCTCTAAACTGTTCAAATAACTCACTATGCTTAACAATTAAAGCGAACACAATCAAAGTCTTCCTACTCAAGGCATCTCCCACTACATTGGCCTTTCTAGGGTGATAGTTAAGCTCAAAATCAAAACCCTTAAGAAATTCCTTCCATCCACCTATGTTGTCTCATATTTAACTCCTTCTGGTCAAAAAGGTACTTAAGACTCTTACGGTCACTGAAAACCTTAAATCTAGATCCATAAAAATAATGTCTCCGCATCTTAAGTACAAAGACAACTGCGGCTAGTTCTAAGTCGTGGGTAGGGTAGTTCTGACCCAGCCCATTCCTATCAAGTTCCTATCATGAACCTTCAGGTTCCTAGAAGCATATGCTACGACCTTTCCATCCTGCATAAGTACTCCACCTAATCTTGAACCACATGCATCACAATATAATACAAAAGGTACACTCGGGGTAAGTAACACTAAGATCGGTGCAAATGTTAATCATTTCTTAAGCTCTTGGAAACTATTCTCACAATGGGTATCCCACTCGAACAATTCCCCTTTACGGGTCAATTTAGTTAATGGTAACGCCAACTTGGAGAATCTTTCTATGTACCTACGATAATAACCTGCTAATCCTAGAAAACTCCTAATCTCAGTCATTGACTTAGGCGTTTTCCATTCTAAGACACTCTCTACCTAGGCAAGATCAACAGCTATTCCACCTTTTGAAATTACATGTCCAAGGAAACTCACTTCTTCTAACCAAAATTCACACTTAGACAGCTTCACAAATAATTGTTTCTCTTTAAGGGTTTGTAAGACTATCCTTAAATGTTCAGCATGCTCTTCATTAGTCTTAGAGTACACTAAGATATCGTCTATAAAAACAACTACAAATGAGTCTAGGTAAGGATGAAATATTCGGTTCATGTAATCCATAAACACTGCTAATGCATTAACGGGTCCTAAATGCAGTTTTAGGGACATCAAAGGACTTCACTCGAATTTGATGGTAACCCGATCTCAAGTCGATCTTACTAAACACGCAGGATCCTCTCAATTGGTCTATAAGGTCACCTATCCTATGTAACGGGTACTTATTCTTGATTGTCACTTTATTAAGTTGGCGGTAATCCACACACAACCTCATAGAGCCATCATTCTTCTTAACTAACAACACAGGTACACCCCCAGGTGACACATTAGGTCTTATAAATTGTTTACCTAAAAGCTCCTCCAATTGCGTCTTAAGCTCAGACTATTTTAAGGGAGACATCTTATATGGTGTCATGGATATGGGTCCAGTACCTGGTGTAAGGTCAATGCTAAACTTAGTTTCACGTTCTGGTGGCAAACTATTAACATCTTTTGGAAATACTTCAGGGAATTCACACACAATAGGAACATCTTGCACTATCACTTTTTCTTCAAATTCCAACAAGGCTAGGATCATGTATAATTGGGCATCTTCTTTCAAGAGTGCCTTCACTTGGTTGGCAGATATATTGCTAGGCTTCTCCCTCTCATCTGGCTCCATGAACTCAATGGTTTTACTAAAAAAATCTATACGGACATGGTTGGTAGATAGCCAATCCATACCAAGAATTACATCGACTAGACGCAAAGGTAGACACTAATTCAACTCGGTAGTCCCTTTCACACACATGGATAGAAATGTCGAGACAAACACTAGTGTCAACAAAATTACTAGTTGGGATATTCACAATCAAATCATGATGCAAACGAGACACATGTAGTCCTAAACGTCTAACACAATCAAGAGGCACAAAGGAATGAGTGGCACCACAATCAAATAGCACAAATAAAGGAGTATCACTTAGGAGACACGTACCTTGGATCAAGTTATCTTTCTCAGATGCTCCTACACCACTGAAGGCAAAGACTCTTCCATTAGATTTAGGTCGGTTGGCTTGGGAACTCTGGTTTCCTTGTTGTGGAGTCTTCTATGGGTAAGGGCATGCGGTGTTGATGTGGCCCTATTGTTGACAATTAAAACAAGTAATTCAGCATCCCTGCACTCATATGCCATATGACCCTGCTTACCACACTTATGACATCGAATAGGAGTAGCTGGATCACCATTGTTACCACTGTTGTTGCTCGAGACTTGGCTCCTGTTGTTGCTATTCCCGTTACTAACTTCTCGTCCATTGGGGTTTCCTCTACCACCCCCATAACTATAATTGTTTTCATTTCCTTTTCCAATACCACTACTATTTCCTCTTCAAGCTGAAGAACTATGTTGTTGATAATTCAGACGACTTCTAGATTTACTAGGAGGAAAATAGCAAGGTTTTCCTCTATTATGATGCATAAGCCTCTTGTTCTTCATGGTTCTAGTGTAACAGTACTGTGCCTTTTCAACACGACTATCCTCATCATAAATCCTACTCTTATTCACTAGCGTAGGAAAGTCACAGATCTCTTGCATTCCCACTCGCTTCTACAGCCCAATTAATTGCAGTCCCTGTATTATCTAAACGTTGACGCGCATTATCCCACCATTGTCCAACTTCTTCTGTCAACACAAAGGTTACCAAATGCAGTTTTTGACCTTCGGGACATGCCACTCTTCTGAAAAATTTCTCAATCTCTTGCAACAACTTATGAGCTCCATCAGGATTATAGTGATCTTCAAACAGTGGAGAGATAGCCTTGTGGAATCGATCCATCACCATGAACTCATTTATTTGCACATTTCCTTGACCACCAATGTAAGTAGTTGCTTGAGCCAAAACTTGAGCAGCAACCTGTGCAGCTTGAGTAGCAACTTACGCAATAGCTTGGGATGCAGCCAAAGCCTAGAGAGCCTGCACTGTAACTCCTGCCATGGACTCTAGAGCCTCAGCAATCGCAGCGTCATTCCTTCCACTAGCCATCACTACCTACATCAATCAGAAAGGGCAATCAAATATAGTGAGACACTTAGGGAGAAGGGAACTAACTTTGTTCTACAATACTAACACAATAACGACCATAGCAACAACGCACACATGACAGAGCACACAAGGAAACATAGAGAACACATAACACATTTACAGTCTGATTGGACAAACCAACACTTATACCACTAATGTGACACCCTAAAGCCAAATTAATGTTGAAATTTTTTTTTTCTAAATTGAAATTATACAAGAAAAATGTATAAACTTCCAAACATTTTTATAAGGTAAAAGGTATGAGGTAATCACTTAACATGTCACATTGCTCCAAAAATTTGCATTAAACATAACAACTCGAAGTCATAATATTAGACAACAAAATACCTTGGAAGTACACGTAAATAAATTTAGTAATAATTGCAAATATAGTCCCAACCTGGTGTCACTATCAGAGCGGGAATTCCCAAATTAGAAGACGTTCAAAATTTACATTACACAATGCATATAATAAGAGTCTTCAAAACAAGATGGCTTTCGACACTCTGAGTGTACTAGTCATCACTTGCAGCTTGCAGCTCGTTTGGGTCCATCGCAATCGCCAAACACAAACAACGAATGGTGAGTTTCAAAATCATGTAACAGTATAAGATAAACGAGGAGGACACGCAAATAGTCAAATTAGCACAAACATGAGAAAAATTCAGGAACATAATATCAAAGATTAATCTAAATCAATCACAATAAAACAGTCATAAGGATGAAATGTTATGCATGTCCTATACTTTATACTTTTTCATCATTTGGCATCATTCTACTCTGAAGTACATGGTGAGGTCTGATACTATGCCATTACAGGAATGGACAAACAATCCATGAATGGTCATGTCCTCATAGATCCGCTCAACTCAACTACAGACACATATACGCGACAGTCGGGGTACTCTTGTATGCTCAACTCAACTAGAGACACATATACGCGACAGTCGGGGTACTCTTGTATTGCATGGTAGCTCTCGGTCTTAGGGAATAACCCATTAATCCACTTAGGAATTCCCCACCAAACATACCCCCAAGGTCTATCAATCTTACCTTATAGTTCGACTGTATCCCTCCACAATATGACTCATTCAGTTGTACTTCCACGAATCACTAGGTTGGCAGACCCTCCCTATATGATGATAAAATAGTTCTCGCCCCAAAACCTACAACACATATCTCATACTTAGCATAAGTAAATTAACACAAATCCTAAATTACTAACTTCTAGAAGCATTTCACAATAAACTTTAGAATACAAGCAAAGCATAAGAGAGTAAACAAGATCACTCCAATACATATCATTCATACAATAACAATCAGCATAAGGTTTCACAAAATCAAATAACATGCAATCTTGATGTAAATTAATTCACGACAATTCTACAAGTTTCTAAATTATATTTTAGTCCTCACTATTACCATTCATATGTTATTAATTAATTATTATTACTCAATAGGGCTCGACAATACGTAGTAAGCTCCGGATGATTATTTGGAAATTACGGTATTCCCGTTCATCCCATGTTATATTATTCTCATAAAATCGAACATCATCTCACCCCTTACCTCGATTGAAGATTCCGCGCAATGAATCATATCTGCTAACGTGTCGCGTCTCCATTGACCCTCGTGTCTAATAGTCGGCGGAAGAAATAAATCTATGCAACAATCAAATACAAATTAATTACTTGCTTCAACAGATAAATAAATTATTTACTATTTGCAATATCATCCAAAAATATATTTAATACTAAACATACTTATAAATATACAAACATAAAATAAATGTATAATTTTAATTAAAATTAAACAAAATCACATAGCATATATGTAATGAAATTGATAGTATTTATTTAAATTGATGCGTACTATATACCATTTTTAATTATAGCTAAAATAAAAATGAAGTCTTTAGACGTAAAATAATTTTAGAATATATGCTCGTATTAATATAAGTCGATCAAATACCTAGGTCTATCATTACTAAAAATTAAAATAAAAAGAACACATACTCAATATTACTATAACCTGATCATATGCCCAAATCTATCATTACAAAAAATTGACATAAAAAGAATACAAGACTTGTATTACTATAAGACAAATAATTGTAAACGAACCTTATTAATGTGTAGGGAGGAGTTACAAATAAAATATAGAAAGAAAAAAAAAAAGGAGGAATTCGGCGTTGTTTCTTTTTTTTATGGGGATTATGCTTTTGGGGACGGAAAGCACAAACTAACGCAACAACACATTAACCCATAGTTTATCACTTATATATATGTTTTAGTAGTAATAGGTTTATTTGTCGGACCCTATACTCAAAAATGGGCATGTCCACTTAGCCCATATTCCATTCTTATTATTATTATTGTTATATTATTATTATTATTATTATTATTATTATTATTATTATTATTATTATTATTATTATTATTATTATTATTATTATTATTATTATTATTATTATTATTAATATTAATATTATTATTATTGTAATTATTGTTAGGCTAAATTGTATCTGTAGTCACTTAACTTAATTTCAGTTAACGTTTTAATCTTTTATCATTTTTTTTTTTCGATTTGATCCTTTATTCTCTATTATTATTATTATTATTATTATTATTATTATTATTATTATTATTATTATTATTATTATTATTATTATTATTATAAGTTCACTCTTTTAGCGCTAAAGTTAGTTAACAGACTAGTGCAGCAATAGACAGGTTTATTTCTTGTTTTACTATATATATATATATATATATATATATATATATATATATATACACATATATATTTTAAATAAAATATAAAAGTCGCTCTATTGTTACTAACTCACGAAATTGGTCCCCTTATTTGAAAGTCGACAGTTTTGGTCCCTCCTTCTGATTTTTAACTGAAAAATGATGACATGAGATATTTTAAATAACGTGACATATGATACAATCATGTAAAATGATTAACACTCATGAAATTTGAATAAAATGCAATAAAAACTTAGCTTTCAACTTCAACTTTTTTTTTTTTAATTTAATTAATGTCATATGAATAATTAATGCATCTAAATAGTTCTATATAATAGAATTGTATATCACGTCATTAAAAATATGTCAAATTCGCAGTTTTTAGTTCAAAAATTTGAGGTAGGGACCCAAACTGTCGACTTTTGAAATAGGGGACCATTTCCGTGAATTGGTCCCCTAATAATAGAGAGACTAAAACTGCAATTAAGTCTATTAATAATTTAAATAAATCATTAAAGCAAACACAAAGGACATACACGAAGAAAATTACCGCACATGTCAACCTACATATAATAATAGTAGTGCATCATTATATCATTAAAATATAGGTTAAATATCACACGTGGTCCTTAATTTAATTTCAGTTAACGATTTAGTCATTTATCTTCTTCTTTTTTACCGATTTGATCCTTTATGTTTTTAAATAATTTCAGCATTACCCTTTAAGTAGGGTTCCGTAAAGTAAAAGTTAAAAAATCTCTCCTCCGTTCTTAGAAAAAATTACCCTTTATGTTTTAGAAATACTTCATAAAAATGTACAAAATTTGTTCTAAATTTGGTAGTAGGATTGATTCGTTAAAACTAAAGCTATGGGGTATTTATACTCCATAGACATCACTTCAGATCAGTCGCAATTTAATGAACATATGCAATGATCCAGAGGAGAGATTTTTTAACTGAAATTATTTAAAAATATAAAGGGTAACACTGAAATTATTTAAAAATATAACGAACGAAATCAGAAGAAAAAAATAAAATAAAAAATAAAAAAAAATAACGGACTAAATCTTTAATCGAAATTAAGTTAAGGGATCACGGGTGGTATTTAGCCTTAAAATATAATAATAAGAAATTGGGGTGTTACATTCTCAATGAAGTTGACTTAACTATAATTTCTTAATATAATTCCAAAAACTTATTATTACTTATAAGGTTTTCATGCAAAAAGTCATTTTTAATTAAATAAGTAAAAGAAAAATAAAAATAACAACTTTTATTATTGGTATCACCTATCAGAGCGGGCCCAAACTTGAACTTCAAGACTCATTAACTTGTAACAACTGCGATTTCTTAAACGCATGGCCAAGCCAGTAAAACACAAACAACAAAGAGGTGAGTTTCGAATCATGTTGATAGTATAATATAAGTAAAAAGAAAACACAATCAGTCATAAATAAATTGTATCATTACACAAACATTTTTCAAGGAAAAACATCACATTACAAAGTCAAAATCACTCAAGGAACATTAACACATTTAACTATAACAACAAATCATCTAAGAGAAACTATTATTACACACGATACATATTAATCACAACATAACAATCACAAGAAAATGCAATGTTATGCATGAGTTTAGACTCTACTTTACAATTTGGTACCATTTTAACTCTGAAGTACTTGGTTAGTAGGCTTGATACTATGTCACCACCCATCTAGGCTTACAATTCAAATTGGCATTGTCCTCATAGATCCCCTCAACCCAACTCAAGACACATGTGCGACATTCGAGATAAATGTTTGTTGCATGATACTCCCGACATTTGGAGTGCCACCTCCAAGTCACCCAGGAATTCCCTACCCAAATACCTTTAAGGTCTAACAATCTAGGCTTACGGTTTAACAGTCGCCACGATCAGGCTCATTCAATTGTACTTCCCCAGAATCACTAGGCTTGTCAGACCCTACTTATATGATTACAAAATAATCTTACTTCAAAAATTCACATCAACTTCAAATATCCCCAACATCTATTTTCTACCCTCGTGAGCCTAGACTACTCCATTAAGAGCATGCACAAGTTGGAATCGTTAACTATGGGGTTACTTCAAAATTCACATCACAAACTTATAACATCATTATCATCAACCATAAATCATCATCATCACATAAACTTATTACAAATTTATATCATAAATCATACATTATCATCATCATCAAATAAACTCACATCATACACCGCATCCATATTTTATTATAACTTCATATAAACTCATCTAATCAACATATGCACCAAATTCATTTGAAATCAAATATCACGATAATATCAACTACCACACATTTAACGAAATTAAATCAATCAGCACCATATAAATATTTCTATTTCACATATTAATCTAACAATTTCCATATTTGCACATTAATTAATTTATCACTCAAATGGCTATTGTCGTACGTAGCAAACCTTAGATGAATCGTTGGGAAATATGGTATTCCCGTTAATCTCACAATATATTATACTCATGAATTCAAACGATTTCTCACCCTTACCTAGACCAAAGATTTTGTGCAACGAATCTTATATCTTTATCTAATGTATCATGTCTTCGTCAACCATTGTCTCTAATAACCCAGAAAGATAATAAAACAACAAAATACAAATAAATTATTTACTATTGATAGTATAACAAAAAATTTATTTAATATATATATTAACACAATGATATATATATATATATATATATATATATATATATATATAATTTTAAAACAAAACAGATCTAAATCATATGATGCTAAATAAATAGTGTACAGAATTTTGATTTTAAATAGGAAACTGATGTATCGTATGTAGTGCAACTAATAATATTTATTTACTACCTAATGAATAATATCCACAGTTTAAAATTAAAATAATTAAAGCTTTTGGATCTTAAACAAAATTAGACATTTTGATATCAATCGCATTGTAATTACAGTACATTTAAATAAAATATAATTATATATATATATATATATATGATTTATTGACTTAAAATGGAAAAAGGATATGCTGTTAATTGTTATAAATGATTTATTGTTTTATTTTATATATACTATTAACATTTAACATTTGGTGAATCTCAGAACTTTAAAATTCAATTCGGTATTTAAGAAGGAAAATGGGAATAGGATGATTATTATATTAATAAAAATCATATGATAATTATTGAAACGGTAATAGGTTGATTGTTAGAGAAGACAGGAGCATAAAAATTATACGATGAAGATTAATACAAGAGATAATACTAACTAGTAAGATTAAAACTTTTATAATTTATGTTTTATGAGTAAATCATCAATTTAATTAATATAAAATTCCAGTGAGATTAAAACTTAGTTTTAAAACAGTAAGGAAGAAATTTGTATGGATACTAAAATACAAAATTTGTAACAATATCAAATACACTCACCTTATTATCGAGCAAGCTGACTACTTCGCACAGCATCGACAATTTCTTTTCTTCTTTTTCAGATTCAAAATCCTTTAAATCTTTGTGAATGGGTACTTTGCCTCTTTCTTTTCTTTTTTGTAAGTGCGGCGCAATAGAGAGGGTTAGTAGGTTTAGCGGCTGATGTGAAAGGCTTTTTCGGCATAGGCATAGCAATTTGCTTTTATACTTAATAGTTATATATATTTACTTAGTGGATCCAATATATGTATACAACTATAGTTAGTTGTATAGTAAAGGATAATGTAACAACATATAGACGTTTATGTGTTATTTCATTTATATTTTTATTTTTATTTTTTTTTAGAAACAAAATAAATGTATTTAATAAAAATAATTTAGATAAAATTATTAAGGCAACACGTAAAAACTTATCACACCTCAATAATTACATATATAATATCATTTATGGTAATATTATTAAAATATATTAATTAGAAATTTGAGAATGTTACGTCTAACAATTCTCCACCCGAATAACTCCAAGTTTAACAATCTTATCTTAAGGCTCAACCGTATACCGCCACGATTAAGTTTATCCAGTTGTACTTTCCCGAAATTACTAGGTTTGTCAGACTCTACCTATATAATGACAAAATAATCTTCACTTCAAAAATTCTCATCAACTTCAAAAATTCCCAACATCTATTTTCTCCCCTCATTGAGCTATACTACTCCATTAAGAGCACTATCTTTAGCACAAGTTAGAATTATCACTATTTCATCACTATGGGGTTACTTCAATAATCTCATCACAAATTTATAATATCACTATTATTGATGATACATCATCATCATAACATAAGTTCATAACAAATTTATAACATCACTATCATCATCATCACATAAATCTATATCGTACAATGCATCCATCTTTTATTATAACATCACATAAACTCATCTAATCAAACATATGCATATAATTTAATTCGACATCCAACATCACAATAGTATCAAATACCACATAATTATCAAAAATTAAATTATTCAAAATCTTATAAACATTTCTATTTCAATTTTAATCCCACAATTCTCATATTTTCACATTAATTAATTTATCTATCAAAGGGCCACCGTTGTACATAGCGAGCTTTGGATGAAATGTTGGATAATACGGTTTTTCTATTCATCTCACAATATATTATACTCATGAATTCAAACGCTCACTCACCTCTTACCTTATTTTGATGCCTTCACATGCAAATATGAGTCTACAAGCAAAAAGTCTTAGTTCTTTGACTCATTGTCCTTCAATCGATCTAACTCAACAGTTTATGGATAAACGTCAAAAATAAATTATGAGAACACACTATAAAAGGGTCATTTCTAAATTTAGTCAAGAACACTTACCTGAAATTGGAAATTAATCAGTGGATAATATAGCCACTTTTTGGCGTTTATTTCGCTCTAATCAGACTTACGGTGAAGAAGAACAATACAAAATAATAAATTCTATAAATGGAGAAGTCGAGTATTGAGAGACAATTTGGGATCATTAAAAATCTAGGCAGTTGTGTTTAATTGACTAGCTAAATGAATGAAACAACATACTCAAATTTGGATAAAAATAGAGAAAATTTAATGGGAAAGTTATCAATCACTAGTATCAATTTTCTTCTTCTTTTTCCTCCGAGTACGGCTATTTCTATTATGCGTTGCTCCAGCTCCCCACTCTTTCTCATACCTTTCCTTTATGTTGTCAATCAACTTTTTTTAATTAATTAGTTTTAGTCTTGTACATGGGTCTAACCCATAAAACACATTTTACTCTTTTCTTTTAAAAAAATAAAAATAAAACCAACAATTATCAAACTAATTTTTTTAACACTTCTTTAAACCCGATTTCATTACTAAAACATTACTAATATTTTATAAAATAAGGTAATTAAAGTAATTTACTTTTTAAAAATATATTAGTAATAACTAAAACCCTCGTACTCATAATTATTACCACAATTATTAAATTATTATTTTTGAAGATACTTATATTAAAATACTATCATCTTTAAAGAGAAATAAAAAAAATAGTTATAAAATCATCATTGCATAGCAACTATATAAAAATAAAGGAAATCAAACACAATATTACTACAATTCCAAGATAATTATTTATAAAGTAAATAATTAAAATAAGATATACCTATAAATAATTAAAATATAAAGATGTGCACATTTAACATTAGTCAAACATACAAGAAAATATCGCATTAACTACGAAAGCACATATACACCTAAAATCGCCTAAAATCTTATTCTTTAAAATATGTACGCTAAAATACTATTATTTTTTTAAAAAATATATATATATAATAATAAAATATAATATTTGTTATTTATATTATGTATTTAGTCAAATATGTACTAGATTAGCACATCATAGAAAGCACACATATAAAAAAAATTAATCATAAAATTAATCAACATATATTATAAAATAACTTTAACACCAATTATCTAGAACTTGGTAATTGAATTCATACACCTTAATAAAACAGAAACAAGTATTACAGATCAATAATAAGCATCATTAAAGTAACTTGTAACTACATTTAAATCACATAGTTTACAAGTCAATTTAATGAACTATTTGATTAAATTATAGCAGCAGTATTGAAATTATAAAATTGTTCCCTAATACGTGAAGGATACAGTGTTGTTGATTGGAACACCTTATCAGATGACTCCAAAGCAACTAGTGGCTATATTTTTAATATAGTCGGTGGTGTTGTATCTTAGAAATTGAAGAACAAATGATATTGGGTCAATCCACTATGACGTCTGAAATGATAGCACTAGCTACTACCAGTGAAGAAGCAAGCTGGTTGAGATGATTGCTAGTTGAGATCCCTTTATGGGAAAAACCTATAACAGATGTGTTGATCCACTGCGATAGTACCGTGGCTATTGCGAAGATTGAGAATCTTTATTACAACGGTAAGAGATGACAAATTCATTGTAAGAACAACATTGTTAGATAGTTACTTTCTACAGGAGTTGTTATAGTGGATCATGTACGCACTGATGAAAATTTAGCAGATCCTTTGACGAAAGGGTTAGCTAGAGAGAAAATCCTAAATACTTCCAAAATGATGGGGCTAATGTCTATAGAGTCACTCATGATGGTAACCTGACCTAAAAGACTGGAGATCCCAAGAATTTAAGTTCAATGGGTAATAACAAGTCGTGAAATGATATGAGATGAACATGCTATTATATATCAGAGAAGCATGATTCCTGAAGCAATGATAGGATGAGATAATAGAAACTTTTAATGAGATCTATACTCCATGTGGAGTGGAGAACCTAGCTACAGGAGTACTCCTGGTAAACTCACCTATGTGAATGTGGAATTGGGGCCGCTTCCTACGAAATTTTGAGGCAGAATTCCTAGAGCGTTCACTATATTGGGATAGACGTGCAAGGTCATTAATGCACGGGCTTTTAAGAATACACCCTATGAAAAGGTTGTGTATGAGTTTGATGTCAGAGATAGAGTTCAAGACTAAGAATCACTCTTATTGAATCTGAATCTTACTTACTATGAAAAGGCTCAAGTCATGAGACACCGCTGTTTATGCACGATCTTATAGAAACGTTTGACGCTATTTCAGAAACATTTTTTTTTAAATTCAAGTGGGGGATTGTTGGAACATAGAGTATATTAATGTGTGAATTTAAAAATTATTGAAGTCCCACATTCGAAAACTCTCATATTTTGAGTAGTTTTCAACTCTATAAATACTAAAGCCCCACATTGGATAGAGAACATATGTGGGTTTGCTTCAATCACTATATAATGAGTTTCAAACTCTTGTGAAAAGTACACCAAAGTTGGATGCATTTCCCAACTTTCTCTTTTCTACCATTTCTATTATGCTCGACTTATTTCTGAGTCACATCTCCCATTTCTTTATGTGCCTTTGATATTTTAGAGCGGTTTTGTACCGTTGTCCCTTCAATTTTTAGAGTGGTTATTATGTCGTAGTCCCTTCGATTTTTAGAGCAGTTGTTATGTCGTAGTTCCGTCGATTTTTGAGTGATCCTAATACCACTGTCCTTTTAGAGCGGTTTTTATGTTGTAGTTCCGTCGATTTTTAGTGGTCCTAATACCACTATGAGCGATTTTTGTGTCGTAGACTTTTAGTGTGGTTTTTTGTGCCATAGTCCTTTTGATTTATGAGTGGTCATAGTACCATATTGCGAGTGACGTTAATCGTCATATTGAGAGTGGCTTTGACCACCATATTGAGGGTGTAATTCTAGAACGGTTTTCTACGGTGCAGTAAAACTCCAATACAGTTTGTTTGGGCTGTTTTATCCTGTGGAATTCGTAGTTGATAGTCTGTTTTGCACAATATAGGCAGTTCCGCAAAACGCCTTAAAGAGAACGACCTAGTCCGCAACTCAACCCAGTAATATCTTTGGTAGCATAAATCGATTTTGAAATAATTTTCGAAACTCAAAAACAACATTTTCTCTCACTTTTCTATTTCTCATCTCATTTCCATCATTTTCCTCCTCTTTCTTCTTAATTTATAATTTTATTTTTTTCTTCTTATTCTTATGTTTTCTTTTTTTTTTCCATTTTTTTTATCTGTTATGTTTTTCCTTGAAAACTAACCTATAAATTCTTTTCGCATTATTTTCATGACTTTTCTTAATTGATTTCATTTGAGGTTTATTGTTTCTGTTGTTTTTCAGTGTGTTGAGAGAGAGAAGATGAATAACATTTTGCTTGAATTATTCAACTTTTTTTACAGCTTTTTAAAATTTAAGTTCTATAGTATTATATTTAGTGTTTCTCTTAAAGAATATTATAATGTGTGACATTTTATTTTATGATATTTGTTACTGCTATTTTTAAATTAATTGATTATATAATCATGTCTCTTTAAAGAGGAAATTTAGGACAAAATATTGAAACAAAGATAAATTATTTTAAAAAATAAGCTATTAATAAAAGTTAATTTTTGAAGCAAAGAGATTATATTGACCGACTACTTTTTTGTATTATTCATTAACCGTAAAGAAGTGACTAGGCCTATATATTACTAAACTACAAGCACAGTGACATCTATTTGATGGTTCTTTACCCTATACTGGTAAGATACTCTTATTACCTCACACCCTCAATAGTAGGCTACTTGATGTGACCTATTTTAAGAGTTTTCGATTTGTTACTTTTCATCTATACCCCTAACTCTAGGACTTTTTTATCCATTTTATTATATATAAAAATAAAAAAATTCATAATAGAAAATTTTTGAAAAAAAAAATTCATAAATATAAATATTTTCGAAATAGAATAGGAAATTTCAAAAATATAATATCATTATTTTGAAACAAAATTTACATTTCGAAAATTTAAGTAGAATTTTATATTTTTAAAACTTTCATCTTCTTCGAAAGTTTCAAAATGTATAATTACGTTTTAAAAATTTGGTTTTTGAAGCATTCATAAATTATATTTCGAAATTTTGAAAGTTCTGAAACTTTTGTTAAAATTAACTTAGAAAATTTCAAATTAATTCAA
>JBBPBP010009779.1:57974071-58022052 GCA_037974735.1 Cicer chorassanicum | reverse complement strand
AAATAAAAATAAGAATGAGAATAGTTATAATATATTAGTTATAACTTATTATAAAAATCATCCACAAAGACAAACGTTTATTGACAAAAAATTAGTTAAATTTAATATTTATTTTAATGCTATCATTAAAAAATAAAATTGTAACAAATATAATATGTAAGCTATAATCATTTTACACTTCAAATAAATCATTATAAAAGTCGTTAGAATATGAAATTCATACACAAGACAAGTGTTTGTCATTAATTAATTATTAAATTCAATATTTTATAAATACAAATAAAAATAATGATAATAATTTAATTGTAATTAACATGAAATAAATATGAATTTTGAATCGAATAATATTATTTAAACATAAAATTTGATACAAATATAATAATTTTTTGTCATTAAAAAAAGAAAGCGTAAATCCCACTGTATTTTCATAATTAGTAATATCGCACAGGTATACGGTTAGTAAAAACCTAAAATGAAAACACGCTACCCGGTTAGAGACAAAATGGTGGTTTACGTGATTAGATATTATGCATAGGTGCCGTGTATTTCGAACAAAAAAATAGTCAGAATTTCCTAAGACCAAAAAAAAAAATTCAGAATTTCCTTAAAATAATATTCAAAAATAACAAACCAACGTCTTTCTTCTCCTCAAATAGATTGTTATTTGATATATTGTTCGAGCCCTAGATTTCAATCTAAAATCTAGGGCTTCGTCCATTCTAATTCCATCTTCAAATTTTGCTTTCATATAGCTCAGGGTTAAATTGTTCAAAATCAATAACTCAATTTTGTTATTTGTGAATTAAAATGGTGAGGGTTTTGAGAAGCTGTATACAATCGATATTGAAGCTGGTGAATTCTGTGATTGGGATGGCTGGGCTGGCCATGATTCTATACTCCGCTTGGATGATTAGGGTTTGGCAGAGGAAGATGGGTGAGCTTCCCTTTGGTCACGATTCTGATTATCCACCACCGTGGTATAAATTTAATCTATTTTTTTCTTCCTTAAATGCTTAATGAGATTAATTAATGGATTTTATTGATTTTGTTAGTAGTATCACTTTGTCGAATGAAATTTTTCTTTGTTAGTAGTATCCAGCTTATACATGTTTCGGTGTTTGTCCAACATAGACACGTTGGAGACCGAAGTGTCAGTGCTATATTCTAAGTTGTTAGCGAAATTAATAGAACCTCTAATTTTAATGGAGTTGTGTATAAGCTGGATTGTTTTTAGCAGGGCTGCTGATTTAGGATATGTTATTTTTTAGGCTTTGTTTGGATTGATGGAATATGATGGAATGAGTGGTAATTAATGAGGTTCCATTGTTTGGATATTTTAAAAATGAGTGGAATGGAGTGGAACACGATGGAATCCATCCGCTCATTTTAAAATATCCAAATTGGCACCTAAAATTTGTGTGTTTTTTATGTTAGAATATAATGGGGGTTTGGTCTCACTATTTAGTATTTTTCCTGCATGAATGTTTCTTTTTTGTAAAATTTTGTACTCATTCTGTTCTGTATAGATAGATTGTGAATGATTTTCTAATTTTTTACTGCAATCAGGTTCATTTACGCGTTTCTTGGCCTTGGAGTTACATTCTGTGTAATCACTTGTTCGGGTCATGTTGCTGCTGAAACTGCTAATGGCTGTTGCCTGTATTTGGTATCCTTTTCTTGAGTCTACCGTTATATTTTCAACCTTCAGCCTACGACACACAAATATAGCATGAGTATTAGATATGATACCTGTGCAAACTAAGGATTTTTAAAAATTAGGGTAGGGCAGTATACAACAGACATATATATTATATAAGATATCATGATATCCTCTTATGACATCATCAAGAAATTTCTTAAATTCTAATTCAGAGACTTTCATTATTTTGCATTAAATGTACTGTAAAGCAAAGATTATCTTGAAAACTGCAATATTTAAGGTTACTATAATCAGTTTGTATTTATAGTAGTATCAGGAATTTTTTTACGTGGAATGTATTTGGCGATCCCTTGTGTGACTGGTGAATGATTTTAACACTTTTCACTTTATTTCACTTGCCTTAAGTATTAAACAAACCCACTAATTTTCAGTGCTGAAACTTTAATTTTCTACACTGAAGCAACTTCACTTCTATAGAAGAGTTATCTCATTGTGTGGCCATTACGGTATTAAAGTACTGTGACCTTGACTGCTTTCAGTATATGGTGTTTGTGGTTTTGCTTCTCATGGTGGAGGCTGCAGTGTCTGTTGATGTATTTCTTAATCGGGACTGGGAGGAGGTACGTTGTATGTAAAAACTGTCAGTGACTCAGTGGTGCTATTTGTTAATTCATTATATTTGTAGGGTTCTCTCCATATGACTCATTAGATAGGTAATACGTAATTCATGGTCTGACCCATTTGAACTTTGAAATTGAAAACAGGACTTCCCTAAGGACCCCTCAGGGAATTTTGATCAGTTCAAGAATTTCATTCATACAAACTATGAGATGTGCAAATGGATAGGCCTATCTCTTGTTTCTGTCCAGGTAAATCTCTCTCCCTCTTTCTTTGTCGCCCAATTGCTTGTTGAAGCCTACTCAACTAATGTCATGATTTCTTACTATTGTTTCTGAGATGATTCCAACTTTTCAACACAAATATGTTGTTTTATCCAACGGAAATTTGTCTTTAGGTTTTCAAGATTGACGCAGTCGATCATGATCCTTCTCTTAAGAAAATAAAACATAGAGAACTTTGTTTCAAAAGATTGGGCAGTACATATTTCAGAAAATTGTTACCGATGCCCAAGATCGAATTGGGGGAGTTGTAACATTAGGACTAACATGATAAGCACTGCACATCAGCAGCAACTTTATTTGAATGTTATGTAAACAAAAATGCAGGGAGGGACAGTATTTCCCTTCGATCTGATTCTTTGTATTTCGTAACTAATCATTTGAAAATGCATTTATTCTTCCAAAAAACAATCATTCCATCCAATTTCAATTTGCATATCCTATAATATAAAAAACTTTGGCCTGAAATCTCATCTTTGCATTGTCAAGATCAGCCTGTATCTATAATTAATTCATTTATTTATAGAAATTGCAGTTTGTATCATTTCTTCCTAACTGTACCCTGCTATATTTGTCCTTTTTTCATTCACTCTGCTTGTTTTGTTCAGTTTTTGGTAATCGGGATACATATTTCATGATTAACAGATTGATGTAATATGAACATATTATTCCATACATACATAATTAGTTAGTAAAAGTAAAACAACTGGTGCACTGTTCCACTGTTTCTATAATAATTTGATTGGTCAATACAATTCATGATCAGCTAGTTCATATTTCTTCTTGTTCTTGGTTACATATTTGTGTTGACTACACAGGTTTTAAAAATTGAGGATGAAGTTACTTTTGAATTTTTGGTTAATGAATGATGCATTGGCAGGGATTCTCTCTATTATTGGCAATGATACTCAAAGCTCTTGGGCCACATCAATATTACGACAGTGATGACGAGTATTCTCCTGACAGGGTGCCACTCTTGAAGAATGCTCCATCTCCATATATTGTTGATCAAGGATATGGGCATGGGCCAAAAAATGATTCATGGATTAGGGTTAGCGACAAGGTAAAATAATATTACGATTCTATGACTGATCAGGATTTTCTTTATCATTTATTTTAACTAGTTACAAATACGTATTGAATTTCATCCTTATGTAGTTCTAGTAGGCAAGTAGGCTTATAGAATGAACTTCGATCTATACTGCATAATTTGTGAATTTGGAAATGGCTATGCATTTTCTTGAGAATCTATAGCATTCATGCTAAACTATCTCCTTTTTCTTTATTCCTTTTTGGCGAACAAGTTCAGAACATAATGATACATTTTTGTGTAATATGGATCTAATATAAGCTTAACATTATATATCAGTTATCCTACTTTACCATGGGATAATGATTGGTTGTGAATCATAATTTTAAATTACAATTGTGGTTACGCTACAAACTTGATATTGCGGCAAAATGCGGCTGGTGCAGCCACAAATGCAGTTTTAATGCCATTACAGATAGATTTAAAATCTTTATATTGCAGTTGCAGTCCGCAATTTAGAATTATGGTTGTGATTGTTGTTTTATTATACATTGGTTGTCATGTCAAACCTTTGGCTCTTATTTGGACTTATCTCTTCTTAAATAATAGTCTTCTTTCTTAAATCAGACAAACAGGTAAGGCGACTGATTTCAATTGAACCTCTTGACGTTTGGAGCTGAACGAGGAAGGTGAGAGCAACATAATTCCTTTTGAGGATCTGTTTGCTGGAGATGGATTAGCTATTGAATTAATGGCTGTGGGAGAAACAGGTGCTTACTGTCGGTGATTCTTGCGTCTATTATACCAAATTCATACTACAGTCATAACTCATAAGCAATTATTATATACATTGTATGATTCATGTTTATAAATGGTATATAAATCGATATCTCTTGACAACCCTTTGTTCTATTGGTTAACCTAGTTACTCATCCTTTATCCTTTTTGGATGCAAAAATATGAAGTTTTGGTGCCTTGTGTGTGAACTTACATTTCATTACTTAAGCAAATGGAGAGGAAAATGATTTTAGTTTTAAATGTTTTTTATTCCTACAAATATACAATTTTTGCTTTTAGAATATGTAATTATTTTTTGGCTTAAATGTATATTTAGTCCTCCTATTTTACTCAAAATTAACTTAGTCTTCATGTGTCTAAAACTGGATTTTTGGTCCCCCTTGTTTTACAATTTGAGGGTTTTTTGTTCCTTCTATTTTTTTATGATATCGTATGTTCAATTATAACGTGGGAGCAACGTATACAATTGAATTGAATTTATGTCATTAATTAATATTCATTTTCTTATTTTTTATTCGACAAAGCTTCATGGTTGCCTTTGTTAATAACAATATAATTTAAGATTTATGGAGAAAAAGATAAAAATGTCTGCCTTTGTTAATAACAATATAATCTAAGATTTATGGAGAAAAAGATAAAAATGTCGAACATCATTATATTTTATCTAATTGAGTTTTGTCACATTACTACTATGTCATTAATGAGCATACTTCATCATGAAAAATAGAAGGGGACCAACTAAATTTTACAAGTCCTAAAATAGTAGGTCAAATATCCAATTTTAGAAATAGAGAGACTAAAAGTTAATTTTGAACAAAATAAATAGACTAAAAGTGCATTTAAACTTTTTTTTTGTTTCTAGTTTTAGTAAATATATTATTTTTTGCTCTTACGATCATTAAAAATATACTTCATTCATAATTTTAAGAGTAAATCAGAATATACCACCAAATCCCAATTCCCTACACCAACCCAATAATCATATGATTGTAAAGGGAAAAAAAACAACCACAATACTGCACTGACTGCATAATCAGCCTCAAAATCCTCCTACCAACACAAAAAGTTTGAGATATGATTGTAAAGGAAAAAAAACAACCACAATACTGCACTGACTGCATAATCAGCCTCAAAATCCTCCTACCAACCCAAAAAGTTTGAGGCAAAAACAAAAGCCATGCCCCAGCTCCCATCTTGAATACTAAATGTTTGGATTGACAATGATTTTTTTAGAATTACAGAGAATTATTGTGGTTTTGATAAAAACTACATTTTAGATTATGTTTGATATCTTATCTAGTTTGTTATAGTCACGGTGAATCTTGTAGCTTTTACAAAATCACATTGGTTCACTATAATTCTAACATTCAACATAATATTAAATATATATTTTGAATTTAAAAAAATCTCGATAGCACTGTAATTTCGCAACATTCACTTACAATTGTTAACAAAACTAAAACCTCCCCCCAATTACTCCTCTATCTAGCTATATTATTAACCAGTGACAAAACATCAGGTAAAGAATAGTTATCCAATTAGCATAGAAAACCAGCTTTGTTGGAGGACCCCAAATGATCAAAAGTAAACACAGACGAACCAGATCCCATAGTACAGATTTCGCAGTATATTATCACATACTAGCTGCTAGAGAACCTAATACACACAAGGGGATTTGCAAACTATTGAGCAATGGAATAACTAAATCTAAATTGTTTGGAATACAGCCAATTCTAAGCAGAAATTTTTATTTGTTCTAAAATAGCTTCAATCAAAACTTGTTTTCCTTAAAAATACCTTGATTTCCTGCTTTCCAAATAGATTAAAAGCTTGCAAATTATGCAGCAAAAACACTTCTGATTAAAAACGTATCTTGATGTCTGACATGTGTTGGTGTCTAACACTGACACATTGATTACATTCAATTAATTCATTTTTTCAAATTATTATCGATGTCAATGTGTCAATATAAATGTTATATATGTATCAGTATTCGTAATTCATAATTTACATGCCAAAGTGTTCTGAATTTTGTATTATGACCCTTTGCCCATGTATTAAACTAGAAAAATTACATAGATGTTGACTTGCTTCATTTTGTATCCATGACCACTATATATCTCTTTCACCTACTCTATCTTTTGTGAGTAATTACGCAAGCAATTCTTTCTACCCTTTAAATTTCTCTTATCCACTTTAGCGATCACTCCCACCTCTAATCTAGCAATTCTTTCTGCTTTTAGGGATTTTGTATATTATTTGAGACAGTAATTATACCACCTTGGACAATCATTATTAGTTATGACTATTTTATTTCAGATTTAACATTATGTGTAAAAAATGACTAACATTTAAATTTAACAAAGATAAAAGATCAAAATAAATCTTAAAAAATAAAATAAATCAAAATAAATATCGATTAAAAGATAAATGACGAAAACGTATATTCTATCATAAAAATATTTGTATGTCTTTTTTATGAATAAAAGGAAAAATGAAAGAAAGTCATACATTGAGAGTATAAAGATAAATCAACTTCTCTCATGGTAGAACTAAATACTAAATCTCAAACCTTTGTTGGCCAAGCAAGTACTATCCACTACAGTACGAGTAATTGTTAAAAAATATACACGTACGAAAATGAATAATATCTCCGGTCATTTTTAGAAGAGACATTGGACCAAATGTTGTGTACTTTTATTATATTTTAAAAGTTTAATTAAATTGTGTCATATTTTTAAGTGAGAAATATTGAAAAATATTTTTTAAAAAAATTAATATTATTGATGGTGAGATTTGACTTAGTCTGCTCATTTATTCTTATTTATTATGTAGTTGGTACAACCTCACTTGACACAATTGGTGAAATCCGCTACTCAATTTTTTTTTCTTTTCAATCTAACTATTATTTTCCTATTTATTTGAAAAACTGACTAATGTCAATAACACTTCAAAAACTTTAATACCTTTTTTTTCTAATTTTCTTCTGACCTCTTGTACTTTGGGAGTTGCATTGCAAATGATTAACGTTATTGATGAAAATACCTCTTGTACTTTGGGGGTTGCATTGCAAATTAAAGTTATTGATGAAAATACCGATCGAGTTGCAACTAGACTTGCATTAAATATCCGACATGAGTATAGACTAGAATCATTGCATGTGTATAATTGAGTGCTACAGATTAGAAGTATATACCGTCTTGTGAGTTTCTTGTCTTTCCAAAAGGGAAAGGAAAATATATAATCCCAGAATTTTCTATAAAGCCTGACCAAACTGAGTGGAAAGAGTGAAGTTAATCTTCTTCTACACCCCACCATGTGTTTTGGACAACCCGTAAATCCTGTTATCGCTAAGCGCCAGTGGTGATTAAAGACATGTTTGATGATTGATATGTTGGATCTTTCGTTGGAGGTATGCTGCAAATCTTGAACAAGAAGATGATGAACTTGATGATGATGAAGGTTGCACAAGTAAAATTTCAAGCTTGTGTATCACACTAAGCTTTAGGTTCAATTCGCCCCCACCAATTTATATATATTGGATGCAAACGAGTTAACCGACGAATCTCCTTCATGATACTTTGGAATCCTTGAAGTGAATTGCACATTCACATCAAGCGTATGACAAATCTCCTTCAGGATACTTTGGAATCCTTGAAGTGAATTGCACATTCACATCAAGCGTATCTTTCAATAGTATGTTACAAAAGAATGTTTCATATTCTTCACTCATGCATTAGAGAAGAATAAGATGACTAAGAATATAAAAATGGGTGAAAAAAGTGGATGGCAATCTCTAAATTTTCGTGTATTCATTCTGTCCAAAGGGAAGGCACATGCGCGGATTTGAACTCAGGACTTTGTTGTGACACACAAAAAATATAACCACTAAACCAACAACAATTTCATATAAATTATAACCAATTGTAGATACATATATTATCCAATATTTTAGAAATATCTCACATGATACGTGTTGATGTCTAACATCTACATAATACTTACACATCTTATATTAGAGAATTAATTGTTATTATCAATGTTATATTAGATATCTGTGTCGTATCTGATGTACATGTTTCTGTTAAAACTTCGTAGTGACGAATAAAAGGAAAACAAATATACTAATATACCATTCACTTTAGTGTTCCTCCTTTGCCTTCCAATATTGCTTTGCTTTTCACAAAAGCAGGGTTGTTCCTCTGTTCAGCTACTCATTTTCTTGGGTGGCTCGTCACGTGATTTCATCCTTATTATTATTATATTGAATATTTTATCTTTGAGAAAGATTTATGGTATGTGTTGCTGTGCTGAGTCCTTAATAAAATTCAGCCAATTCACATGGAATGGAACCATAAGGTCACATTTTTTTTTTTCTGTTGGAATCATAATTCATAAGGTCTCTTTAACGACCACTTAATCATACTTTTATTATTACTTTATTGAACGTGGCCAGAGCCACCTTTTTAGTTGCATTAAGTATTAATATACTCAATTGATTCGATATGCATTTTTTGTTATTTTATATGTTAAAATATTTTGATCAGAATTATCTTGATGCTGCTTTGTATGTGACTGTAACCTAACAAAACAAACTTTTTGTTCACAGTTGAAGTAGCATGGGGTAATTGGGTAAAACTGTTTGCAACTTTTTTTGACAAAAATTCTGTTTACAACTTATAATTGATGTTTTCACTTATAATTTTTTTATATATGCTTGGTAGTAATTGCTAGAATTGGAAAAGTATCACACCTGTTTGCACTTGATGAATACTTGAAAATCATTTAAGTAATACTCCTTGGAAATTGAAAGACATTCTTTAGTGTTGTTGTAATTGCATTGTGGAAAAACCCTAACAAGTTCTTATTTTCTCAAACAAGGGACAAACGGTAGAATTCGATCCACTACTAGGTTCACACTATAATTTCAGAGTTAAATCAATTTCTAGTTTCAAGAGGTATAATTAATTCAAGATGCCATCCAACTTGGACTAAGTCTCCTTAAGGATATATCAAGATTAATAATGATGAATTTTATTATCTTAGCAATGGTAGTTCGGCCTACGGAGATATATTACGTGATTATACAGAAAAATGTCTTCATGACTTCTTAAGAAAGTTTGCGTCCTCGAATGCTTTAATGGTTGAAGTTGAGGCGATCTTCTCTAGTCTTAAAGTTTTTCTTCAGCTGAACTTGCACCAAATCATTATTGAATTTGACTTTCCAGTAGTTGTCGACATAACTCATCGTGGCTATACCCCTATTCGACATTTACAACTGATTTCTGCATAAATTACTCCTCTTATCCACTTCTAGCAAGTTAAAGTAGTATTCATTGATCTTGAAGCTAATGAACGTGTAGACTTCCTAGCACATCGAACTTATTATGCAAACCTTGATAAAATAATATTGAATTCATTTTTTCCCTTTTTAGATAATCTTACTTGTATGGATATTGAGGGAGTTAATTCTCTTAATTAATTTGAATTCCTAATATAATTTTCTATTAAAAAAATATATAAATATACTAATCAATGTTGATTCATTTAAAACAGATCAATATGAATTGAGTTTTCGAACAAATGTTATTTATTTTGTCAAAGTGCTATCAATTAATGAATCATCGTATTTGTGTAGATGAATAATATCATATATTTACTAAAAATGTCATCGACTGATGGTAGATTTTCAAACATTAATTTACAAATCAATAGATCATATAAAACATTTCAACATCTAAAAGTTACCATATTTGGTTTACAATAAGTGTTTCAAAATCAAAAATCATGTATGCATACATGAAATTGATTCTCTACAATTGCAATAGTTGTATAGACCATATTAATAAAAGAAAATTTTTTCATTGGTAAAATCTAATTTAAATGATAAATAACAATAATTATATACAAATTTCTTTATTATTTCATCTAAAAGAAATTCTCTTAAATCTAACTGTCTTCACCCTATACAACAGCTATAAAGGGACTCTGTATTATATGATAACTAAAGTGGTTATGTATCCTCCTAAAGTTTTCCAACTCCAATCTACCCGTATCTTTGTTTGATTTGATTTGATCTTTGTACTCTTACACGTGGTTTGCAATTTTGCATATTGTATCATCCGGTGAACAAAATAATTCCCGAGTAAAAAAAATGAATAAAATAATTATATGAATATAAAAATAAAGATAATGTACGCCAATTTAAAAACACAAACTTAGAAGGTTAATCAACTAAATTGCAAGATGTGACGTGTCATTGTGGTTTCAATGGCATAGGCAAGTTAAAAAAGACAAAACATATAACTATAATTTATGTCTATATTGCAGAAGAGGCAATATTATCATTAAGACTATATACTATACTAATTGTAATTAATTAGGTATCAGTGAGAATAGAATATGATTGACTGTTCAAACACTCGAAACTCAGTTTTTTTTCAGTGAGATTGTTTTTGGCTTAAAGACAAATGGAAAGATTCTTATGCACAAATAACAAAATCCTTTGTTGAAATTCACCTTCCCCGATATCAAAATTTTGCTCCTTGGTAGTCAGCACCATCTCCCAGATTCCTGACCTTGGATCTCTCACATTGTTATAAAGGAAACAATTTGCGGATTTAATGTTAGGCTACAGAGCTTTGCGATCAATAATTTGTCATTAGATGCATCATAATTAACAATTAATATTTTAAGTTAACAATAATTAAAAGTACTGACCAAGAGATCATAATTCATTGGAACAAACAAAAAATAGATCAGAATTAAAATTAAAAAACTAAATGGAAAAATAATATTTTAGTGATAATTAAAGTTGACTTAGTGGTTGAAGTGAAAGAGTTAAAAAATTAATTAATATAAGAGGTTACATATTCGATCATCACTCTCAATATAATATTTACTATTACTAATAATATTAACATTATTAGCATTGACTATTTAAAAAAATAGAGAAATGATATTTTAAGACAAAAATTTGATATCAAACTAATTTCGACATCAATTTTGATAGTTGGTTGCTGCATTTCAAAATTTGGAAATTACATTCGATCAATGAATAATGATATAGCATGGTGTCTTATAATTCATTAATCATCCACTGAACACACATTTATCTATGATTTTAAATGTCATTAACAACAATTTCAGGTGTTCAAATATAAATATATTCATTAATTAATCATCTAAAATGTGTTTAAATATTCATGACCGATTTTCAAGTTTTCAAATATATATATATATATATATATATATATATATATATATATATGATATTCATTATTCAAAATTGTGTTTAAATATCATTAATTGTGATCAATGAAGTTTAAAACCGAAACAAACTGTGTTCAATAGATATAATTAATGAGTTGTGACATTTTTTTATATTCATTAACTATGTATTATCTTCGTCTTTCAATTTTGGTTCTTTTAACTTTGGACACATATATTAATAAATAATAAATTTATAAAGAACCAAATAATATATTTTAGATTTTTAAAAATACAAAAAAAAATATCATTAATTGTATATTAATTTTTTAAAATAACCAAAATTTTAAGACAAAAGTAAAATAATTAAAGAATCAAAGATCCGGTAGATGGAGTATGTTATTAACCGCATAGAAACATAATAATCACCAAGTACAAACTCATGTCTCTTGCCTTATCTCAAGGCTCAAGCCTTAGAATCTCTATTCTCCAAAGGTGCATTATTGAGTTGCTTAAATTTAAGACAAAAGTTGCTATTGATCAGTTTCAGCAGTGAAACATATACATGTGAGAGAACCACATTTTAAGGACAGTTTTCACAGCTTAACTTTAAGTGTGAGAGCATGTAAGACCTTAAATTTCTTGAAGTTGATGTCACAATATAAGTTAAACTAACTCCTTCTTAATTTCTTAGACATTAACTCATAGAATTCCAATAATATGTACCAAATATTACTCTAAATTGCTTGCTTGAATATTATGGCGCTTAATTTATTTCAATTTAATAGTTTGTCTAAGGAAAATATGAGTCTGAATTCCCAAGAGATTATCCGCATTCACGAAATTAGTATATTAGCGACTATTTAATTGAGGTTAAACAATTTAAATTTAAGTTTTGTATTTTTAATTATAAAATAAAAATCTATAATTTTTTTAAATTATCAAATCTCAATCTAATGGATCAAAAAATTTAAAATGCGTGAATTTAGGATTTTCTCACTTCACGGAATGAAGATATGCATCTATGTTTTTGTTTGTGTATACTTTATATATACATGGATGGTCCACAAATTGTTGATATCAAATAGAAAATGATAATAGTTGCTTGATAGGGCCAAAGGCCAATCAATCTTAGAATTTGTCCACAATTTTCTCGACTAGTGACTAGTGGGACATTTTGTGTCCACTGCCTCAAACTCCACTTCAAGCAAAGTACCAAAGAAATCTATCCCCCACTACTTCAAACTTCACTTCATACAAAATACCTAACAAATATATATTTTATTTTTGTCACAATGCAGAGTGAGAACAAATGATTAAGGAAAAGAATTTGTCACATTCAACAAAAAGAAGGGAAGAAAAAAAGTTAAAAATTAAGTGGGAACCAATTAACCTTTTGTAATTACATGCTTTCAAATTTTATTTTGGTAAACCAAACCAGAAAAATGATTAAGTAAATTAATGAATAATGTTCATACTTAACTCCAAATGCATTTACTGAATCTAAAGAACAGCCCATTTCAATTTAATTTTTTTTCGTTTTTTTTATGTAGACGGAATGGTAATTACAACGTGAAATTAACACATACAATTGCGATGTTTTGATTTTAAATCCAGAACAAGAAGAGTTAAAATTGTGTTTCAATTATTGAGACTACAAAATAGTAACAACTTTATGAATCAGATTCCTAGATCTATGGATGTTTAAGTTTTAAATAACTTGTCTAATTATGATTTTAACATTGTAAATGAATTTAAATGGATGATATTTTTTAGGTGCAGAAGTTCTAGGCCCTATATTTGTCAACATAATCTCATTTACAGTTTAACACTCAGTGGTGTGAACAGAGAATAGAGAACAGAGCTCTTCAGCCAACCATTCAGTTGGGCAGTGGAATTTCGGAACAATATATTTATTTATTGCATTTGCATCTCATAAAAGGTGTTCATGATTTTGTCAAAAAAAATAAAAGGCGTTCATGATATATAATCATAGTCGATAGACATGTCTGTATTAAATTTCAGAAATTATATATAAGGTCCATCAACACATTTGTATTTTATTTACTCAATAAAAACATTTGTTCAATTTAATTAATCCTTAAATTGCTTTTCAAAAATAATAAAGATTAACCATTGTTTTAATCCTTGAGTGAGGGTGATGTCATTCTAATTCTGATTTAATCAAAAACTTAAAATAACGTTTTAGTCTCTTACTTAATTTTTCTGTTACCTCTGTTAACATAGTGACATGTACATGTGGTTGTGTGATGTGTCAGTCTCTCTCTCATGTGTGCATTAGAGTAAACAAAAACTAAAGAGACATTAAATTTAATCTTTGACTGAGGGCGATGTCATTCCAATTCTCAATTCAACCAAAAACTCAAAATAATGTTTGTCACTTTTAGTCTCCCCCATTAACTTTTTTGTTACCTCTATTAATTGAGTGATGTGTATATGCATGTGACTCTGTGATGCACCGGTCTCTCTTCCATGTGTGCATCTGAGTAACAAGGGACTCAATTTTAAAAAATAAATAAATAATTGAATATGTTCAATATAATATTTCATACTTTTTTCATTGTGTTCTTCACCATTTGTAACCTTAATGTCCTTTCCCAAATTCATGTTTAGTCAATGCTTCTTCATCGTAGATTATAATGATAAGAAGTTAACCATCACAGCCAAATCAATCTTCTTTCCATCAGTTGCGAAATTCTTCGCAAACTAAGTTTTTTTGTCGGTGTGGGAAAAAGGTTATGAGATATATCGCCTAAACACCAAATAAAAGAGGAAGACCATTGTACATTTGTTCAATCAACAAAGTAATTTTAATGAGTTAGGTATTTTATATTAAAGAGAAAAATTAAATTTGACAAATTTGGGGATTATTTATTTTTCAAATTTAGTTTCAAATTTATATTTGAAATCAATATTATTTTTTCAGATTCATTCAGATTTGAAATCAACTTTACTTTTTGTTGCATGATGAATATAGTTATTGTGGATACTTTGTATGAATTGATTGAAACACTTGAAAATGATGAAGCACTTCAAACACATGTAATAGAGCATTTGTAATTGGTGTATTTGTCTTGCAAATGTTGCATATGGTTTGAGTTCATAGGCCAAAAATTGAGTTTAGTAGTTTGGGTAATTTTTTATATGAGTAGTTTATAATGTGTTTTGTGTTTGACAAGTGAATTTAGTAGTTTGGGTAGTTTTTATTATGGGTAATTTGTAATGTGCTTTGTGTTTGGTAGGTGACTAATGTGTATGTCAATTGACTTTCTGGGTGTACTTAATGTGGTTTGCAATTAACATTCTTAAAGTTATTAGTATAATCAAAATGGTTCCTAAAAAATATCACCTAATGTTAGAATAGCCCATAAAATAATAACTTAGAGTCAAAATGGTCTTTGTATGATATATCATATTGTCAAACACCAATACGATATGAAAGATCCTATGTTATAACAGATTCAAAGAGGAAGAAGATTGACTTCTCATCATTATAATCTTCGATGAAGATGAATTGATTAAATGTGAATTTGAGGAAGAAAGTTAGTGTTATGGATAATCCAAGTTTGAATCTTGGTTGCAACAATTTTTTTGTCAAACTTTACTTATCTTTTGATGGAAATCTAAATAAATTCATTTTTTTTTTCTTTTTTAAATTTAATATCATCTTGGTCCTACGTATCACACAACCAAATAGTTTTACAAAATTGTCCAAATAACAAAGATAAAAGTTAACATCATAGACTAAATGACATACTTTTTTTTATTAATTAGTTAAATCATAGACTATAATGAAAGTGATCCGCTTAATAATTGTAGTTTATCCAAATAATAATTAATCCTTAAATCTGAGATTATTTTAACAAACTAAATACAATTGTTATTGTTAACTAATGAAATGAAATCCACATGGGAAATCTTATTTGTAATTCTAGTAATTTAGTTACAGAACTAGACTCTTCCAATGAGAAAAGATAAAAACGTGTAAAAGCAAAATTTACATAAATGCTGCCTTTTGTTCTTATTCAGCATTGGAAAGACCAACACACCCTCCGGCGTCCTGCATTTTGGCGCGCACATGCGGAATCAACGCCCTAAACTACCGGTGGGACCCACCTTAAGTCCCTCAGTGGCACTCTTCCGTAAATAAACACTAAACCCACGGACAGCAAAGTCAAAATAGTCACGCGCTGCTGTACTATAAGAAAAAACCAACCCTCTTCTAACGGTCCAAACTAAACCCAAACACCACAACAGACAGAATCCTTTCCTTTCTCTCTCTCTACCGCCACCAAACTGTCGGCAGAGCTCTACACGCCACTTTTTTAGCGTCGAGCTATTCACAATGCAGCTCCACCTTGGCTCAAATCTGAGCCTCTTCTGCTTCGGCTTGGCTTTGAAACTTGCGCTGCTGCCGGTGGCGGTTGGACAACTTCAGCATCACTCCCTCGACCTACATTGGTATTCCGGAACCGCCACTTGGTACGGCGACCCCGAAGGAGACGGAAGTACCGGTAACAAGATCTATTTTCTTACCTTTCTTTTAGTGTTTGTATGTGAGAGGTAAAATTAGTTACTAACTAGTGAAGTGTTAACCGTAAGTCAGTTACGAGTTAGAAGAACTGATTTAACTAACTTTATAACTAACTAGAGCAAGTAATTTGTAACTTTTCATCCCTAACTAGAGCATTTGGCTTAGCTTCTACAAAATTTTGTGACACAGAAATTTTGCCAAGGGCACTAATATAAAAGAAATGTTTAGAGAAAAAAAGTTTACAATGTCAATTAACAATTTCTATTGGTGGTGAAGTTTTATACCATCTACATTGAAGTATAATGTTAATAATAAAAGTGAGTGTATGGATGACTATAGTATTAATTTTTAAACCTTAAGTTAATTATGATGAGAATGTGTATATGTGAAGGTGGCGCGTGTGGGTATGGTACGTTGGTGGATGTGAAGCCGTTGAGGGCGAGAGTAGGAGCGGTGGGACCAGTTCTGTTTATGAAAGGTGAAGGGTGCGGTGCTTGTTACAAAGTGAAGTGCTTAGACAATAGCATATGTACTAGGCGAGCTGTTACCGTTATAATTACCGACGAGTGCCCCGGCTGCCCCTCTGACCGGACTCATTTTGACCTCAGTGGTGCTGCTTTTGGCCGTATGGCTATCGCCGGCGAGAATGGTCAACTTAGGGACCGCGGTCAAATTCCTGTTATTTACCGAAGGTAACCCCTGAAAATTACTTTTTTACACCTTTTTCTTAATTTACGGTTAAGATGATAGTCATAGTTTTCATAAAATGAAATAGAATAAAGTAATGGCTTATTTAGATTGAGAAAATATTAATCTATTTGTGTATGATCTTATATAATGGTTGATATGAAGATTTTTTATTAATGTCGTACTTTTGCTTTTTGGGCATAACATTTAATTGATATTGATATATGCTGATAGAAGAAATATCATTGGTTTTTGGTGGGGTTGCTTTCTGAACTTTTTTTCTTGGTGGGGTTGCTTTCTGAACTTTACCTTTGTTTTATGGACTCCTTTACGAGTTCTGTTCTTTTCTCGTTTTATGTGGTGCAAACATTTGACTTTTCACTGCATTATTTTTTTGTCCTTTGATTTACTTATAATAATATATTAATAACTCAGCTCAGGTTCCTTATAAGGAAAAAGGATTTATCTCTGTTTTCACAACCGTATTTGTTTCTATAAATTAGGATAAATATCGCACAAGTTTGATTGATGCACCCTTTTGTTTCGTGGATTAAAGGAAAGACGCGTTTTTAATAAATGAATGAATATTTTCCTGTGTGATTTTGTTTAATGCAGAACGCAGTGTAAATACCCGGGGAAGAAAATTGCCTTTCATGTTAACGAAGGTTCGACACCATTTTGGTTATCACTTCTGGTTGAATTTGAAGATGCAGAGGGAGATATTGGGACCATGCATATACGAGAAGTAAGCATCTATGTTTCTTATGTTTACTTCCGTATTTCTTTTTCCATTTTTAATTTGGTGTTATTGGTTAACCCAAATCTATATGGAGAGAGTATAATATAATTGAAACAGAGGAAATAAAAAAGTGCACAAGAGAAGAACCCTGAACTTCTGATCTCACAGAGAATCAGATGCAATTCCAGCTAACAGTCTCTAATATTATGAAATAAAGAAACTGGTAGTATATTTTTTATTGCTAATGTACATTTGATTTATTTAACTAATAAAGTGGAAAGGATAGTAGTAGTAATGTATTGCATCTTGAAAACTGTTGCAGATTTTGACTGGAACTAGTTGTCTAAACGTGAAATAAAGCACTATGATTATTCACTATAGAGTAAATTTTTTACACTATAGTGGCATGCGTCACAAATTTATTTAAGGATGAAAATAATTATTTATGCTTATAAAAATAACGACTTTACTATTTTTTTTCCTTGATAGTAAAAGGGGACTCAACAGCATATATAGGAATGTTATTGGAGACGGGTCTCCTTAGATCACGTGCCTCTGTCCAATTCTTTCACTATCTTTTGCAATTGGGAGAGACCCTGTATTAACTACTATATTATCAGTGTGTGTTCTTACTCATATAATATTGCCCATTGCCAACTTCCTCTTGGTGCCTATTATTTTCTGCATAATATATGGGACCTACATTTAAAATAACATTTTCCTCTCTTCTCCCCCACACTATGATGTAGTAGTCTTGGTATCTTTTGTAAAGGATTTCATTGCCAAAAACAGATCCAATAATTCATTCAAATGGACATTTTGATCTCTGTTTACAAATAATAATTAACTATTAGAGACAAATGCAGATAACCAATATCTTGATTATTAAACTTGTAAAAATAAAGACACCGATTAAAGATTGCAAAATAAATATTATATACTATTCTTTAAATTGTGCAGTATTTAATTTAATATTAATATTATTAATGTATTAAATTTTCTATTTTTCAATGAATATTTTATTGTTGGTTAGTTATTTATTTATAAAAAAATGTTTATGCTTTAAAGCCCTACTACATAGATCTCTGTTGTGTAGGTGGGGTTTGATAACTCATATATTTTTTATTTGCAATTTGAACAATGTTAATTTGATTTATTTTAATGTTTGTTATTGTATTTTTGTTGACAGAATGGTTCAAGTGAGTGGCTGCAGATGAATCATGTGTGGGGTGCAAATTGGTGCATTATTGGAGGACCTTTAAAGGGACCCTTCTCTGTTAAACTGAGTTCCTCCACCGGGAGAACCCTATCTGCTAGAGATGTTATTCCTACCAATTGGGTTTCAAAGGCCACCTACACTTCTCGCCTAAATTTCTACCCTTAGACAATACAATATATACCCTTTGCAACTGGTACAAAAGCACCAACCAAGGTTGTTTCCTATAGTGGGTAATTAATAACCCTTCTATCTAGATTGCATGCGGTCGGTACAATTTTGACCATCAGATTAAGATTTAACGATTTAGATTTTAAAGTCATTTTAATCATTTTTATTAAATATAAAATTTAACTTTAAAAATCTGGATCATTCAATCTTAGTCGAACGATCAGAATCAGAATCCTACCAAGTGCATTGTGTACTGAATCCAAATTCCTTCCTCTTAGTTTGCTATATATACTTGTAATTTTTTTCTTTTCTTTTTACTCTAGCCTTCTTTTTTTAAAAGAAAAGTAGTCATTTGATTGCACAAGGGCATTCAATGGTACTTCTCCTTTCTTATTTCCCTTTTGAATTTTGTATACCTACTTTTATGATGTGGGACTGTTGGGAGTAAATGTCATGTAGCCCTCTCCAAAATGGAGAGAGAGCGTGTAGGGTAGTTAGTATCTTTAATTCCTTGCGGAGCTGAATGTGTGTACTGAGCCAGTTGGGCCATATTTAATGAATATGCATTTTCTTTGAATGTCTTTAAGTTTTATGTTGCTGATTTTGTGACTTATATTAAGTCGTGTGGGTCCTCATGAATGGTTTTCTCAAACTCCATTAGTCTCAATTTTGCAAAAGAAAAATCTCATTTTTCATACTTCTGTTACAATGAGGGTCACAAACAACAAATAAAACTAACAACAGGCGGTTTACACTCCCAAATTGGGTCATGACATCAACTCCAAGAATTTGTGTGTCTGATCACAGTCATCAATCAACACCACTGATAGTTACATAAGAACGAACAATCAAATATCACCGCATAACATTCCAACATTGATACATAGTCTATTATCATAACTCATTGTTATAACATCATCAAGCCTATGTTACTCATATAATCGATTAATAAAATGGGTTAATTGATTACCAATTCTCATATCACCCATAAATAACTTTTTAGACAATTTTTTCACTAACTTCATTGATTAGGTTCACATCTTAATTAATTAGTTGACATCTAATTGATTAAGCATCAACTCATTTTTCAAACGGGTTTTTGTAATTAATCTTATGTGGTGCTGAGTCCTTTGCATTGGTCATTTGAAGTGAGGTTTCATAATCGGGTTTCATCGATTAACCACTATACATAATAGATTAACCGATCAACTTAATTGATTAAACCATAATTTAGAACAAATCTAATTTCTGGATCCTCTCCTAATCAATTAAATTAATAATCCTAATCAATTATACTAACAAACAATCCAAATTGGTTTGAATTTTGAACATATTTAGCCCAACAATTTCAAATTGACACAACTCAATCTCAATTGGTTCATGTATAAAGTCCACGACTTTAAAACTCAAATACTCGAGACTTGAACCAATATTGAATATTTTTATTTTAAGTAGACCACTAAAATGGTTAGTGATTTTGTGGAGTGTTTTTAATTTGGTCTATGAGAATATGAATAAGTAAAACGGCCATTTTGATTGCTGAATGCAACCGTTTTTGAATGTCAAAGTTATAAAAATATACTTAAATATGTCTTTTGTTTGTTATTTTGGTATTCAAATATGTTTTTAGTTAATCATTTTGATCATATGATGTTTCTTATGGGCCAAACTAATCCATAAAATTACTAACAAAGAGAATATTAGGGTTGCATTTGCAATTTCGATACATGTAGAGATTATAGGTAGAGCTGAGTATGCGGGTTAGTCTGTCTCGTTTAACACGCCCCACATAAACCTTCACATTAAATGGATCAAAGTGACTCATTCACCAATGATAACGAACTGTAACATGTTTGCTCGAGTCTGCCCCACGTTTGTCCACAGTTAAACAGACTAATCCACAAATTATAAATAAATAAATCACAATTTTATATTAAAAAACTTAAAAGTTGATATTATAAAAATCTATTTTTAAAAAATCTAAAAATCTACCGTTGATAATTTTATGTTATAACTTATAAGTTGCATGAGAAAATAAAACTTGTAAATAGTAAGTATTAAAAAAAACCACAAACAATACTTTAAAAGAATTTAATATTCCAAACAAATATTAAAAGTATGAAGAGTATAATAAATAAAATGAAAGAATAATATATATATATATATATATGTATATATATATATATATATACCATAAAATTATTCCTTGTTCCAAATTATAGACAAAATTAGTTGTTTTTATTTAAAAAATTATACGAATTATAGACAACTTGTAAATTCGCAGATTTAGACTGCTTCATTCATGGTCTTATTTATGGTCTAACTAATTTTTCATTTCTAATATCTCCGTAAGCTAGAAGGTGTTTGCTTCTAGGTTGAGATGAATACCACAAATGTTGTCAAAAAATAAAAAATGCAATGAGAAATGTCGAAATATATCAACTATAGGATTTTGAAATGTTATAAATAAATTGGCCAAAAGACTTCTAAAATGCCTGAAATACATCACCTAAAATATTTTTGGATGTCGAAAATATATCGGGTAAAAGATTTTTGAATGCCGGAAATACACCGACTTAAAGAATTTTTTGGAAGATTTATTCTTCTCTTGAAATAAGAACTAGAAATAAGTAGGTGTTGAGTCGTGTCTACGCCTCACACAAGATCTTCTCTTGTTTTTTTTTTTTTTTAACGAAATCTTTTCCGCAACTTCTGGTCATTAGCTTGGACTTCTAATTGAGAGTCCAATTGTGGATTTTTTTTCTTCTAGAAACAAGAACAATCTTGCTTCTTTTTTGTTGATAAGTGTTGAATCCAGAGTATATATTTCCGTGCATGATATTTTATTGCATTTAGTTTTGAATGTCCATCTGGCTAAAAAAGAAAAAAATTTGTCACCAACGTTGTTGGTGTTCTTAAAAAAATTTCAACAAATACTTTGATAACATATATTCTTGAGTTTGATGTTGAGAAGACTTTGAATAATGCACTTGACTCCATATTTTTGATGTCGAAACAATGTTGATATCAAAGAATTGAAGAAGTCTTGAGTTTTGGTAAAGTTTTGTTACCTTTAATGCCCATTGTTTTATGGGTTTTTCTTTTGTATTATCATCATTACGATAAGATAATTCTAATTTGGAATTTGAGAGGGAAGGAGAAAAAAAATGAACAAATTGTTCAAGAATCAAATGGAAAGGGTAAAGAAATCAATTAAACCTCTATGAAAATTTTCACAAGAAATTTTTGAGAAAAAAAGTAGCGGAATAATTATCTCTCTAATATCATAACAGAATACACAAAATATTGATATTATACATGAAAGAGATGAAAATAAAGATAACTTTTGTGTTCATCAAATGAGAAAGATTATTACCATAATAGGTATAATAAACTTTATATACCCAAACTAGAACAACTAATTTCTAACTAGAGTAACTAACACCCAACTATAGTTTCTAACTTATAATTAATTTTACATATCTAATAATAGGGACAGTACATCACACATCTAGAGATCAAAATGATTGTTTAGTCAAATATAAATATTTCAATTTGGTCTTTGACTTTGTAAAATGTTTCTAAAATCCATCCTTTTGTTGACACCCAACACTAAACATTGTTAACTTCTAAGTCTATTATTGACAACCAAAATTATCATTAATTTTGTAGGCGCTCTTAATTTGGTCTGGGAGAATATTAATATTTCAATTTAGTTTATGACATTGTAAAATGTGTTTATCAAATTCATCCTTCTATGAATATTTGTTATTAAACATGGTGGTTTATGAAGATGTGCCTGTTAAATGTATTGTTGGTGGTCCTAGTCACGTCGAGTAAAATATTAAATGTCTAAAATTGTGAAGTAAAGAGAACAATTATATATGTTATCTAACCCTTGTGTGTGGTTTTTTTCTTTCTCCTTTTTGATATTTCATCATCTCTACGACGTTGTGCATTGTGAAGATAAGAATTACCTCTCGTTGCTCAATGTGAAGTGGTGGAAAGATACATGTTGTTCTCTCTCCAACTTCCATTTAAATAATTATTTTTTTTATAAAATATAACAATGATGATCATTTTGATTTAATCTAGATTGATCGGTATGGTGATATCTGTTTCATTACATATATTTTTGAAAAACAAAATGTTTCAAAATGTGTGTTTGTTCAATACCACAATATAGTTTGATCACTCCTTAGTGAAAAATTATGATTTTTGAGAATAAATTTGTGCAGTGGTGTTTATGGGACAAGGATCAATTGTTTTATTCATGGTACAAAACATTATAGAGAAGAATATATATGCAGAGAGAATTATTTGTCATCTTAATTTTACACAAATACAAATGTTTGATATTATTCTATGTGAAAATGATAACTAACAATATATTTAACAAACACGTCATCACCACCATTCACCATTTTTAGTGATGAGTATTTTCAAAAGGATGGATTTGAGAAAGGTTTTGCATTATGAACTAAATTGAACATTCACAAAGACCAAATTAGAAGCACCCCTACACAATCAAAAACTTCTTTGATTGTCTCATTGTACACTTAATGTCATTTAGTAACAAGTATTAGTAGAAATATGTATTTGAAATGTTAATAATGACAAACATAGAATGGAGGAAGATGAAGAGAGGAGGAAGACAAACAACCCTCTAGGGTTTCATAAACCAAAGAAATGAAGAACTTAAATATGATAGGATTACAATATGTATATATACAAGAGAATGAAAAAGTCCAAACTACCCTTACTATTAATATATAATAATAATATCTAATATCTCTCCTCAAACTCACGATGCATTAACATGAAACATCGAGAGTTTGTCAACCAAAACACGAAAACGTTTCATGGAATGCATCTTTGTGAATAAATCAGCAATCTGTAAGGAAGTTGTGACAAATGGTAGAGTAATGGTTTCATGCTGAAGATGATGACGAGTAAGATGACAATCAATCTCAATGTGCTTGGTGCGTTAATGAAAGACTGGGTTATGAGCAATTTGAATAGCACTCTTGTTATCGCAATGCATTGGAGTTGGCTCAGAAAGAGAGATACCCATATCAGATAAAAGCCAACGCAACCAAATTATTTCAGCAGTAGTGGATGTCATAGCACGATACTCAGATTCTGTAGAAGAACGAGAGACAATGTCTTATTTCTTACTCTTCCAAGAAATAAGAGAGTCTCCAAAAAAGATACAGAATCCTGTGGTGGACTTACGATCTGTGGTGTCACCAGCCCAATCAGCATCAGAATAAGCACGTAACTCCAATGAAGACGATGACGGAAAGAGAGTGCTCTAAAATTGAGTTCCTCGTAGATAACGAAGAATACGAAGAACAGCTGCCCAATGTACTGTAGTTGGAGAGACAACAAACTGATTGACAATATGAACAACATAAGCAATATCAGGTCTGGTAATCGTAAGATACACCAAGCTACCAACCAAAGTACGGTACAAAGTGGGATCTAGTAAAGGAACACCATCCGAGGGAGCATATTTCATATTCAATTCAAGAGGAGTATCTGCTGCTCTATTATCAGAATAACGAGCCTGTTCAAGAATGTTGGCAATGTACTTGGATTGAGAAAGAAGGTAGCCTTTAGGAGAGTAGGCAACCTCAATCCCTAAGAAATAGCGAAGAGTTCCAAAGTCCTTCATCTCAAACTGCTTGGCTAACTGCAATTTCAACTCATTGATTCCACTAACATCATCACATGTAATAATCATATCATCAACATACAAAGAAAGCATAATGCGACCATAAGTGGTAGACCTTATAAACAGTGCAGAATCATGTTTACTAGAGCGGAAACCAAGAGAAGTGATCATAGTAGAGAATTTCTCAAACCAAGCTCGAGGAGCCTGTTTAAGACCGTAAAGAGCCTTTTTTAACTTACACACTTCCCCCTGATTATGAGAAACTCCTTGTGGAGGGACCATATAGACTTCTTCATGAAGCTCACCATTTAAAAACACATTTTTGACATCCATTTGAGAAATATGCCATTGATGAATAGATGCAACTGCAATAAGAGTACAGATAGTGGCTACAGGAGCAAAAGTTTCTTCATAATCCATACCATATTGTTGAGAGAATCCCTTAGCAACAAGACGTGTTTTATAGCGCTCAACCGACCCATCAGACTTAGTTTAGATCTTGTATACCCAACGAGACCCAATAGCAAGCTTTCCAGGAGGAAGAGCTATTAATTCCCAAGTATCTATTTTGTGCAATGCAGAGAGTTCTTCTGCCATAGCCTGTTGCCAAAGAGGATCAAGAATAGCCTCTTTATAGGAAGATGGCTCAAACAAATTGTGAATAGAGGTTAGGAAAGAAGCAAATGAAGCTGAATAAGTGGAATAGACAAAATTAGGTAATTGAGTAGACTTACAGTGACGAGGAGGGTAACGAGGAGGCGGAGATGGAGGATCAACAATCGCAGGAGGTGGTTGGATAGTTGGGGGGACAAGAGGGATGTCATCATGTGGAGTAGTAGTATTTGTCCTGCAATTCTCAACATTAAAATCACTAGAAGCATTATCATTAGGACCAAATGGATCAATATAGGTTAGTTCTGAATTCTTAATAATTTGAGAATCAGAGGAAACAAAGTAAAAAGGAATGTGCTCAAGAAAAACAACATTATGAGAAACATATAGTTTTCTTGCATGAGGATCATAACAACGATAACCCTTTTGACCATCCCCATAACCAAGAAAAACACACATGGCAGACCGAGAAGATAACTTACTGCGTTCTACTTGTGGACGAAGAACAAAACAAGTAGAACCAAAAACTTTTAGAGAATAGTAATCAGGAATAGAAGCATACAATTTTTCAAAGGGAGACAAACCTGATATGACAGACGATGGAGTTCTATTAATAGCATGAACAACAGTAAGAACTATTTCCCCCCAAATCTCACTGGGAACCGAAGTAGACAACAAAAGAGAACGAGCAGTCTTAATAATATGACGATGTTTCCTTTCAGCAACTCCATTTTGTTGAGGAGTATCAGTACAAGATGACTGGTGGAGGGTGCCATCATAAGAAAGTAATTCAGAGAATTTATTAGAATTATATTCACCACCTAAATCACAGCGAAAACATTTTATAACAACATTATGTTGAGTCTTGACCATGGCACGAAACATATGATAAATATCAAAAAATTTAGACCAATTTTTCATTAGATAAACCCAACAATAACGAGTGTAATCATCAATAAAAGAAACATAATATCTAGATCCACCTTTGGTGAGAACCGGTGACGGACCCCAAACATCAGAGTGAACTAAATCAAAAGGCGCATTTGAAATTGAAACACTTTTACTAAACGGTAAAGCTCGAAATTTAGCAAGTTTACAACCACAACAATATGAAATATCACTGGTTTGTAACTTTTCTAAAGCTCCAGTAGAAGCCAAATATTTTAATCTAGTAGCAGAAACATGCCCAAGGCGAGAATGCCATAAATAAAAACTAGAAGACGAAGAATTCAAACGAAAACTAGATAATAAGTCAGCAATAGTTGTTGAGGCTGCAGTATCTGGGACTCGCTGGTCATCCAAAACATAAAGCCCCCCTATCTATGGCCTGTCCTAATCAGCCTCCTGGAATGTGGATCCTGCACATAACCAGAAGCGGAAGAAAATATAACTGAATAACCGAAATCACATAATTCACTAACAGAAGCAAGACTCAAAGTGAGATTAGGAATATAATAAACATCAGAAAAAGACAAGTTAGATGTGGAGACAGAACCAATGCCTGCCAATGGCATATGAGTACCATTAGCAGTCATAACTGACACAGACGAGGCAGGATTCACAGACACAAAAGATTTATCATCATATGTCATATGGTGAGATGCTCCAGAATCAAGAATCCATATGAAGGGGATATACCTGACATACTAGAGGAATTCAAACCTTTAGAAGAAGTGGCAGACATGGCATGTGATTGAGTGGCAAGAAGTTTTTGGAGCTGTTCTGCAATATCAGATATTTGGGAAGCAGTCTCATATGAGTATACATAACCAAAACTAGAGACAATGGTAGGAGGAGCAGAAGCAACAACATTGGATGATGGCCCCCCAAAATTCTTCTTATGTGCTATCCCCAATTTGGGACAATGTGCTTTCCAATGACATTTTTCTTTGCAAAATGCACATTCATAATTACCAAGCCCAACCCTCCCTTGATATTTTCCTTTTTGAACAGAGGAAGCAAAAATAGATGGAGGAGTTGAGAGAATTCCCTTATCTGACACACTTGAATGAGTCTTAAGTATGATTTCTTCTGCCAACAATTCACTAACTACTGATTCAACATTAGGAAGAAGGGAACGATGCAAAATACCCCCACGAAGGCCCTCAAAATCATCACGAAGAGCCATCAAAAACCAAACCAGGCGTTGCTCCTCTCTTTGATCAATGTATGGTTTGACAACTTTCAACTAAGGTGATTCCATAAGAGCCAATTGATCTCACAAATTAGTCATTGCCAAATAGAATTCCTGAATGGTCATATTGTTCTGCTTAAGGGCTCTAATATCACTTTCTAACTGATAATGTTTTGCAAAGTTAGACTGAACATACAAACGTTTCAAGTGATTTCAAATCTCTTTAGCAGTATCATATTTTGCTAGTTGGACTCTTATAGACAACTCAATAAAATTATTAATCCAAGTAATAATTTTTGAATTACTAACATTCCATGTTTTCAGATTTTTTGCATATTAATTTTCATCCCTTTTATCTGTAGGCTTAACTGAAGTTCCATCAACAAAACCCCACATATCTTTTCCAATCAATTTTTTTTTCATCACATAACTCCAATAAGAGTAATTTTATCCATTGAGGTGAACACTAACAGCTTGAAGAGAGTCATCCTTAGCACCAACCATAACAAGTAATGACAGGAAAATACGACAAACACAATCACTGAGACAAAATAAAATAGGGATAACCTGTCAATAGTAGAGTCAGCAAAGAACCAAACAAGATCACGCCGGAAATAGGCAGAACCACGCCGAAAAATAGAGAAAATCACACCGGAGACATAAGAGCAGAATCGCGCCGGAAACAGAGAGGTAGAATCGCGCCGAGAACGGAGGAAGCAAATCGGTACCAGCCGCAAAACGGGTCGCACAAATTTTTTTTTCGGGGCGATGCACTAAGCTGTGGACCACTTTACAGTAGATCCCAAAATCAACCAAAGCTCTTTGATACCATGTTAATAATGACAAACATATAAGGGAGGAAGATGAAGAGAGGAGGAAGACAAACAACCCTATAGGGTTTCATAAACCAAAGAAATGAACAACTTGAATATGATAGGATTACAATATGTATATATACAAGAGAATAAAAAGTTCAAACTACCCTTACTATTAATATATAATAATATTATCTAATATGAAAAACATTTTTAATCGAACATCAAATTTAAATATTCATATTTCTATACACCAAATATAAAACACCTTATAAAATCAAGAATCATTATAGTGATTTAATTAAATATTTTTGTTGATAAATAATCAATATAAAATATCATATTGTTGATTATTTTCATGTTTTTTCAATAAAAATAATATAAGTTGTAAATTTTATATGATTTTTTAAAACAATTCACTTGTTTGATTAGCTAAAAATATAAAAAAAAAATTCAAATAAGTGGTAAAGTTAGAAGTAAAAATATTTTCTGAAACTTGATATTATTCTATGTACATGTATAAATATTTAAAAAAGTTCAGTTCTATAATTGAATAAAAAATACAATTGTAAATAAAACAATTTAAGTTTAATATAAAAATAATTTTTTTTTAAATTAAAATAAATTTCGTCTAAATTTGAAATAAATACATGGTACATTTTAACTTTTTTTGTTTTTTTAACATCATGTACTGAAGTAGAGATATTAGTTGTCAAGAGTTGCTGTGGTGTAGTGGTTATCACGTCAGTCTTACACACTGAAGGTCTCCAGTTCGATCCTGGGCAGCAACATTTCGTTTTTACTTTTTCGGCCTTTTTTGTCCAGCTTCTGGATTCCGGTCACACGACCTTGTAACCCGGCCCATCTCATAGTTCATCTCCATTCCAAAATTTCCAATTACTGATAGTAAGTGAATCGTGAAGAAAACATTCGCGGCGATCTTCTTTGTTCCGACCACCGTCGCCGCTCAATTTTTCGACATCCGTCGAAGATCGCAACTCACTTCTTCATGCAAATTCTAACCTCAGTCTGCTTGTCTTTTCTCATATTTTAAGCTCTCTTGCACCGTCGAAGGTATATTCGCGACCTCTTTTCTCTTGCAATATTCTCTATGCTTCTCTGGTTTACGCTGTGAATTTTTTATATCTTTCATTTTAATTTTTCATATGCTTGTTGATTCTCTCTCGGTTCAAGTCGAATTCAATTGTTTTAAACTCTGTTTTTGGAAAATTAAGTTTTCACCTTTTCTTCAAGGGCGTGTGCATATTTTTTTTTTCTTTGAAGGTGTAGATTGGATTTGAGAGGTTCTTCACTTGAAGTCCAAGCTTGTTCCTTTAGTATTCTTTTTGTATGCCTGCAGTTTCATGTGGTGTTAAGCTTTTTGAAGGTTCATTTTAAGTTGATTCAAGATTTTATTCCTTGACTTCAATGAATCATGTACAGCGCTGTCGATTGCGGAAAATAGCAGATATTTGACAACACTTTCTACTAAATACCGTATAGCGGAGCAATCACAATTTGTTCAATTTCCGCTATGCTATAGCACTATGGCGCCACTACAGCTATTTGACAACACTAATCGTGTAACTTGGATTATCAGCAACATTGTAGTTGTATTGTACTATTGTACCTAGTAAGTGACGTTATTTGTCATAGACAAATTGATAAGAGTCATACCAATACTGATATCAGTGATTTGTGAAGGTATAGATATTGAAAGAGTATTAAGAAGGAAAATCAGAGTTAGATACTTGTTACTAACATTTCCCCCTTTTTAACAAATTAGCCACTAACATTTGCTTATCAGAAATGAAAATTAAAAATACTAGTAAGTATGTAATATACCAATACTGAAGCTCAGGGTAAGTATTTAGATTGGAATTTCGGGTACTAATAAGTGAATGGTTACATTTCTAGATAGTGGCTAATATTAATATACCTCTGATTGTCCATCTAATCGAGTGTGATAGGAAATTCCTAGTGAGAGTGGTACTTATTATAATGGAGCAAAATGAATTGTCTCGTTATTGAGAGGTAGCATTAAGCTATTTATACAAAGAAGTTTTATCAATTAGTCAACTAACAAATACGGATAAAATGATGCTAGTGTGCGGTATTTGGACTCACCCAGTAATATCTTCATTCGTTAAAAATCTTATACCTCTTTGTAGCGACCAACAACAAGAAATTTTAAAAAAAATTAAAAAAAGAAATAGAAAAAATTTGGAAAACAAAATATTGAAAAAATAATGGGCCACCTTAGCCCACAGGGCTTTGGGGTTTCCTTTGAGAGGGGGCTTTTTAGTCATGGGGGCTTTTTGGCCCTTCCAACATTTGGGCTGGGGCCAAGATTAGTGGGATTGCATAAATTGACAGCTTGAGCTAGCTCCAAGTAACTTAGTGCAAACTGTTTTGGGTTCTTTTGTTAGTATTAACGAATTTATGTTTCTAAATTACAGGAAAGTTCAGTTGATATCTCATTGTTTCTGAGAAGATGCTGCCTAGGGCATTGTTGTCCAAGGTCATTCCAAAGCCCTCTGTTTCTCTTTTCCAATTCAATCAACAGGTTTGTCATTACACTTTCACACTACTTTATTTTGTAGAATACTTTTACATTTAACTATGTAGCACTGACACACACATCAAATTGGCACGTCGATATTGATAATAATTTGAAAAAAAATAAAAGTACTCCTTTCCCTACTTTCTAAATTAAGTGTCGCTTTAGCAAATAAATTTTGTTCCAAAATATGTGTTGATTTATTTTTTCATTGTAACGTTAATCACACTATTCTAACTTTACCCCCAAATTAATACTTTGTGCATTACTCAAGTCATTATACCCAACTATGCATTTATGACCATTGTTAATAGTCAATAGTTAATGAGGAAAATTTTGTAAAATTGTTAGACCTATTCATTCATTTATTGTATTTCTTAATCCATGTGAAAAAAATCTTAAACAGCACTAGTTTTAGAACGAAGGGAGCAATTGAATGTAACCATATGTTTTTGTTTCGTGTCGGTATGGGATACCTACACGTTATTGAACACTGACACATCTTCAATTGAAAGTGTCGTTGCTCCGGATAACTAGATTTTTTTATTGTGTTTCAACATATTTGCTTATCTTGGTGGAAATAATTTGCAGAGAGGATTGCATAGCAGGAACAAGAAAGCCATGGAGTTCATTGCCAAAGGGTGGAATGCTTTGAAGGAGGTTGATCGAGTCATTGATTATTGTGAGCTCAATGATAGGCGTCTCATCCCTCTTCTTAACGTAATCACTTCTTCTTTCTCAACCTATTAGCCATTTGCTTCTTTATTATTTAAGATTTTATATGAGAGAGCAATACATAGATCCTTGCTTATTTGAGGTTAAAAAATAGACAGCAAAGGAGAATTTTGAGCTTGCTTTGGAGGCGGACAACACCAACACCCATGCTAGGTATTGGTTGTCCAGATTGCATATGAAATACCATGTTCCTGGAGCAAACAAGGCTGTGTAAGTCAATTTTTTTATCCGCCATTATCTCTTGTTTCTTGTGAATCACTAATCTAGATACGAGACTGACAATGACACGTAGACATTGTAATAATTTGGGAAAATTAAAGTGATTAACTGTAATCAAATTTGTCGGTGTCAGACACTGATACGTGTTGAATGCCAAACACGTCTTCCATCTAAAGTGTAGGTGCTACCTAGAGTTGTTTCTTCCTGCTCTACTTAATTTTCATGAAAGAAATGCCTATATACTATTCCAAGAATATATCTATAATTTGTTATCATTCATTAATTTTATTATTATAAATATATAAAAATCATTACATGGAGCCTTCGTTTTGCTATGAAATTGTTTGTGTTGGTCTACTTTCTGATGTGAACTCAGCAGAGTAGCTATCCACAAGAAGGGTGAAGTAAACATTAGATTTTAAAAGAAATGGAATGCTTTAATACATTATAAATCTCATTTTTTGAAGTATAATGAAGTAGCCGTTGAAAACACACCATTCTTTCCTTTAGTAATTGATGGCATTCATATTAGTTTTTTGGTTTGATTGTTTCCTGTTAATTCTGTGTCCTTTTAAACAGTTCTCATTGATTGAACCTTTCCCCTGATGATGCTATTCTGAGTTTTATGAACTTGCTAGTCTCATAAAAATACTGTTAAACATATCTACCGCTAATAGGTGATCATATTTTCCTTTTTCCCTTGGCAACAGAGCGGCAGCATTATTGGTAGAAGCAGCCGAAATGGGTGATCCTGATGCACAATATGCATTAGGTTGTCATTTAAGAGTAGAGGTGAGGCTACTCTACACCTTATATTGTGAGGACTCCATTTAAGTACAATATATCCAAACTTCAAGATTTTGAATCTATGACTTGAAACCATGACTATTTGCCGATTTATTCATTGTAGATTTAGGTAGTATTCTTTTTGTGGTTAACGAATGAGGTATATTTCTTAGGGGAGGGCAATGGTGGGCTGATGTGCATACGCAACTGCCTGGGTGGGATTTTATGTGTTCTTAACCGTGAATCAATAGTGCTTCCTTGTTTTTTTTCCTTGCCTGATTAATTTGTACATTTATAGCCTGATTACATTTGTACATTTATATTTGACTTCTAAAATGTACTTGAGTAGAATACTTCTGCTATGTAATCTTCTCCTTTTCTTGAGTTTTGTTAATGTTTCCTAACTGGATACTATAGGAAGTATGAAGATCCTGATTTTAATGAGATGTTTTTAAATATATTATTTTTGGAAACAGAATGACTATGTCCAATCAGATCAACGAGCTTTTTATTATTTGGAGAAAGCTGTGGACCAGGTATGTTTACCCTATGGAAGGTGGATCTTGTCATGATTTTGGAATGTATGACAAAACCTTATTGGTGTATGTTATGTTCTAGTTGCATCCAGGTGCTCTTTATCTTTTGGGTGCTGTGTATTTGACTGGTGACTGTGTTAAAAAAGATATTGCTTCGGCGTTGTGGTGTTTCCATAGGGCATCTGAGAAGGTAATAGAATATTTATAATATACCAATTAATCAAAATTAAACAACTAATTTTCTTTAAAACCCTTGCTCATGGTTGTGAATTTTTTCAACATTTTTTCTTAGTATTTATGGACAATTGTCCATTCATTTCTTTTCATGTGTGGTGAGTTAGACTGAGTTCATCATACATTGTAGCCATTTGGTTATGCTGTTATGAAATCCAGCTTGTGTTTCTTAAGATTTGTTGCATGTAATCAATGAGGAGGTAATATTGAAACTGGATGACCTTTTTAGCCAAATCATAATTGATGGGGAAAGCATTTTGGTAAGAGGAGTGCTAGCAACACACTCTTTTCAACACACACTCTCTAATTGGTTGAAATTCAAATGGGTCCCACAAAATCATTTAGACCCCACATAAATTTAAATTTTGATTGGACGCATTTGAATTTTAACAAATTAGAGTGTGTGTGTGTGTTGAAAAGAGTATTGCTAGCATAAATCTTTCGGTAAATGTGTTCAGGTGTATAAATATATATTTATTGTGATTGCGTTATATCTACCTAAAGACAACACATTATTTACTTTTGATGATTTATAAAATGAAAAGTTTTACACATGAAAAGTTTTAATTGTTATAAATAAAATTTAACTTAATCTCCATGAGTTTAACCAAAGTGTAAAGTGTAAACAAGATTAATTCTTAGTTGCTTGTTGAAAGATTTTGCCTTGGTTTTTTAATTTTACTCCATATATTTGTAGGGCCATGCTGGGGCAGCTATTGCATATGGATCTCTTCTTCTTAAAGGTAAGCTTGCCTTCGTGTGTTCTTCTCCATATTATTTATTATATATCTGGTGCATCGTCCCGTCCTTACTTCCTTTCAATCTACACTAGGTTATGGTGTATATTACTGATACTAAGGACCTTATTTTCATAATAAGTACATATTCAGAAACTATAGGCACCTTGCTCTATTTGCAATGCCTACCAGTATCATGTAAAAGGTTAAGTTGAGCAGTTCTACAAAAGATTTTGTTTTATTGATTGTAATTGCTGAAAGTAAAGAGGACAAAGTGTCTCTAGATAAATCATGTGCGAAAACTTTAGTACATTATTGAATAGTTATTGCAGTGTGTGATTGTGTGCAGAACAACAATTATCCTTTATAACAGACCTTCCTAGTCGAGTAAGAGATGATTCGACAAACTTATCTAAAACTGAAAATAATGATGATGAACAAGAAAAATGCATGTCGCTTGAGTTTACTATAATTCACCTAAAGAACATGTAATAGCTTAGGTTGTTGGCTTGTTGGTATAGAGGAAAGATAGGTTGGAGATGTAGCAAAGTTTGAACAATTCTGGGATCAGATTAAGCAAGCCACAACTAAAAATGGAGTTAAAAGCTATGAAACACTGATAGTCTGATACAAATCCGAACACTAGACATGACACTGTACATAGACATTGATAATAATTTAAAAAATGAAATATATTAAGTGTAACCACAGGTGTCGGTGCAAGACACTGACACTGTCAGATATCAGACATGCATTCAATTTAAGGAGCCGGTGCTAAGGTTAAACAGTCATAGTGACATAAGTTAAACAGGCATAGTCGGATACAATCCATCACCATCAGTTTATAATAGTATATTAGAATATCTTTGCTTCACTGTACTTTGTTTTCTGGCTCAATCTGGTGGGTTGCATGCGACTTTATGATGTCCTGTTTATAGTCTTATACTAATAAAAGAACGGATATTGTGCCTCAGGTGTCAAAATTCCAGAATCAATAATAAAATTCAGTTTGAAGAGAGGTTCAGCTGCTCAAAAACGAGGAAAGAACAAAGAAAGTATTGCAATTGATCCAGTAGAGATGGCAAAAGAAAAATTTCAGATAGCTGCAAAAGCAGGATGTGATCTTGGATTCAAATGGCTTGCAAGGTTAGAGGAGGAAGAGAAAAGGTTACTCACCCAAGAATATTAAGATTAAATTAGGAAATGCAGTTTATTTTTGTATGCAGAACAATTGTGTAATTTATAGGAGTTAGCTTTTCTATAACTAATGAAATACCTTTAGAGGAAACGATCAAAAATTAAATACATAAGATGTTAATAAATTTATATTTTCTATATATGAATTTTTATACTCAATTATAATATCAATTATTGCGTGTACAGAAAAAATGTTAATAATTGATATTTGCATATTTTTTAAATAAATATCAAAATCTCGATTTATCAAAGGTGGGATTTTGCACAAAACACATGTATATATATGAATTATAAAATAAATAAATAGCATCAGTATAATTAAATCAAATCATTGCACAAACATTACTTTAAGCAAAGTCTTGAGTTCAATAACACCAAAAGTGCTTAGCCAAGTTCTTGGGTAGAGATTAATCACTGGCTTGTCAATAAAATAGTCATGAAGTCTTTGTGAATGAAAAAAAAAGTTTTGTTGTCTTAAATGTATTTAGTTGAAGAGTTAAGTTAACTTGAATGATTAATCTTTGCGGGTGTGCGTGAGATTCCTTGATTTAAAAAAAAATATATTTATTTGTCATAATTAGAATTAATTCAATATGATTTTTAAATACCTAAACTGTTTTGATAAAAAGAAAACTATGTAGATATAGAATCTAACAATAACCCAGAAGGATTGAAGGAACCCATCCACCCCGTCCCAACATGCAAACAAAAATTGTCACATTTAAATGAGTTATATATGTTTACTCCATATCCTCAGTCCCAACTAGCATCAATTTACATTTTATGTCATTTACACATTATTTATAACTTTTTTTTTTTCTAACAATTGATAAATGATTCAAGTCCTTTATTGTCAGAGAAGACGCAGGGGAGGGGTGTGTGGCTGTGTGCATGTTGACTCCCTCCCCCTAAAATATAAATAAAAAAAAATTATGTATTTAATCTAAAAATTAATAAATATATAAACTTTGATTTGATTAACTTTTGTTTGAACATATAGAGGGAGGAACAAAATGATTAATAAAGCAGCACCCCTTTGGCTTTGGCAGTAAATGTTTCCACACTCAAGTGCACAAAGCCTCTAACCCTTCTCTCACTAATGCATCCAAAATCAAAATGCACCTCTTTTGGAGTGTCTCCATTTCTTTCTTGCCTAAAAAGAAGAGTCAAATATAAAAAGAGTCAAACCAAACACACTCCTTGGAATAGGCAACAAATTACCTTATTTCTCGCCTTAGCTCAATGTCCCCACAATCCATTGAAAATCAAGGTATTTTTGCTATGCCAAAATCTTTTTCATTTTCATTCTGTTTTAATAAACTAAATATAAATAAAAATAGTAGTAGAAAGAATTGAGTTTAGTTCCATTCAGATCAAGATTGTCTAAATTTTTCAAAAGTTTCTTCTATGATTTTTTTAAATAATTTTTTTTTAAATAATATTAACAATAATAATTGTTAAAATTTGTCAATGCCCATATCTGGATCTTTTTTAGCAAGGACATCATCCTCATCAACAGTTAGAAAAAGAACCCCTTTTCACTAGGTTTAGTCCTCTGCTATCTTAGCCCTACTGCCCCTACGTATGACAAAAACATAAAACACACTTAAAAGTAAAGCATTTCAATTTATAGTAACAATAATCAATTTCTAAATGCTGTTACCTCAGATGGTTGCTCTTCTTTCCACATTTCTCTGCTTGATTTTATTTCATTCATTCAACATTGTTGCTTTCAAGGACCAACAATGGATGAAAGCCACTGCAACTTATGCTAAAGACACAGAAGGATCACTAATTACAGGTACTTCTCTTTCTCCTCCTTTGATTCTTTTATATATACTACTTTGTACTTAAATAAAACCAAAAAATACATGTATTTAGTCGAAATTTTGGATCAATATAGATATACTCTTTTACTTATGCATAGCAACCTAGGAAACAAAGATACTAGACACGATGTTGACAATGACACTTCAAAACGAGTAATAATTTTAAAAAATTAAAGTAATTTAATGTAAAAAAATGTGTCACAAAACGTTAACTGAAATTAAATTAAGGGGTCATGCAATTTAACCTTTAATATAAGAATGTCAGTGTTATGTCAGTCAACAGAAACATTTCAATATGAAATGTTGAGAAAATTGAGGTAGTTGAATATGGCAACATGTGTCGTGTTGTGTTAGACAACTGACACACTTTCAATATGAAGTGTATGTGGTACATAGATAAGAACATTAGTGCTTAGTAGCTTTGTTTTGTCAAATGTAAATGGTTGTGTTATGAATGTGGTGCACAGAAGGAGCTTGTGGTTATGGAGATCTCCACAAAGCAAGCTATGGAAAACACAGTGTTGGATTAAGCACTATTTTGTTCAATAGAGGGAGTACATGTGGAGCTTGCTATGAGATAAGATGTGTTGACCATATTCTGTGGTGTGTGCTTGGAAGTCCACCTGTGATTGTTACTGCCACTGATTTCTGTCCTCCTAATTATGGTCTCTCAGTTGATTATGGTGGTTGGTGTAACTTTCCAAGACAACATTTTGAATTGTCACAGGCTGCTTTTGCTGAAATTGCCAAGGGGAAAGCTGATATTGTTCCAGTTCAGTATAGAAGGTAGAGATAGATTTTTTTTAAACAATGTTATTAGATTGCTTTTGGATAAAGTTAAACTTGATAAACTGTTTTTATAAGCTATTTATATAGCTAATTGAAATAAGCTAAACACACTATTAACATGTCATAAGTTTTTTTTATAAACTTTTTCAAATACTTCGAGAGATACTTATGTCAATAAATAAACTCAACTAAGTACTTCTTATGTCTAATATTAAGTGTTACTTTAGGTTATTTTACACTTATTAAGAAATGTAAATAAATAAAGGTGTAAATATGTTTTTAGTCCTTACAATTATAACATTTTTTGATTTTGGTCCTCGTGAGTTTTTTTGTTTGGTTTACATCCCTGCAAATATAGTTTCATTTTAAAATAGTCCTTTCGTCAAATTTCTATTACAAAAACACTAACACCTTTAATTTGTTTTTGATTCCACCAAGTGTTTGTGAGAATGTGCAAGTGAAGTTCTTTCTTCGTAGTGTTTGCTAAAGAATTTGATAATGTTAAACACATACTCCATCATCACCGTCACCATCACCATCATCATCACCAACTTGCCCATGTTCAAACTCCAATTCAATCTCTTAGTGACTCCATCTACAAACGACACCATCATTTATCAGCCCCAGCCCCAGCCCCAACCCCAACCCCTGCCCATGTTTCACACCACAGCCAACATCACCATCACCATCACCATCACAAATCAACTCCAGCCCTATAAATCATCAGCCCTAAGCCCAGCCCCAACCCAAGCCCATGTCCGCGCTCCTTCTTTAACCCCTACTCGTCCTCCCTTTCCCTTTGACACTGCAACTATCTCCTTGTCCACTAGTTATGAAGAGGGTTTGGATCATAAGCACAACAAACACCACAAACATCATCACCATCACTTTTCATCCCCAGCCCCATCCCTTGCCTAGGTTTACACTTTTTCTCCCACTATGCATCCCATGCTTATGTTATAGACGATTGTTGCAAGAATTAAATTTAACTAAAAGTATTTTTATCGAGGTAATAGTATACCTAATTTTTTTTTAAATAAAAGTATGTTTATGGATTTAACAATATTTCTGCCTCTAATTCTTCTAGTATGTTTTGTATTTCAAATCAATTAAATATCTAGTTTATATTATCAAATTACCTATGTTTTGTATCCAATGTTCTGTCAGTAATTCATAAAATTGATCACCTTTATTTTCATAAAATTGATTACCTTTATTTGCTTTGTTAAATTACTTTGTACCCACCTTTCAAAAGAATTCCTCTGTACCTTCCATTTGTTTTTGGTGATGATGATGGTGATGGTGATGATGGAGATTGAATTGTTGTTGTTATGTTGAATGAGGAGAAGGATTTCTCTGTTACACATTCTCACAAACACTTGGTGTTAGTGTTTTTGTAACAGAAATTTGACGGAAGAACTATTTTAAAATGAAACTAGATTTGCAGGGATGTAAACCGAACAAAAAATCTTACTAGGACCAAAATCAAAAATGTTATAATTGCAAGGACCAAAGACATATTTAAACCATAAATAAAAGAGTGTAGAAATTTTTTAAAATTATCTTTATTAATCATTGTCATAAATGTATAGTAGAGAATAATGAATTTTGTGAGTGATACATACTAATTTGAGGGTAAAATTAATATTACATAATAAACATAAAGTGACACTTAATATTTTAAGATATTTTTCTTTTGTTAATGTGACACTTATATGAGAAGGAGGGTGTACTTCATAAGTAAATTGATACAACCTTTAATGTTGAAATGTGATGCAGAGTGAAGTGTGAAAGAAGTGGTGGGTTGAAATTCACTATGAGTGGAAGTTCTCATTTCTATCAAGTCCTGATTACTAATGTGGGATTGGATGGTGAAGTGTTTGCTGTGAAAGTGAAAGGATCAAGAACAGGATGGATACCAATGGCAAGAAATTGGGGAATGAATTGGCATTGCAATGTCAACCTTCAACATCAGCCTTTGTCCTTTGAGGTAACTAGCAGCACTGGAAAAACACTCACATCTTACAATGTAGCACCACAAAACTGGCAATTTGGACAGACATTTGAAGGAAAACAATTTTAAATGTATATTTGAAATTACGATGTGTTTGATGAAATCACCATGACAATGGGATTTTTTTTTAAAACTTTAATACTCTATAGTGTAGCTTTTATTAAAATTACGGTAGCATATATGATTTTGCAAAAATCAATGTCAATCTAAACATGCACTTAGGTTTTTTAGCACGGTTAGATTTGGAGATGTGGATAGGATAAGTTTTGTTAGGCTTGAATATTTAAGCTACAAACTATGACTCATGGTTCATGATCAAGATGTTTGCTCATGATTCATGATCAAAGATGATTAAAGAGCATTTTGTAATAGAAAATTGAGCCAAGTGTATACATGACACCAATTCCTATTTAGCCAAAATGCACTCATTGACGTTTAGCATGTTGGTCTTTGGTCTCATCTTGTGCCAACGCATTTATTATACAAAAGAAATTGCATTTTTTTTTTTTTGTGAAAACATATTATACTATTTTCAATTTATGGTGGGCAGCTCGCCAAGCCTGCATCTCGAAGAGAGTTGGGTTTGGATAATGCTTGTAAGAGTTTTCTACCATGCACCCCTTCCTATACTTGCCACTCCCAACTCATATGAAAATACAATTTTGTTCTTTTAACTATTTAAAATAAGTTTCGAAATTGATAGTTTAGGAAGTTTAAAATTTTCGAAACTGATATTTTCAGAAGTTTCGAAACAAGCAAATTTTCAAAATTTTTAAAAATTAAATTTTCGAAATAAGGATACATTTCGAAAATTTCAAAACCTTATAATGTTTTAAAATTTGAAGTTTTGAAAGTTTTAGTTTTTAAAATCACGTCTACGACAATGCTAACGAAGTGAACGGTTTGCTTCATTCATTCGTCGATATGATGTTGTGGGTGGAACTCTATCGGCTCTATCGCCCCCAAGACCTCTGGCGATAGTACGAACAATTTCCCCGTTCGCACCTCTGGTTCTAGGTACTGCAAAATTAAGTTAACATAATTATTATATCAATAATTTAAAAAAATGGAAAAAAATTACAAAAATTTAGAAAATTTTGAAACCTTTAAAAGTTTCGATTAATTGAAATATTTGAAAAAAAAATTATATTCCAAAAGTTTCGAAGATTCTGGAAATTTCTTATTTCGAAAATTCTGAAAATTTTCTATTTCGAAAGTTTTGAATATTATGGAAATTTTCCATTTCGAAAGTTTCAAATATTCTAGAAATTTTTATTTCGAAACTTTGAAACTTTCGAAAAATCTGAAAATTTTCTATTTCGAAAGTTTCAGATTGCTCGAAAATTTTGAAACTCTAGAAATATCACTTACTTTTTGGTTTCAAAGATTTGGAAAGATTCGAAAGTTACGGTGATTTCTTTAAATGTTCGAAAGATGAGGGAAAAATTGAGAATTAAATGTTTGAAAGAGGGAGTAAAAACATGAGAGGTAAAACTATTTGAGGTTTTTATAGATAGTTAAAAGGGTAAAATTGTATTTTCGTATGGATTGGGAATGACAAGTATTGGTGGAAGGTGGCAGGTGTGTGGTAGAAAACTTTGTTTTTAGTGTTCATAATTTTATAAGGTTTATTCAATCCGATTCGATAAAGCTCAGAACCTATTCGAACTAGTCTTAATTAGGATGGTTTATTTTCACCACTCTAATTGTATGGTACTTTTTAAATTTCATAATTAAATCTAAATTCAACACAATCACTATCCTTGATAATGCAATTGCAATAAATATATAAATAAATAAAATCATTTATATTAAATAAATAAAATATTTTTTTTTGTTATTTTTTTACACAAATTTTTATATAAAATTTCAACAATAAATTAAATAATTAATATAGTTTAAATACGTTGAGTATTTTAAATGTTATTATTAACTGTGATTTTCAAATATAAATATATTATAAATACATGATTTTCAGGTGTTCAATCATATACTCATTAACCTTGAAAATATTAGTAAAATACATATCAAGAAAATAAAATTTTAATTAGAAGAAAAAGTAGGTGGAAATGATATCATATTTTAATAATATTTTATTACGTCATAAAAAGTTAAAATAATATATTTTAATGGTAAAAATAGGTGAAATTTGAGAGAGAGATGATGCCTATCAAAATCCCGCTAATAGGAGTATTTATTTAGTACTTATTCTTCTTAGGTAAGATCCAATCATTGTGGATGGTCTTAGGTTTTGTTCTTAATTAGACAAAATCCAATCCGACTTTTTACCTATCCCAAAATAGTAACCCATCTCAGACAATTAGGATTTTTACCCCAAAACGACATTTCGCCGAATCCGCCAGTAATAATAGCTATTCATTTCCCCTGTCCCCCCTGCTTTGAGAATCATTTATATAAATAGTGCCCCGCCATTTGAAAAGGTACACATTATTCTCTCACCCAACACCTCTTAGAACCTCGAATCAATACTTACTTGAACGTTAAAGTGTTTGTAGGTACCACCCATTCGTGGAAGTCCAGACTTTCTGCCCATCCAAAAGCCGACCATCGTCTCATATCTAGTTTGAATCACCAGCGCCATCTGTGGGAATAGGTTTCCTTACTTTGCTAAAAATCCAATTCATAACTTTCTAATGGTTGGCAATAAACGTAACAACCCTAAAAAGAATGTGAAATCCACGGTTTAACAACCAGATTATGGGACCACATTGTCCACGTCTAACGAGCTTCCCGTCAACAAAGACAGGCCTGGCACAAACACCAACTTTGGGATGGTCCATAATGGAGGAGCGACTCTTGACGAGCTTGTCGCCTTGATTTGGGAACATCCCAAATGATCATGGAACATAACCACCATTTCATTGTTGTGGATAACTGAAAACCAACCACTCTGACGGTGGTAAATTGCTAGAAGACACAGGAATTCAATGAAGGTTTTGTGAAATGACGGCATCACGATGCTTCGCCGAGAAGAAGAGTCCGGAGGTCATCGACTTCGGATCACATAAGGAGTCCTCTGCAAAAGTCACTAGATCGAGGACATCCTAGAAGGTCCTATGAGGACTTCCCACCTAAGGAGGTGCGCCAACGTCGACATCGCTCACGATCAAGGTCACATTTCGTCTCCTTCCAGGCTCACACAAATGGTTGGGAATCACGCGAATCTCGATAATCTTAGGGACCCTTCACAACAAGAATCAGGAACTCTAGAATACCTAAGGTGTTGGAGAAACCCTTGCACATGTACTCATATGACGGGACAACTGATCCCTATGAACACATAAAAAATGTTGAAGCCATCCTCGAATACCGAGGAGCGGAATGACCCATCAAATGTCGTCTCTTTGCCCTCACGTTGAAAGAAAGCGCGATGACATAGTTTAAGGGTTTACCCTTAAACTCCATCGATTCTTTGGAGGAATTTTGCAGGAAATTCACCACTCTATACACGGCGTCCCTAAAATAGCCTGATGTTAGTGCAATAGCGGTTCTAGTTATAATCCTCTAATTGATGTTTTCATGATAACAAAAATAAACAAATAAGGAACAATTATCCCCTAACTATATTTTCTAAGTGTTCAAATTAAGTTAGAAGACAAAGATTTGTATTAATGATTATCTATTTTAAGATAGCATAAATTATGAGTCAGTTAGAGATAATAATCTAAGTGTTTCTAACACAGAATATTATCACCTAATAAACAAATAATTATGTTTACTAATAGATAAAGTCATAATATAGTAGTAAGAAGTATTTCATTATGCGAGCCACAGTCCGAGTCAAAACGTTAGAAGCAAAAAGAAATACAAGTTATTGTTCTGGTAGCTATATCCTCTGGTGATTGAACCACGACAAAGGAACACTAAGACTTCGCCTCTATTCTATATTTTGAGTCTGGTGCACGCGCTCTAACATGCACTCTTGATAATGCAAGCTTCAGTTGCCTCTGGTAATGCAAGCAACGCTCTAGCTCAGCTGCCTCTGATAATGCAAGTAATGCTCTGGCTTAGTTGACTCTAGAAATGCAAGATATGTTCTGTTTTAGTTGCCTCTGATGAATTCAACTATGCTCTGATTTGTCTGCCTTTGATGACTACAATTTGCATCTATTCCTCTATCTCTAAAGAAATTCAACGTTTCGAAGAAAGTCAACGCTCTGATGAAAACTCAACCATCTAAAGAGAGTCAATGTTCTGATGAATGTCAATGACATGATGATAGCCATTGCTCCGAAGAACACAAAGCTTCACACATCCTATGATAATCACCTTGAATCTATTTTGTCTGATGGTCTATGAGACATGCTCTGATCATTGTATCATTTGCGCCTTCTGTTTTTCCATACAAGATACAATGAGTGATTTCAGGGATTCGTTTCTAACATATTTTCAATGGGAAATCTATCTCCAAATATTTGGTACGAAAATTCATGATATATAGACTGATTTTCTGCAATCAGTACAAAGTCCAGAAACCCTAAAGACCTTCAATGCTAATATTCTCAACAGACACTTCTTCCCTGTATTTAAGAAGAAATCTTCCATTCAATAAGGTGTGAGAGAGACAAAGAATAAAAAGGGCAATGTGTTATGAAGAAATTCTGAAAAAGTTAAAAACACATCAAAAGAATAGTACGAATGAAAAATCTTCTCAGTAGAGAGTTATTAGAATTGATGTAAATTCATCAAAGTATTTTCATAGACTTAACTAATATAGGAATCGATATGTAACATTCTCTCAATGAGAGTTGGAATCCTAGAAATATACTGTGTCAATTCAAACACAAACTTAAATTGATGTAAATTAGCCCATTAGTGGCAACAACTCTCTCACCCTCAAGAGGTACTTGAAAAGGTACAACAACACTCATGAACCTCAACGACAGTTTGCCATAATGTTGAAGAAGGGTTCTGACGATGATAAGCTGGAAAGGCTAGAGAAAAATACTCAAAGCCTAAAAAGGGAGAGTAAAGAATACTTGGAAGCCTAAATAGCAGAGTAAAGAATACTAGTAAGCCTGAAGAGGTAGAGTAAAGAATACTTGTAAGCCTGAAGAGGGAGAGTAAAGAATAATTGTATGTTATTGTTGAAATAGTGGATTAAGTCATTGACTATACTGAGGCAAAATCTCTCGGTAAAGGGAGAACTAGATGTAGCAAATGTTGTGTGGTGAACTAGTATAAAAATATGTGTTTTCCTCTCTCTTTCTCTGTTTCCCTTATCTTAGTTTTTTTATGATTCAACCTTATTCTTACTAAACCTAATTTATAAGGGTAAGTTGAATGTTTTGAAAAATAACGTTTTTGTGCAAAGCAATCAAAATATCTTTTAAAAATGGCATAACACAATTCAAATCCCAAATTTCTTATGTTTTCCAGCACCTTCACCTAAGACGATTGATACCCTATTGGCAATTGTCCAGGGAAGAGATGAATCCTTCTAAAACTACATCAAACGCTTCAACAAAGAAGTTGTGTTCATCAAAGAGGCAAACGACAACATGATGTTGTACTTAATGAAGGAAGGCCTCATCGAGGGAAGTCGTTTCATTGAAGAAATTGGGTTGAAAAAGCTTATGACCCTGAACGACTTCGTTGCCCGGGTACACACCTACATCTAGAAGAAAGAAGAAATCAATGCTCAGAAGATATGCAGGGGCTGTTAGAAAAAAATTGGTTTAAAGTATTAAGACCCTACTTGTTTTGATGATAACAAAATCGGTTTGTGGGAACAATTTAAGGCACTAATGTTTTAATTAAGTGTGTAGTTTCAAGACAAAAAATACTATGCAAAATATTGGGATATATCCTCTGATGATTGGTAAAAAATATTTGGTAAATTACGCAGTCCAAAACTGGTGAAAAAGGGTCTATGATATATTGCCTATGATGGTTCAAGTGATAAATTGCCAAGACTGCCTCTGCCTCTAATTCAGTTTTGCTCAGAGTTGCCTCTGGAGATAAACCAAGCGTTTGATTTCCTATTCCTCTAATAAGTTGTCTCATGTGAAAGTCAACGATTGGGAAAAGTCAACTTCAAGAGTAAAATCAACATTTTGACAAAATTCAATGTTTGGGAAAAGTCAACACCTATGGTGAAAGTCAACGTTTGGAAAAAGTCAATATGGGTCTGATTATCAACACTGCCTCTAATAATCTACCTCTGACAATTTGGGTTTCATAATCTACTGCCTCTAATAATCTGCTGCCTCTAATTTTTCTAGGCCTCTGATCTAGTACATTCTGCTTGATCTGAACTTAATTCAAAATACTTGAAGTAATTCTAAGTTTTCAGATTGAGCTCAACGGTCATATTTATCTTCAGCTTAACAACTGGTGAAAACAATGAAGATTCATGTTGTCTTTTCCAATGAAGGACACAATGCCATACCTTGAAGGACGAAGACAATGCTGTAAGGCTTCTGTAAAGGCACACACATTCTGAGCTAAAAAAAATGCAACATTTTCGAAAGAGAAACAAGCAAAACATTGAGTTCGAATTTATTCAAATATATCGAAGTAGTGAGAAAAAAACATTATCTTGTAAACATCCTCTAGTGATAGGGATTTTTCAGCAAACACAAACACTTATTCTTTTGTAACCAAGCTCCGTAGTGGCTGGTTGTTTTCCTCAACGACTTGATAGTACTAAGTTGAAAGTTGAGAAGACATTGTTAGAACTTGTAATTCATTCCAGTAGTGGGTTCCATTTACTCAACAACTTCACGGTACTAAGTTGGAGGTGATAAGATTGAACACGGTCATTGTGACTAACCCATGTTCAAGTGTAAGTATTGATTCTAATGGATTAAATCCTTCAGATGAAGGGGCTTGACGTAGCTACTGAGTTAGTAATGAACCATGATAAATTGCTGAGTCTTTTATCTTATCTTTTCAGTTTATTTACTTCAGTTTTAATCTTCAAAAAAATAATTTAAAAATAGTAAATACAATTCAAACCCCATTTTCTTGTATTTCTTGACCAATAGGGGCATGTCCAACAATGACATCAAGAACATAACTGCTGACATCCCCCGACGATCTCCAGTCAAACGCAAGCAAGAAGAAAAAATACGAAAATATTTGACAAACCAAGGGAGTCAGCCTGATCGATATATTGCATATACCCCACTCAACGCATCTAGAGAACATATGTTGGATGAGTGCGCCAATGCACTATTATGGACTGGACAAAGCCCAATCTAACTTCTTACTCGATAATAAATAGTAACCCATCTTAGATAATTAAAGGCGAAGAAACACTTAGGTTGCTTGAAAGAAAGCCAATTATGTGGTGTCTTAATTCCAATGAAAACCCAATATAGAAAGAAAAAAAAATAGGCCCATTGTCGGGTTTGCATCAACGGAACCACAAACCCATTGGAAAGCTTTCACGTAGGCAAAAGAATTTGAATGAATTTGGGAGGAACACAGGTTGAGGTACTGAAACACATCCTTCTCAGAGTAGGTAAAAGGAAACCAGAATCTCATATCTCTGAATATAACGTTGTACACGGGAATAGAGACCATAGTGTACTTCGAGCATATATGTTTGTCATTAGCTAGAGCTAAAACTTCCCAATAACCAACATCGGTACACACTTCCGTGAACCCATTCTCCTGGATAGTTGTAAAAATAGATACTACCTAAAGGGTTCATGGGCTACCCAGGCATAACTCCCTACATCAGATGGGAGAATCAAGTCATGTAGAGAAGACGCCTCATTTACCATGTCAACCTAAAAGGATGAAAAGGAAGATAATGAATTTGACATTCAAATTCTCATCTCAAAAGTTGTTCCCAGAGTGAAAGGTTCAAAAGGAGAGCCACCATGCCAACAAACAACTGGAACGACGGAGCAATAGGACCACACTGATCACCACCACATTAATAGCGTCAAAATACCTTAACCTATGATTACCTCAAGCAAAAACACTGCGTTCCCCAAACCCAATCTACGTCGGTGGTAGGAACCTCCGCCTCACCTAAAACCATTGCCCACAATGGTAGAAAAGTTCACCCACTACAATGGGACCACTGGCAACCACTATGTGCTGCCATGAAAATGCAAGTGGCCAAGAAATTGAAGAAAATGCAAACTATGAAAAAACTCAAAAAAAA
>JBBPBP010009779.1:57948383-57965671 GCA_037974735.1 Cicer chorassanicum | reverse complement strand
ACACTATTTTGTGTTGTAATTTTATTCTTTTAATTTCTATAAGTTTGTATTTTCAAACATTGAGAAACTAATTTGTGTATTCGGTCAACAATTATTTGAAAAAACAAAATAGAATATTTTTTTTAGTGAAGTCTCATTTATATCTCTCACGAAAATATAAAACCATGTTAATCCTAAGAAAAACTCGCAAGTTTTGGTCCTTTTAAAAAATAAATCGGACATATTAATTATTCCACCAAAAATATCATAGACTTATTTTCTCCTCAAATATTATTTTTGTGGCAAGGTATTTCGAGTTCTTCTTAAATATATATTTGGTTAAGATTATGATATGCGGAGGGCAACTCTTTTTTTATATAGAAAAAATTAAGTTTCATTCGTATGCTAAAATGGGAATATATTTTAAATTTGAATTTAATAACTAAGAAGAGTAAAAATACGTTAATGATACACATTTTAGAAATCACTAAAAAATAATTAAACAAAAACCTTAATCTTAACAATTAAGTTAATTTCTTCTGCATAGGACCAACAATCAAGAATAATGCAAGATCTACAACACTCCTAATCGAACATTACGAGGATCTAACGAAAATGTTGGATACCGAACGTCAAAATTCTTCCAAGCAAGGGAATCAGCTGGATGTCTAAGAGAACCATCATTCAATTTGCTCTCATGGTGCCATCTCATTGATTCGGCAACTTTGGAGGATATGAATAACCTTTCCAACCTTGGTTTCAATGGAAACCATCAAAGGATCTTTGCTGGTATCTTCTTTCGCCTCTCAGAAGTCTCCATTCCATTACCTTGTACATCTTCATTTGTTGTTTTCCACCTCGATGTACCGCACTTTGGACATACTTCATATTTGACATATTAATCTCAATATAATATGCAATCATTGGGACAAGCATGAATCTTCTCATACCCCAAACCTAATCCTGAAACCATCTTTTTAGTTTCATAGTATGACTTTGGCAAAACATTTTCTTCTGGTAAAACATCTCTTAGTAAATCAAGCAACATGGAGAATGACTTGTCACTCCACCCATGAAGACACTTTAAATGATACAAATATACCATAAATGATAGCTTGCTATACTTCTTACAAATTCGTAAAAATAAGCATTTGCTCATTCTCCTTCACAAATTCGTAAAATTTAGAGTTTTCTCTAACTTCGGGAATTCTTTCACCTTCACCACAAATTGGCTCTTCTGTAGAATGAATTCCAAATACATCATGAACTAATTCATCCATGCCATCCTCCATTTCTACATTTTGTTTAGTAGCACTACTTGAAGTTATAGGTTTTTCACCATGATATATCCATTGTCTATAGCCTCTAAGAAATCCACGGTGTGGATCTGTTAAGTGTTCATAAACACATACGCGAGAATAAGAGTGACAGTTGACCCATTTTGTACATGGGCACATTATTTTTCCATTGATTTGTGAATTTTGAAAAGCAAATTCAAGAAATTCATTAACTCATCGAATATATTCTTCACTTTGTTTTGAAGGATCACACATTCATTCTCTATAAGCCATTTGAAAAAATTAACTGAAAATGGATGATGCAAATTTTAAAAATCAATAAGTTTTTTTTCCCTTTTTTTTTGTTTTAACACGAAGAAAAATTTAAGACAAAGGCAACTAAAAATATAATCAACTTTCAAGCACATAATGCAGATCCTAAAAAATGAACAATCTGAAAATTCGATTGCACAACTTGCTAAGTATAATCAAGCCATAAAAAAAGGAACTCTCATGGTGTCATCTGATTTTTTTTCTTTTAAAAAATGGACGATCATGCAAACATTATCATTAACAAAGTAACTCAGCCACAATATCAAAGTGCCACGAACATTCTTGTTAAATATAATTAAGTCATTAAAGATAATAACCAACACAAACAACTTAACTATAACCCAAATATCAATAGAAAGCCACAAGTATTCTTTATTTTTAAGAATCAATCAAGACACAACACATAAAGTATATACAATACTATGTTGTTTCAATATAAACTTCAAATAGACTTTTAAACAATTTTAAAAGTTCACAGTACCTAATTTTGTGGCGATGATAGAGATACAAATGTGATGGAGATGTTGTAGACGTTGAAGGAAAGAACCACAAACAGCAATCAGGGCAGTATAGAAAAATCCCAAAAAGGTTGCTCACACACTTAGGCAACTTTGTAACAGCTTTTGAAAAATTCCAAAAGACAAAACTGAAAGAAATATGCACTAGCTCAACGCAATCAGGGCAGTATTGAACTACAGAAAGGTTAAAAAGTTTGCTTAGAAAACAGGGCAATCAAAATAAAGTTTGCTTAAACTAACATAGAATACATAGGTCATAAATGATTTGTAATTTTATACTTGGCATCTGATTTGTAATTTTATACTTCGCTTAAACTAACATAATACTTGGCATCTGATTTGTAATTTTAAACTAAATAATTAAAAATTCGAACTGCACACATATTACCAAGCTTATGAAAGGTTAATGATTGTGAAGTTCATATTCAACAAATGCTGCTTGTCGACTAAATCAATTTATTTTTTACTTTATATTATGAACAATTGAACTAGAATATCCACCATTTACATTTTGGCTCCATTAAATTGTTTTTTTGCCTCCATTGAAAAAATTTGGATTTTGGCTCAATTAAATTTTTTTTGTCTCCATTGAAAAAATTAAAATTTTGGCTCCATTGATATTGGCTGCATTTAAAAAATTAGGATTTTGCCTCCATTGAAATTTTTTTGGCTTACATTATGAAAAATTTGTACAAAATTTTTTTCACCAACAATTAAGATTTTGACTGTGACACCCTAAACCCCAAAAAAAAATTTCTTATTGTCTTTATTTTTTTATTTTTAAAACAATGAAATCCTTCAACATAAATAAATATATAAACTTCCAAATATTTTTTTGTAAGGTAAAGAGTATCACGTAATCATGAACATATCTCATTAATTCAAAATTTCCATCCAATCCAATAACTTGAAATCATAGCAGTAATCAACAAAATCCCTTTGGAAACACACGTACACAAGTCTAATGATAATTATAAATGTAGTCCCAACCCGATGTCACTATCAGAGCGGGAATTCCCAAAATAAACTATGTTCAAAAATGACTTTAACAAAAAGGTAGAAAATAGAAGTCTTCGAGATAATACGACTTCCTACACTTCAAGAGCATTAATCTTCACCTGCAGCTTTCGGCTCGTCTGCGTCCATCGCAAACGCCAAACACAAACATCGAGGGGTGAGTTTCGAAATTATCTAACAATATAAAATACACGAGAAGAACACGCAATCAGTCAAACAGTACAAATAAGGAGAACATTCAATAATATAATATCTAAGGTTATTCTAATTCAATCACAATAAACAGTTACAAGGATAAAATGTTATGCATGTCCTATACTCTATACTTCATCACTTGGTACCATTATACTCTACAGTACTTGGTTAGGAGGCCTGATACTATGCCACTACAAGAGTGGACGGACAATTCATGAATGGCCAAGTCCTCATAGATCCCCTCAACTCAACCCGAGACACATATACGCGACAGTCGGGGTACTCTTGTGTTGCACGGTAGTTCCCGGCCTTAGGGAATAACCCACTAATCCACTTAGGAATTCCCCACTAGATGTACCCCCAAGGTCTATCAGTCTTACCTTACAGTTCGACTGTAGCCCTCCACGATCAGGCTCATTCAATTGTACTTCCCCGAATCGCTAGGTTTGTCAGACCCTCCCTATATGATGACAAAATAATCCTAACTCCGAATATCTACAACGCATATCTCATACTTACTCGATCATCACAACTCAATGAATTTCAGTTTGACTTCATAATATTCATCATTTTATGTATATCAGTCAATCACGATACAATCCCAATATTTGGTTTACACTACTCACAATGCACAATCCAATCTTATCAATCGCAATAAAAAAAATCATCAGGTAGTACATTCAAATAATTTCACGATTTCAATCAAATAGCAAGAACACTCCAATATATATTATTCATCCAGTAACAATCAGCATCACATTTCATAAAATCATTCAACGTGCAATTTTGCTATAAATAAATTCACAACAATTCTATAGGTTGCTAAATCATATTTTAGTCCTCAGAAATTTTACAAATTCACAACAATTCTATAGGTTGCTAACCATAACCTACTGCTCTCAGAAATTTTAATAGGTAAAGAAATAGTAATTTGAGCACCAGGGACATAATGATCATGTTAAATAAATTTCCATCAAAACCATGAGATAGGTTGAGGCAATATGGTTTTGCACAAGACGTTGTTTCTCATAGTTGGTTGATAAGCCTGTATTGCCTAATTATAAACGTGTGAATTTACATAACCATGGGAGTCCCAATTATTAGATAAATCAAGCTTAAGCTAGGCTAAGAGAATTGTATAGAGGGATTTTCCATCTGAAATAACAGTCCCTTAATTTTTTATCAATTTTTCCCCTATGCTTTCATCCGCATCAGAATTATATATATCAGCAGGATGTTGAGAAGCTACTATGACTACCCGGATATTGCCCAGCATTGATATAATTCGATCAACAACCTCCTTATAATGATATAATTGATAGAATTGGGGAATATGCTCTTTTTTTTTTAAACCAAAGTGTATCAAATTGATGTAATTAGGAACATATACTCCCTTCTTTTTATCAAGACCAAATTGTATCAATTGATGGGATTAAGAAAAGTATACCTGCTGTATAGTTGTGGTGTTGTTGTTAGAACCCTGATACTGAAACAAGCTGCGGCGGATTTGTTTTCTTTTTCTTTCCTTGAGTGCGTACGCGTAATTTAGGCTAATGTGTATATATATATATATGCATACGGCTCAGGCATGTTGACCTATCGGCTAATGTATATATATTGTACAGGCATGTATATATATGACTAATGTATATAAGGCTCCAATATTATTATTTTTATTAATATTATCATCCTCATTATTATTATTATTATTATTATTATTATTATTATTATTATTATTATTATTATTATTATTATTATTATTCTAAACCCACCTTATTAGTGCTAAAGGTAACAATTAGTGTAGGAACACAAATTCACTCCTTGTATTATTTTATTTAAATATATATATATTATTTTTGTAAGTTAATTATATTATTTTATTTAAATATATTAATAATAATGATTTAAATCAATTACTAAGGCAAACACACATGACACACATAAAGAAATTAGAACACATAATAACACTCATAATAATAGTAGTGTATCATTATACTGTTAAAATTAGATAATGAGAAATTGGGGTGTTAGATTTCTCCCCCTGTTGAAGAAATTTCGTCCTCGAAATTTACCTGACGAAAACAGCTCTGGATAAGATTCACGCATTTGACTTTCGACTTCCCACGTAACACTTTCACCAGTAGCACCTCCCCAGACCACCTTAACCAATGAAATCGTCTTACCCCTTAATTCTTTGATTTCTTGGTCCTCAATCCGAAGCGGTAAGGTCTCAAAAGTTAGATTCTCTTTTATTTGGACCTTGTCTGACTCAATCACATGTGAAGGATCAAAAATGTACTTGCGAAGTTGAGACACGTGAAAGACACTATGAAGGTTAGAAAGAGATGGACGCAACGCGATCTAATATGCTACGTTACCGACGCGTTTAAGGATTTGGTAATGTCCTATAAATCGAGGAGTAAGCTTTCGCATTTTTAATGCCCGTCCAACCCCAGTCGTTGGAGTAACTCTCAAAAATACATGATCACCTTCTTGAAATTCGAGATTTTTCCTCCTTTTATCATGGTAACTCTTTTGCCTACTCTGAGATGCTCTCATCTTTTCCTGAATCATTTTTACTTTATCAGTAGTCTGTTGAACAATCTCAGGTCTTAACACAAGGTTATCGCCTATCTCAAACCAACACAAAGGGGTCCTACACCTTCTCCCATACAACGCTTCGAAAGGGGCCATTCCAATACTGGAGTGGAAGCTATTGTTATAGGTAAACTCTATAAGTGGCAAAAAGCTATCCCAACTTCCATTTTGTTCCAACACACAAGCTCTCAACAAGTCTTCTAGGGATTGATTGGTTCGTTCAGTCTGACCATCTGTTTGTGGGTGGTAGGCTGAACTCATCCTAAGGTTCGTACCTAAAGCGCTCTGTAAACCTTGCCAAAACTTAGAGGTAAATCTAGGGTCTCTATCTGACACTATACTTGATGGGATTCCATGCAACTTCACAATTTCCTTTATGTATATTTCAGCTAACCTTTCCATGGAATAAGTTATATTTATCGGAATAAAGTGAGCAGATTTAGTTAATCTATGCACAATAACCCAAATACTATCATACTTTTTTGGAGTTCGAGGTAAGCCTACAACAAAGTCCATAGAGATGCTATCCCACTTCCATTCAGGAATACTCAAAGGTTGCATCAAGCCTGAAGGTTTCTGGTGTTCTACCTTAGACTTTTGACATGTCAAACAAGCATACACAAACTCTGCAACATCCTTTTTCATTCTAGGCCACCAAAATATCTTCTTGAGGTCCTTATACATCTTTGTGGCTCCAGGGTGAATACTTAGACAACTTCTATGTCCTTTCTCTAAGATCAAATTCCTTAATTCATCTACATCGGGTACGCAAATTCTATCCTTAAACCTCAAAATATCATCCACACCAATTTTAAAATCAGGTTCTCTCCCTTGGTCAATCAACTCCAACTTATCTAAAAGGTGTAAGTCCAACTTCTGACTCTTTTTGATCTCTTCTAACAGTCCACTAGTTACCTTTAACATTCCCAATTTAATATTTTCTGGTGTCACTTCACAAACTAAACTAAGGTCTCTAAATTGTTCCAACAACTCACTATGCTTAACCATTAAAGCAGACACACTCAAGGTCTTCCTACTCAAGGCATCGGCCACTACATTGGCCTTTCCAATGTGATAGTTAAGCTCAAAATCAAAATCCTTAAGAAATTCCATCCACCTACGTTGTCTCATGTTCAACTCCTTCTGATCAAAAAGGTACTTAAGGCTTTTATGGTCACTGAAAACCTCAAATCTAGATCCATATAAATAATGTCTCCACATCTTAAGTACAAAAACAACTGCTGCTAGTTCTAAGTCATGGGTAGGGTAGTTCCTCTCATGAATCTTCAATTGCCTAGAAGCATACGCTACAACCTTCCCATCCTGCATAAGTACTCCACCTAATCCTGAACCACACGCGTCACAATACACTACAAAAGGTTCACTCTGGTTAGGTAACAGTAGGATCGGTGCAGAGGTCAATCATTTCTTAAGCTCTTGGAAACTACTCTCACAATGGTTGTCCCACGCGAACAATTCCTCCTTTCGGGTCAACTTAGTTAAAGGTAAGGCTAACTTAAAGAATCCTTCTATGAATCTACGATAATAACCTGCCAATCCTAGGAAACTCCTAATCTCAGTCACTGAGTTAGGTGTTTTCCATTCTAAGACACTATACCTTAGCAGGATCAACAATTATTCCACCTTTTGAAATTACATGTCCTAGGAAACTCACTTCTTCTAACCAAAATTCACACTTAGACAACTTCGCAAATAATTGTTTCTCCCTAACGGTTTGTAAGACTATCCTTAAATGTTCACCATGCTCCTCCTTAGTCTTAGAGTACACTAAGATATCATCTATAAACACAACCACAAATGAGTCTAGATAAGGATGAAAGATCTGATTCATGTAATCCATAAACACTGCAGGAGCATTAGTCACACCAAAAGGCATAACCAAATACTCATAATGGCCATAACGGGTCCTAAAGGCGGTTTTAGGGATATCAAAAGACTTCACTCGGATCTGATGGTAACCTGATCTTAAATCAATCTTACTAAACACGCAAGATCCTCTCAATTGGTCCATAAGGTCATCTATCCTAGGTAGTGGATACTTATTCTTGATTGTCACTTTATTAAGCTGGCGGTAATCTACACACAACCTCATAGAACCATCCTTCTTCTTAACCAACAACACAGGTGCACCCCATGGTGACACACTAGGTCTTATAAACTGTTTATCTAAAAGCTCCTCCATTTGCTTCTTAAGCTCAGACAATTCTAAGGGAGACATCATATACGGTGCCATGGATATGGGTCCAGTACCTGGTACAAGGTCAATGCTAAACTCAATCTCACGCTCTAGTGGTAAACTACTGACATCTTCAGGGAATACTTTAGGGAATTCACACACCATAGGAACATCTCGTATTACCACTTTCTCTTCAAATTTCAATGAGGCTAGGATCATGTATAACTGGGCATCTTCTTTCAAAAGTGCCTTCACTTGGTTGGCGGATATATTGCTAGGCTTCTCCATCTCTTCTGACTCCATGAATTCAATGGTTTTACTAAAAAAATCTACGCGGACACGGTTGGCAGATAGCCAATCCATACCCAGAATCACATCGACCAGACGCAAAGGTAAACACACTAAGTCAACTCGGAAGTCCCTCCCACACACATGGATAGAAATGTCAAGACAAACACTAGAGGTATCAACGGAATCACTAGCTGGGGTATTCACAATCAAATCATACTGCAAACGAGACACAGGTAATCCTAAACGTCTAACACAATCAAAAGACACAAAGGAATGAGTGGCACCACAATCAAATAGCACAAATAAAGGAGTATCACTTATGAGACACGTACCTTGGATCAAGTTGTCTTTCTCAGACGCTCTTGCACCACTGAGGGCAAAGACTCTTCCATTGGATTTAGGTCGGTTGGCTTGGGAACTCTGGTTTCCAGACTGTGGAGTCTTCCTTGGATAGGGGCATGCGGGCTGATGTGGCCCTGCTGTTGGCAATTAAAACAAGTAACTGCAGCATCTTTGCATTCAAATGTCATATGACCCTGCTTACCACACTTGTGACATCGGATAGGAGTAGCCGGATTGCCATTATTACTGTTGTAGTTGCTCGAGACTTGACTCCTGTTGTTGCCATTCCCGTTACTAACTCCTCGCCCATTGGGGTTTCCTCTACTACCTCCATAATTGTAACTGCTTCCATTTCCTCTCCCGTTACCACTACTATTTCCCCTTCCAGTTGAAAAACTGTATTGTTGATAATTCAGATGACTTCCAGATTTACTAGGCGGAAAAGAGTAAGGTTTTCCTCTGTTATGATGCATATGTCTCTTATCCTTCATGGTTCTAGTGTTTCTGTAATGTGCCTTTTCAGCCCGGCTATCCTCATCATAAATCCTACTCTTATTCACTAGGGTAGGAAAATCACGGATCTCTTGCATCCCAACCTGCTTCTTGATCGCTGGCCTAAGTCCCATTTCAAACTTGATGAACTTAGACTTTTCTCATGCCTCTCCATTATAGATTGGGTAGTACCTGGATAACTTCTCAAACTTAGCGGCATACTCCGCTACTGACATATTCCCTTGTTCTAATTTGATAAACTCCATTTCCTTCCTATTGCGAATGTCTTCGGAGAAATACTTGACTAAGAACATGTTTTTGAATACAGTCCAAGTTATTGCAGTCCCTGCATTCTCTACGCGTTGACGCGCATTATCCCACCCATGTTCAACTTCTTTTGTCAACATAAAGGTTCCTAAATGCACTTTCTAACCTTCGGGACATGCCACTCCTCTGAAAATTTTCTCAACCTCTTGCAACCATTTCTGAGCTCCATCAGGATTATAGTGACCTTCAAATGATGGAGGGTTAGCCTTGTGGAATCGATCCATCACCATGAACTCATTTATTTGCACATTTCCTTGACCACCACTGTAGGTAGCAGCTTGAGCAATAGCTTGAGCAGCAACCTATGCAGCTTTAGTAGCAGTTTGCGCAGAGACTCGTGCAGTAGCTTGAGATTCAGCCAAAGCTTGGAGAGCCTGCACTGTAACTCCAGCCATGGACTCTAGAGCCTCAGCAATCGCAACGTCATTCCTTCCACTAGCCATCACTACCTACATCAATCAGATAAGCCAATCGAATATAGTGAGACACTGAGGAGAAGGGAACTAAATTAGTTCTACACCACTAACACAGTAATGATCATAACAACAACACACAAATAACAGAGTACACAAGGAAACATAGCAAACACATAACACATTTACGGTCTGATTGGACAAACCAGCTCTGATACCACTAATGTGACACACTAAACCCCAAAAAAAATTTCTTATTATTTTTTATTTTATTTTTAAAACAATGAAATCCTTCAACATAAATAAATATATAAACTTCCAAATATTTTTTTTAAGGTAAAGAGTATCACGTAATCATGAACATATCTCATTAATTCAAAATTTCCATCCAATCCAATCCAATAACTTGAAATCATAGCAGTAATTAACAAAATCCCTTTGGAAACACACGTACACAAGTCTAATGATAATTATAAATGTAGTCCCAACCCGATGTCACTATCAGAGCGGGAATTCCCAAAATAAACTATGTTCAAAAATGACTTTAATAAAAAGGTAGAAAATAGAAGTCTTCGAGATAATATGGCTTCCTACACTTCAAGAGCATTAATCTTCACCTGCAGCTTTCGGCTCGTCTGCGTCCATCGCAAACGACAAACACAAACATCGAGGGGTGAGTTTCAAAATTATGTAACAATATAAAATACACGAGAAGAACACGCAATCAGTCAAAGAGTACAAATAAGGAGAACATTCAATAATATAATATCTAAGGTTATTCTAATTCAATCACAATAAACAGTTACAAGGATAAAATGTTATGCATGTCCTATACTCTATACTTCATCACTTGGTACCATTCTACTCTGAAGTATTTGGTTAGGAGGCCTGATACTATGCCATTACAAGAGTGGACGGACAATTCATGAATGGCCAAGTCCTCATAGATCCCCTCAACTCAACCCGAGACACATATACGCGACAGTCGGGGTACTCTTGTGTTGCACGGTAGTTCCCGGCCTTAGGGAATAACCCACTAATCCACTTAGGAATTCCCCACTAGATGTACCCCCAAGGTCTATCAGTCTTACCTTACAGTTCGACTGTAGCCCTCCACGATCAGGCTCATTCAGTTGTACTTCCCCGAATCGCTAGGTTTGTCAGACCCTCCCTATATGATGACAAAATAATCCTAACTCCGAATATCTACAATGCATATCTCATACTTACTCGATCATCACAACTCAATGAATTTCAGTTTGACTTCATAATAGTCATCATTTTATGTATATCAGTCAATCACGATACCATCCTAATATTTGGTTTACACTACTCACAATGCACAATTCAATCTTATCAATCGCAATAAAAAAAATCATCAGGTAGTACATTCAAATAATTTCACGATTTCAATCAAATAGCAAGAACACTCCAATATATATTATTCATCCAGTAACAATCAGCATCACATTTCATAAAATCATTCAACGTGCAATCTTGCTATAAATAAATTCACAACAATTCTATAGGTTGCTAAATCATATTTTAGTCCTCACTATTACCATTCGTATATAATTAATTAATTATTATTGCTCAATAGGGTTCGACCCTACGTAGTGAGCCCCGGATGAATATCTGAGAATTTCGGTATTCCTGTTCATCTCACGTTATTTTATATTCATAAAATCGAACCTCATCTCACCCCTTACCTCAGCTGAAGATTCCTCCCAACGAAGTCGATCCGCTGATTTGATGTGTCGCGTCTTCGCCAACCACCGTCTCTAACAGTCCGCAAGAGAAAATAAGTCAACACAACAACCAATACGAATTAAGTACTTGCCACAATAGACATATAAATTTTTACTAAAATGACTAATTAAATTATCTGCTATTTGTAATATAACCCAAAAATATATTTAATATTTATCGAAACATACTTATTAGTATACTAATCTAAAATAATTTCTAATTTTAATTAAGATAAGACAGGGTCACATAATTAAATAATTATGGAGTATATTTTTTCTTTGGATGTAAAAAAATAGGTAAGCAATGTCCTAATAAAGAATATATATATATATATATATATAAACAAAATTAAGATGTTTCTCTGTAGAAAAACTGGCCAAGGTCCAAGGCTTTCGAAATCTTGGCATGATATTTTATAATTTAAATACTACTTCTTTAAATAAAATTAAGGACACCAATTTGTTAGAAATGTTCTTCTCTAGAATAAAACTAGTCTAATTACTCATTATTGAATTGTATGTTATTATAATGGTAGTACCATTCTGACAATGCATCTAATGGCGTGAAGGATAACAAAATTTCTATATTATGCAGGTAACCATAATCTACTGCTCTCAGAAATTTTGATAGGTAAAGAAATAGTCATTTGAGCACCAGGGACATAATGATCATGTTAAATAAATTTCCATCAAAACCATGAGATAGGTTGAGGCAATATGGTTTTGCACAAGACATTGTTTCTCATAGTTGGTTGATAAGCCTGTATTGCCTAATTATAAACGTGTGACTTTACATAACCATGGGAGTCCCAATTATTAGATAAATCAAGCTTAAGCTAGGCTAAGAGAATTGTATAGAGGGATTTTCCATCTGAAATAACAGTCCCTTAATTTTTTTTATCAATTTTTCCCCTATGCTTTCATCCGCATCAAAATTATATGTATCAGCAGGATGTTGAGAAGCTACTATGACTACCCAGATATTGTCCAGCATTGATATAATTCGATCAACAACCTCCTTATAATGATATAATTGATAGAATTGGGGAATATGCTCTCTTTTTTCTTTTTTTAAACCAAAGTGTATCAAATTGATGTAATTAGGAACATATACTCCCTTCTTTTTATCAAGACCAAATTGTATCAATTGATGGGATTAAGAAAAGTATACCTGCTGTATAGTTGTGGTGTTGTTGTTAGAACCCTGATACTGAAACAAGCTGCGGCGGATTTGTTTTCTTTTTCTTTCCTTCAATGCGTACGCGTAATTTAGGCTAATGTGTATATATATATGCATACGGCTCAGGCATGTTGACCTATCGGCTAATGTATATATATTGTACAGGCATGTATATATATGACTAATGTATATAAGGCTCCAATATTATTATTTTTATTAATATTATCATCCTCATTATTATTATTATTATTATTATTATTATTATTATTATTCTAAACCCACCTTATTAGTGCTAAAGGTAACAATTAGTGTAGGAACACAAATTCACTCCTTGTATTATGTTATATATATATATATATATTATTTTTGTAAGTTAATTATAGTTAATATTAATTATTTAAATCAATTACTAAGGCAAACACACATGACATACATAAAGAAATTAGAACACATAATAACACTCATAATAATAGTAGTGTATCATTATACTGTTAAAATTAGATAATGAGAAATTGGGGTATTACATTGACTCCTTTAAAAAACATTTATTTTTCAGTTTTGATGTCTATAACTACAAATTTAAGTTTGTCACTATAACAATTACTGACAAATTTATGTCTCTGAAAGTATAAGACACTTATACCAACAACAAATAGTTTGTCTGTGGGTATAAGTTATCTATACCTACAGCTTTTATGTTGTCATATAAGCTTCTGTAGGTATATGTCTATTTTCTTGTAGTGTTAGTGTTATCTCATATTGACTATATGTGTTATCTGATATGATCAATTCAACAACGTGTTGACAAGTCATATTTAAGGCTGAGAGGACATTAAATTTATTGATAGAATCCACGAACTCCTTATTTAAGATACGATATTGACAAAAAAAATATGTTGTCTATATTAACACTGCATTAAGATGAGAAAATAAAAATTTTACAAAAAAATTATTTTTGAGAGGAGAGATAGGTGACGACTTTGGGTAGAAAATTGAAAAGTTCTGGAATTTAAGAAATTAGAGCACTACTTTCTTTTCACACAAGGTTGCTATGTTAGGTGCTTACAATTTAAAGAGTACAATGAACACTAAATATTAATGAAAATTATTTATTTTTTCATGTTATACTATTAAAGTGAGTAAACAACCACTTTCGACCCTAAAAGTGTTAGACAGTAGTTCCTTAATTAAAGGAAAACATTTTAAACACCTTAATTTTGAAGTTTGTTAAACAAATTCATCCCTAATGTTAATTTTGGGGTTAACTTTTGTTAGTTTTTGTTGACGTGACACTGAAGGGACTTTAATATGACTCGTCAACATGTGATGTGGCAAGATACTACCATTTGAATGTTGGGAAACTGAAATGAAATAAAATACATAATGAAAAAGAATAACATGTATTCTCCCCCAAATGATCAACTCTAATCCTTCTTTCTTTTCTCAAATCTCTATAATTTGAAATAAGAATCTGTATGAACATGATAAGAGGCGGTGCTTCATTTTTTCAAGCAAGACGAGTACACGAATGTTGATTTCGACCATAGTTCTTCTTCACGAGGTGATATGAGATTGAATAAACAAGTCCCTAAATGTTTGTGTGGGAAGAAGACAATGGTGTTCAGAGCAAAAATAATAAAGAATCCATGAAGATCATTATATACTTGCCCACGTCATAATGTATGATAGCTCAAAGTAATTTCAATCTTCTATTTGTGTATATCCTTGAATGTTAACATGAAACAAACTTTATCATTTTGTTTTAGGGTGTAGGATGATATTGAAAATTGCAACTTTTTCATATGGGTGGATGAATGAGAAGACTATCTTGCTTTCGAGGCATTACGAAGAGAAGGAACAAAAGACTTTGAAAAATATTATGGAGATGATTATGCAAGGGATGAACAATTTAAGAAAGAGGTGAATGCAAAACTGGACAATTTGGTTCTTGATATAAAGTTAATGAAGTATTTTGTTTTTGTGATTCAATTGGTGTATATGATAGTACTCAAGTAATTGAAGCAGTGGTTGTTGTTGTGTAATTTGTTGATTTTAAAATTAGTTATGTTTTCATTCAACATTCATGAACCATAATATGATCGATAATGTTTTGATTCAATATTGACTAGAGTGGGAGTGAGAGTGTGTTTGTTTTAAAGTGAAAAGGGATTGTACGAAAGATATTACAAGTAATCATCTAACTACCCTTTCAACTTCTCCCTTTCATTTTGATTTTTTCTGACACTCATAATCAATAAGTATGTGCTATGTGTCCACCCTATGTGACTTGAGTTGGAACACATTAACAAAATCTAACGAGAGTTAATCCAGAAGTAATGTTAGGGATTATATTAGGGATGAATTTAACTAATAGAATTTAAAATCTGTGTTTAAAATATTTTCCTAATTAAGAAACCACAATTAGGGGTGAGAATAGATCAAACAGTTTGACAGGAGCCTACGGCCTAGCTTACATCAGGTTCAGGCCAAACCAGACTTTTCTTTTAAAGAGACAAGATCAAGCCTTATAAAAAAGTCTATTTAGTTAAAAAGATCATTTAAGACCTATCAAACCCGCCTATTTAAATAAATAATATTTTTTTATTACTACTATAATTATTATATTAAGTTTTGATATTTTTGTTAGATATTAAACTTTTAGTAATTTACACATATTAACCTTCTTTAGTTTTTGACATATTTAAATGTATTATTATAAAATAAAATTGAAATAGAAAGTGTATAAAGTCATATTCTTCAAAATGTCATGTTAAATATCACAATAGAATTTAATTTCATTAACAAATTAACTCGTTAATTTTTTAAAGATATGTTTGATTACTTATTCAAATATGTTAGAACTTTCATAAAAAAATAAAATATACTTTTAAGTAGGTTAACATATGATACCAGACTTTTATCAAGGTTATGCTCAGGCCTAAAAAAAAATCTACGACATATCACATACTAGGCTTAGGCCTTGAATTTTTTTAACGACCAGACTCAGACGTTGTAAAGTCTAATTCGGCCCGACCTATTCTCACCCAACCACTATGATAGTGAGTTACTCTTTCAAGGAAAAAAAGTGATTGTTTTCTCGTTTTAATGTTGAGTGATTTGACAAAATACATAATTATTATGAAATATTTCCGTGAAATTGTTGTACAAATAATTTAAATATATAAATTAATTAATATATTTTTTTCTCTAATTTAAATATGCTCAAATAATTAATTTTGTGGGAAAATCGATAGAAAAACTAATTTGTAGCATTTTAAATTTGTAAAAAAATTAAAAGTTTATCTTTTTCTTAAATTCTGTTTGGATATTTTAAAATGAAAAGTAGAGTAAAATAGAATGGAACATAACGTAATAGAGCGAAATATAATGTAACAATGAATTTATTCTATTATTTAAATATTTTATGCCGAAATGAAAGAAATTTATTATTTTATTATTTGAAAAATAAACAAAAATGAATAAATTATAATTTTTTTATTTCATTTTTATCTTTATTTAAAAAACACTAATATGTATCTATAAATCCTACCTCAAATAATAAAATATATACAACATTAATTACGATAAAATCTACCATTTTCCATATAATAAAAAGACTAATATGTAGTATTAAAACACTATTCTCCATTATTTCTCTTTCCATTTCCACTAATTAATACCAAATATATTATGGTCAAAAAGCCAACAGATATACCACTCTCCAAAATTGAGTAAAATAAAGTGTAACTAAACTTTTAGTTCACCTCTAATCTAAAGAAGTGATTTTGCTTGAGGTGAGTGTAAGCGGTGGGAAAATGCACACGTATATCCCCTTTTGCCTAAAAAGTCTCCAAAATGCCCCACTCAGAAAAAAAAAAATACCAGAATGCCCTACTTTTTAGCCCCAGTTGCAGATCGCAACCTGGGGATGCGACGAGCCAAAGGAAAAAAATTTCCATCTTAGTAGGAGGTCGCATCCTGGGGATGCGACCATGTATTGGAGGTTTTTTTTTTTTTGTTATATTTTGTTTATACGTATAATTATTTTTAATTAATTAAAAATAATAAAAATATTTTAAAAATCAAAATAATAATAATAATAACATTATTAAATAATAATAATAATAATTTTAATTTTAATAATATTATTAATATTAGTGACTTATTTTTAATTTTAATTAATTATAAATAATTAAAATATTTAAAAAACCAAAATAATAATAATAATAATAAAATAAAATACATTATTAAATAATAATAATAATAATTTTAATAATAACAATAATTTTAATAATATTATTAATATTAGTGACTTATTGTTAATTTTAATTAGTTATAAATAATTATAACAATTAAAAAATCAAAATAATAATAATAAATT
>JBBPBP010009779.1:57866310-57939315 GCA_037974735.1 Cicer chorassanicum | reverse complement strand
TTTTTATTTTAAAAGATATAAAAAAAAACTAAATTTAATTACTTGATTAGAGATAAATGTTTGTTTTATGCATAAATTATACGCTCCAATTATTTTTTAGTGAGCCATTTAAAAAAAATAAAATTAAAAAATTAAAATATAAAATAATTATAATTAATATATTATAATTATTTTTATTTTTATGTTGTTATTAATAAAATATTAATGTTATGACAAATATTTGTTTTCTATAGAATTTTTGTAATAAAAATATAAAAAATATGAATGTTGTAAACTTATATGAATTAATATGTTGTGACTTATATGAAAAGAGCGTTAAAGTAATTTGAATAGTATAAAATTTTCTTAGGTATAGAGGATGTTTGTGGCACAAATATTGCAAATAAGAAAGTAAGAAAGAAAAAGTAGGTGTCGGTGAAGCGTGAACCTTAATTTGTCCAATAGATTTTATTTTCGGAGCATTTGTGTTTCCTGTAAATATCAACAAATGGCACCGACATTAATAATTTTGTTTTTGTCCTGCACTAAGTCCAACCACAATGGATGCTAACTTTACTGCACTGCCCCAATTAGTGCGTATAGTAAAAAAAACAAAAAAACACTTATGCAAATTCATTTTTTTAATCAGTTATTTTTTCTTACCCGTCAACCCAACATTCTTGGAGTGGTTGGTGAAAGAGAAGAAGTAGTTCCACAAAAATAGGCTGCATCAAAGATAGAGGGAGTAGTTCCATAGAAATAGGCCGCATTTTTCAACTTTCTCTTTACTTCCTCTTTTGGATTGCATTTCCGAGTTACTTTCTTTTTATGTGGTGTAGTAGAACTCGGTCACAGAAACAACTGAGCAAACAATGATAAGAAAGCTGTAAAATTAACCGTTAATGATCTGTATGATTGCTACAATTCCAATAATACTACTAGACATGTTTGGGATGTTCTAAAGAAGAAATATGATACCGAGAAAGATAGAGCTAAAAAGTATGTTGTAAGCCACTACCTCAAGTATTAGAGTATCGGTCATCACTCCCGTGAAATTTAGAAGATAGCTTATGAGATCATCTCTTAAGGTATGACTTTAGATGAAGAACTTCAAATTGTTGTTATTATCAACAAACTGCCCCTACTTGGAAGGATTTCAAAAATTCTCTCAGTTGTAAAACTAAAGAATTTTCTCTAGAAAGTCTGATAACCCATCTCCAGATATAAGAAAAAAAATATTGTTTATGGTTTTCTTCTGAATAAGACGGGGTTTTCTTCTGAATAAGACGGAGTTTACTTTCTCTAAATATGATATTTTTGTTGGCAAATGATACACCTTCTGTTTACATGTTGTGTGATTTTAATATTTGATATACTAAACTATGTCATGTGACCAAACGTGTGATTTCAAACTTAAGTAACTTATGTTTAATTCCAAAGTTATCTTTAAATGATTTTGAAAAATTTGATTTTTGTAGTTCAGCTAAAATAACAAAGAGTTCACTCAGTAGTCAGAGAATCTGAGCCTTTAGATTTAAAAATAATGATTTGACATATTTTAAATAATGCGTTATACGATTTCATGATATAAAACCATTCAGATGCATTAATTATTCATATCATTAATTAAACTAGCAAAATGAATAATGTCTGATGTTGAAAGTTAAATTTTTTGAGAGTTTTATTGCAATTTTATAGATGTTAATCATTCTACATTATTTTATTATACGTCACATTCTTTAAAATATGCCACTTCACTATTTTTTAATTAAAAAAAAAAAGAATAACTGACCAAAACTTTTAAATTTAAAATAACAGATTTATTTAGTGAATTAAAAAAAATAAAAGGACTAAAAATTACAATTAAACTTTTTTTTAACTTAGTTCGTGCTATTTTTTTTAATTCTTACAAATATACAATTAATATACAGCTTAAGCAAAGACATCACAACAAAAATGTGATTCCAATCAATTTATTTATACAAATAAATATTTTACAAAATATCTCGTAGCACATGTCACATAAGCTTAAATACAATACTAGAATTAAGGACTCTTAAGCTTGCCCCGTCAAACTTCGGGACTCTAGTTGAACTTCGTACTTTTTAGATCATCTAAATAATACTTGTATAAGAGTGAAAATCTCATACTAAACATATAAAAACAACATAACATTATTAGTAGATTCTCACACCACAATTATCACCGTATTGCTAATCTAACTTATTATCATCATGTATCTGAGGTTGTACTCGTGCATTGCACATGTTTATCTGTATTTAATTTATTTATTTTTTAAACAATATTAATATATTTTAAAATGAACAAGAAAACAAATATATAAAATATAATATTATTTTGTAATAAAGTTCATAGTTTATTTTAATCAATATTATTATAGAGTTTATATGATTTCATCATACTTTAAAAAAAAAATCAGAAAAGAGTATTTAAATTCTATACTTTAAGATTATAAAGATAAACTCTTATCACTCATCTAACATTTTTAGTATAGAATAACCGCTCAACTAACATTTTTAGTATAAAATAACTGCAGTAACAACACCTCAATAATTGATCCAATAAATGGTTGAATATGTAAAATAACAAAAGGTAAACTATTCATATTTATATATCAATTGAAAAAGGTGATTTGTGAAATAGAAAAAAAGATTTTAATCAAGATGTTGCCATGACTAGGCTTGATGATAAATGTTAATAGGTAAGGAATATGTGATTATTATAATTAAAAACTAATTGAGAATATACTATGACCAATACGGGGTGTAAATGGACAAAATAAATCCAATCAACTTGAATATTTAAACCAAATCAAATCAACCCGAAAATTATCCGTTATTTTTGGTTCGGGCAAAAAATCAAACCAAACCAATGTAAACCAAAGAATAATGTTTCGAATATTGACTTTTAAAATTTAAAAACTAATAAAAACCGAACCAAACTAACACTATTCATATGTTTTTATATATTTATTTTTTACATAAAAATCTGGCCCAATAAAACAATTTTCTTTTTAAGGTTTCTACCATGCACCTCCACACATACTTGTCACCCTTAACCCATATGAAAATACAATTTTACCCTTTTAACCATTTAAAATAAGTTTTGAAATTAATAGTTTCGAAAGTTTCAAAGTTTCGAAATAAGCAAGTTTTTGAAATTTTTAAAATTCAAATTTTCGAAATAAGGATACATTTCAAAATTTTGGAAAGTTTCGAAAGTTTCGAATATTCTAGAAATTTTCTATTTTGAAACTCTAAAAATTTTGAAATTCTGAAAATTTTTCATTAAGAAAGTTTCGAAATTTTGGAAAATTTTTATTTCGAAATTCTAAAATTTTGCTATTTCGGAAGTTTGAAATATTCGAATATTACTTATTTTTGGTTTCGAAAGTTAAGGTGATTTCTCTAAATTTTCGAAAAAGGCTAGGGTTGGAAAAATAAGAGGTAAAAAATTTGAGGTTTTTATAGATGGTTAAAAGGGCAAAATTGTATTTTCATATGAGTTGGGGTGGCAGGTTTAGGTAGGGGGTACATGGTAGAATCTCCTTTTTTTTTATACAACAATCAAACCATCACCATTAAGCCCAATTCCAAAGCATAATGATATCCTCACACAGACACAAGTCACACGTTGCCGCAACAACCTCTCATTCACTCCCACTCAGACAGTATAATATCATCCTCCTCAGTTCTCACCTCGCTGCCTACAGCTCACTCGTTGAAATTGCGCCGCACACCTTGCTGCCCACATCCCACTCATTGAAATTGCACCGCCCACCTCGCCGTCTTTCACCTCACCCTCTGTTTCTCTCCTCGCCACCACAACCGACGACCGTTTCTCCCATCGCTCTCTATTTCTCTCACAACTCCTTCATTTTTCCTTTCTCGACCGTTTCTCACCACTGTGACCTCCTCTCCATTTATTTGTCGGTTTTTTCTATCACAATTTCTTTCTTTCCATTGAGGTAACAAAGTTTATTCTTTTTTGTTGTTTACTTTGGATTGTTGTTATTCTTTTTTGTTTGCTATTTTGAAAGTTTGAAATATTCGAATATTATTTATTTTTGGTTTCGAAAGTTAAGGTGATTTCTCTAAATGTTTGAAAAAGGCTAGGGGTGAAAAAATAAGAGGTAAAAAGTTTGAGATTTTTATAGATGGTTAAAAGGGAAAAAATGTATTTTCATATGGGTTGGGGGTGGCAGGTTAAGGTGGGGGGTGCATGGTATAATTCTCCTTTTTTTTAATACAACAATCAGACCCATCATCCATTAAGCCCAATTCCAAATCCTAATGGTATCCTCACACAGACACAAGTCACACTCTGCCGCAACAACCTCTCATTCCCTCACGCTCACTAGTATCGACGTATAATATCATCTTTCTCAGTTCTCACCTCGCTGCCCACAGCTCACTTGTTGAAATTGCGCCGCCCACCTCGCCACCTTTCACCCCACTCTCTATTTCTCTCCTCCCCGCCATAACCGACGACCATTTCTCTCCTTGCTCTCTATTTCTCTCACAACTCATTCATTTTCCCTCTCTCGACCGTTTCTCACCACTGTGACTTCCTCTCCATTTCTTTGTCGGTTTTTTCTATCGCAATTTATTTCTCTCCATTGAGGTAACAAAGTTTATTCTTTTTTGTTGTTTACTTTGGATTGTTGTTATTTTGCATTGTAATTTAAATTCTCATTTAGAATCTAGTCAACTAAATTCTGGTATAATTTGGCACATTACTGCCAGTTTTGTATTTTAACTTGAGTTGTTATTGCACTATGTTATTTCAAATTATGTTTTAGGGGACCAAATTATGTAATACTACTGCATATTTTGTTTTAGTCTTTTAGATAATTAAATTATGAGTTTGTAGTTTTTCTAAATTCTATTCTTTTTTTATTCTGCCAAAAAATTGAAATGTTTATCAATTTGTTTTTTTTTTTGAAATCCAATCACCCGAATGGAACCAACCCGTATATCATCGGTTTAGTTTAGTTCAGATACATTTATAAAAAACAAGTAAAACCGAACCAAACTAACCCGTGCAAATTCATTGGTTTGAATTCATTTTTCACAGAAAATCAAACCGACACGTTACACCTCTAATGTTCGATGTTAATATGTTTCTAATGTGCGATGTTAATATGTTTGATGTCTGTGTGTGTTTGTATTTATACACCATAAAGATAACTAGTTCAAGTACATGTGCATCCCAAATTGTGTTTGTAATATTTTTTTTGTTCTTTTGAAAAAACAAAAATAAAAAATTAAAGAAAAATATATGCTTTTCTAAAAATTAATGTTAATAAAATTTTATTTTATTTTAGTTTGTTATGATTAAAAAATAAGGGGTAGTAAGAAAAAACATGAAAAATAAATGAATAAGGAGTAGTGCATTATATATATACCAAAATTAAATAAGGGGTATTAGGTAGTGCTTATGATTCATCTCCTCAGATAATTTTAAGGGATGAAATGTTGATTAGGTAGTGTTTAGATATACCAATTGTTAATTAACAATACTAATATAATATTGACTGTATTAAAAAAAACTACTTCTCAAATACGCATTCCTTGATTCCAATCGCACTGATCCCAGATTCAAAACAAAAAAATAAATAAAAGTATATAATTCCTACGACCATTCCTTGCATTTTCAATCGCACTAATATAAAGGCTGACTATATTTGAAAAGTTCCATATTGTAATTGGTAAGTTTTAAATGGGGTGCTGAACTACATATTATCACTAAGTTATTTTTGCAAATTTGAGAGACAAAAAAACCACCAAAACAATAACAAATGTTTGCACAAAGACAGATTTTTAGCTGTTGTAGAATAATGACTATCACATAAAAGATGAGGTAGAACAACAGTCACACTTGAAAGGATGAAAGAAGAACCATTGATGCATCACGAACAGATAGAATGCATGAAAGAGAAAATGTTCACTAATTCTTTCTCACTAATTTTTTCCAATTATGAATAAATATAAAAAGAGAATAAAAATAATTAAATATATTTTTAGTCTTTAAAAATTTTGACGTTTCGAGTTTAATCCTTAAATTTTTTTGACTTTTTAAATTTAATCTTTAAAGAAAATGTATTCACTTTTAGTAACTATTTTGATTTTATAGAAATTTTTTTGAGGGATTAAAAATATCAATTTTTTTCAATTTTTTTAAAATAAAAACTAAAAATAAATTAAAAAAATTTAAAAGTTGAGAATTTTTTTTATAGGTACTAAAAATGAAATATTGAAATTTTATAAGAATTAAAACTTATTTAACTCATTAAAAAATTGTATGCACCCAAGCCTATGAACTTTTGAGTTACACATTGAAAGTTCAAAGAGGAAAAGGAATATGATTGAAAGTTTCAAAAAATAAAATTAGAAGCACATAAATTGAAAACGTTTTTAAGCTTGGTAAATAGAAGTATTTAGGATGATTAAATTAAGGGGAAATTTAGTAGGGATATTGGAAAGTTTAGGAGGAAAAACACTACAGAATTTTTTTTCTTATTGGTTACATGAGAGAAAGAAAAACAAAAGGAAAACGAAAAATAAAATTAGTCCATAAAAAGGACGTTCCTAAAGTATTTACAAGCATAGTAGAGAAAAATAAGAGGTGGTTAGGGGTGTCAAGTGTTTTTCCAAATAATGTTATTGACCATGCTCAATAGTTCATTACTTTATTTTGTTGTAGTCGGTGAGTGCGTCAACAAATTCAATTATTGTGGTTGACTACTCTATGTATAGAAAGTAAGAAAAGAGGGCATTTCCGTCAACAAGCATCAAATGAGAAACTTATTATAGAAAATGTTAAGATCTTATTTTTTTGGTTGGCTTTTGATGTAATGTCGAGATTCTAACTATATTTTCTCACAATGGTGTAACAATCCTTTGAGAGGCTTATGAATTGTGGTCGGATGATTGTGAGTTTTTGTATGAAGTTGTGTTTCTGAGTCGTAGTTGTGATTTTGAGCTGTTAAAAATCTGGTCGTATAAAATTGCATCTTTTCTTATGTACACCTTGTAGTTGAATTAGTTTTTACATTAATTTTATTTTACTTGTTAAAAAAAAAGTATTTATTGCTCGAAAATAAGAATTTCATACGATTTCGATTATTTGATTTTTATTGAGATTGAAAAGATATAAAATCAAATTTTTCTACTTTTATTTATTTTTCAAATATTTTATCATATTTTCCCAGATGATTATGTAATTAAACATTTTCTCTTAAAAAATAAGGATAATATACATACATATATATATATATATATATATATATATTATCATACAATAGGAAATATTAATTGGCTTCGAAAATACACTTTAATTATCTCAGATTTTTTGAATATATATTATAGTACGAAAAGTAAGAATTTGTCTCTTTACATTTTGGAAAGTATAAATTTTAGATTTAGTTGTTGTTTATTATAAGCGTGTGTAAAGTTTTCTGTCAGAATTATTTAAACAATCTTTCCGTATATACGTGAATATTTGTGGCATAAATATTTAGTAAACGAAGATTCAAGTTCTTTATTTGATTTCGAAATTAACTATATAGTTTATTGCATGATTGTAATATATGAGTATATTATTATTTGTATTTTTGGAATATATATATATATATATATATATATATATATATATATATATATATAGGTTTAACTATGTGTTGCTGCTTTTAATAGTTTTTAGTTTTAGTCTTTGTAATTTTTTTTTAGATTTCATCCCTTTAATATCATAAAAATTTATTTTTGGTCTTTTAACGTCGAGTGCACGTTACAAAAAACGTTAGTTGATAACGGAAAACGTGGACCAAACGTTTAAATATATTTTTGGTCTCTGTAAATATAACAGTTTTTAATTTTAGTCCCTGACAAATATTTGTTTGGATTTGATCCATGCAATATCAAAAAACTTTATTTTTGGTCCTTAACGTCAAATAGACATTACAAAAACGTGAGCCGATAAATAGAGAAAAACGTGGACTAATCGTAGCATTCCAATGGAAATATAAATTTAGATATTAAAATAATTTGTATACTTATTTTTATTTGTTATTTAAATATTATTTCGGTTAAATTTGTTTAGAATAATTATTTAAATTAGTATTTCCATTTGAGTTTGTATGCTTATTTTATTAGAAATAAGTATACAAATTATTTTTATTTGTTATTTAAATATTATTTCGATTACATTTGTTTAGAATAATTATTTAAATTTGTATTCCACGTTTTCCTCTATTTGTCGGTTCACGTTTTTGTAACGTCTATTTGGCGTTAAAGAACAAAAATAAAGTTTTGGATATTGCAGAGATGAAATCCAAATAAATTAGGGACTAAAAATGAAAACTATTATATTTACAGGGTAACGTTGCCCTTTAGGGACTAAAAATGAAAACTATTATATTTACATGGATCAAAAACATATTTAAACATTTGGTTCACGTTTCTCTTTGTTAATTAACGTTTTTTGTAACGTCCACTTGACGTTAAAGAACAAAAATAAAACTTTCTAATCCCATACATGTGATGATAAATATGTGATATTAACAAGTTTTTTCCATGTAGGTAGTGAGCATGGCCGAGGGCTGCGCAAACAACCCAATAGCACAAGGTTCTCAATTGGTAAGAGCTCCAATTTTATTTTTTTTAATCTTTTGTAATATAAGGGTGAATTTTTTTTTTTGGGTTAAATATATTTTCAATTCCTACAAAATTACGACATTTTAAGTTTAGTCCATAAATTTTTTTTATTCACTTCTAATATCTATTTTGATTTTAGAGACATTTTTAGAGACTTAAAATATCATTTTTTAACTAAAACATTTTTCAAAATAGAGACTAAAAGTGAATTAAAAAATTTAAAAATTAAATAGTTGAGAATTATTTTATAGGGACTAAAATTAAATTTTTAAATTTTATAGGAACTAAAATTTATTATATTTTTTAAGAATAAAACAAAACCTCTAAAATGGTTGAGATGGTCCTAGTAATGAGGATGTCAAAAGGCACCAATTATTTAATAAGATTTATTACCAATGTTTGATCATTGCGTTGAGACTATCAATTGCAGATTAATTGTATACTTGATATCTTATTTGGATCTTTTAATTTATAAATAAAGATAATTGTGCATGTCTCTAATTAATTTTTATATGCCTACTATTGTTGTGTGTGTGTAAATCAATGCTAGTATTTAGTCACTGCATTCACACCAATGATGGTAAATATGTAACAATTATAAGGATTTATTGTTTAACACTAATTGTCAATGTTTGATAGGATTTATTGTTTAACACTAATTGTCAATGTTTGATATTGCCATAAAATATCACCAACAATTGATATTATTGTCTAAGAACTTGATGTTAATGACGCACTAGGTATTTAGTGAGTACATTTTGGTACTCTTGCTCTCTATAAGTTAAATATAGTTTATGTATGTGCAAAATTGAGTTAGACTTATTATTTTTTAAATGTTAACTTTTAGAATTAAAAGAAGGACATTAACATTGTTCTTGGGTCTAACTCTTTGATAAGGATGGAAAAATTCGTATTCTCTTACAATTCAATATCTCTAAAATGAGATCAAGTTCAAAAAAAAATAAGTATACTCTAAATCGCATAGGTTGTATGATCATAAAGTAAAATATTATGATATATTAGAGGTGTTATTTAAAATAACATAATTTTATCATATTTTATTTGCTTCAAGTAAAGTGTTTTTAAAAGCACTGCCGAGAAAACAAGCGCTCCTTGGAGAGTGGGTATTTTCCATTAAAATTATTAGACAAATCAAATATGACGAGCATATTATGTAAAAAACTTAACCGAGCTAAAATTTCGACTATCTGATTACCTCCTCGAAAAATTTAGCATTTGGTATTCTATTTTGTACAATCTAATTTGTAATTGTCAAAATTTTAAATGTTCGTTTAATAAGACCATTTCACAAAGTGTGCAATAAAAAAAAAACAATGAAGCAAGAAAAATTAAAAATGCTCATGCCAAAAAAATCTCAAAATATAAAGGAAAAATAAAAATAAAATTAAGGAAAGGTATTATGGACCGACATAGGTCCAATGACGACGAAGTTGTTAAGGATTGAGACATTCAAGTATTTGTAGATTGTTGTTGGTGACTTATATTTAGGAGTGTTTATGGTCCAAAAATCGAACCGCGTTAGATCACATTTATGGTTTGGTTTAGTTATTGAAAACTACTTTTAAATCAAGTTCAGTGCAATTCTGAACCGATTTAAAACTGCTTTATAAATATAACCTAGTTTAATATTTTGAACAAATTTTCAGTTAAAATCAATTTCAAAATACCTATTTGTAAAAAGAATTTTGAAATTCTTTTGATAAAAAAAAAATCAATATTTTTTTGAGAAAAGTAAATGTTAAAAATTTTCCGATAAAATTTTTTTCGAAAAAATAATTTTGAAATTATTTTGGCAAAATTTTTTCAATTTTTTTTCGAGAATAATAGAAAAAATTTCTCGATAAAAAAAGTTTCGATTTTTCAAAAAAAATATGTTTCGAGAAAAATAAATTTCGAAAATTTGAAAATTTTGTAAGAAAAATATCTTAATTGAGGTTAATTTTTTTTTTAAATTGTTAAACTGGTTTTTGAATTAAGTTTGGTTAACCGAATAGTTTTAAATATGTGGTTCAATTTATGAAACATTTATATTGTTTGGTTTATTGTGGTGCAGTGCAATTCAATTTATCAATATGGTCCAATTAACCATATTATTGCACACCCCTACTTATATTAGTAATTAAAAGGCAATTTGGTTGAATCATTATTTGGAAAAAATAAATTATTTTAGTTTCAAAATAAAATAATTTTTGGATTTTATTTTTTTACATGATAGATTCAATGTCTTTTGAATACAAGTATTGTTAGAGTCAACTTAGTTATGACTTGAAACAATCTATAATTATTAAAAGATTTGAAAAGTATAAATTTTGGTCCCACAAGTTTAAGATATTTTGAGACATAAATTGCAAAGTTCTTTAACAATATTGAGTTTAGTGGAGAGATACGGTCAAATAACAAAATTGAGTAACGAAAAATTGGTTATAAACATATTCATATAGTTGATATCAATATAGTAAATTTGGACCCTCATGAGGACACTATTGTTCTTTCTCCCAAGTTAAGGAGGTGTTTATGAAAATCAAACTCAACACCCTCAAGAATTCAAACATCAGTGTTAGAAATGGTTGAGTGTAAAGAGAAATTCTATTTGGAATTCTTGAAATACTTTATTAGAATATTCATGACACTCGTTGCTCATTATGATTTTTAGTGCCATATAAGATGAATGTCAATGCAGTGTTTCTAATGACATTTAAGAAACAATATGGTGCAATCAAAAGAAACTTTATGACATCAAATAAATGATTTGCAAATTGATGTAATCCATCTAAGAGTTGATGGATAAGTCTTATCAGTGATACCAGTCTCACAAGGTAAATATCTCATTTGTCCTTAAGATGACTTTTGCATACAGTTGTGGGTATTATAATATAGTGGGGGTAAGTTTATATTTCTAGTATAATATGTCGATATTACTTTATTTAGTCAACAATGATTTATGCTTATTGCACAAAATTGAGACATCTGTAATGAAAGTTTAATGATGAAAGATCTTAGATTGACTCTTTTGTATTAGACATTATGATACTTATAGATCATTCTTAAAGTATCATTTGATTACCACAAAAATGACCTTATATATATATATATATATATATATATATATATATATATATATTATGATCAATCGACAAATACTTGAACAATTCATGTTTAGGTTATTGACAAAGGAAATCGTAAAGGATTGTTAAAAAGGACAATACAACTCTTGCTCACAAATATGAGATCTAGCAATTTAGAGATCTCAATATATTTGACTCTAATATTTTGGATTTCTACATAAAATGAACACTTCAGGAAATGATTGATTTATTTATGTCACTTAGTTGCATATAGTGAAGGGTATTAGAATACCACTCAAGTTATATTATAACATAAGTCAACCGTATAGTGCTTCAACAAGAAACTTTTAGATAGTATACTTATATATGTTATCGTTGTCGAATAATAGAACATATAAATACAAACTTTATGCTAGTTGACCCACTAATAAAAGGCTTGACACTGAGATGTTTCATATGATTGTTGTAGTTAATGATGTCTTAGATTACCGAGAGTCTCCTCTTTTATGTACTATATTTTTGTTTTAAAATTGATATAGACTTGATGTTATTTTTTTTTTGCATAAATAAATTTTATCAGATTATTATTATTATAACCGTTTCTATATCGTTTGCGTAAATATTGGATTGCACTTAAGAAACTCAAGCTGAAAATATATATGATATAGAGATCACATTGCATGAAATTTTCATGTCACTCATCCATATCGATCTATGTTATCAAGTGCATTGATGTGCCTATTGTCGGGATTTTGTCATGTTATACATTAGTGAAGATTGTCATGGTGGTCTCATTATACCAAATTGTAAAAGAGAAATCTAAAGATAAATATCATATAGATGCACATTCAAACATTATTGGTTTAATTATTAAGGTATGTTGCGTAAGTGGAAGATCATTGGAATATTTCTAATATATTTAGTTATGTTCCATTATTTGGACAAATACATTTGTACTAATTATATTAGCTATTTATCAATTATGAGACATTGACTACTGATCAAATTAAATAATAATACTAATTACATTTCTATTAGGATAATTATTTATTTATTTTTTAATTAATTGATATAAGCTCAAATATGAGTGTATGTCTAATGGTCCATTTGAGAATAATGGAAACTCTAATTAATTATCACCTTGTATATAGGCTATGGTCCCCAATATATTAAACACAAACATATTACCTCTTCTCTCCATCAGAAGAGTGCCTAAGGCATATGAAGTTTAGGTTAAGGAAGAATGCAAATCGATAGGTGCTCATCATCCGTCTTTCTTTTGTATGTATTTCAGGATTACTACTGAAAGGCTATAATCAATGTATTCATTAATTTAGATATTTCTAATATCTTTGATAAATCAAAATGCCATAGATTCTAATTACATGCATGCTCATATATTTTTTAGCTTCTGCACTAAAGTATAATTATATTTTTAAATTGAGAATGCCTTGAATGATTAACTAATAAATTAATTCCAACAATATAAGCTCTCCTAGCCAACACCCAATGTGCCTCCAAAGTGAGTTGGTACCCAAACTTAGGTGCTTCTCATTGTATCACATCCAATACATTCAAAATTCACCACACTTCCCTTTTCAGGGCTTGGTCATCTTCATTTTCACGTATTATTTAACTCCAATTTATATCGATTCTTAGTAAATATTTTCTTTGTCTCACAATAAATGATCCATTTACAAAAAATTAATGTCTCAAAGATGCACTTTTTTAATTGTACATTTTAATTAATACTATTTTTATTATTTTTAATACAATATTTTTTACTATACATTTGTGATATTAATAATAGATCAATATTTAACGAAAATAATTTGATAAAACTGCTTTCATCTGTTTTATGTATACTTTTGGATCCAATATGGCTCACTCATTTGAATCGCTTCTGTCAGTAGTCGGTCAAAGGCAACATTTCCATCCTTCTTCTTCACAATTGGAAGAAAGTCGATCTTAACTTTTATATATCAATTATCTATGGATGGCTATGAAGGGCGCAAGTCCAGACTACAGCATTGAATGTTAACTATAACTTCTAGTTAATTCCAGATTAATATAAAGTTTTCTTCTTAAAACAACAATAATAGAAAGTGGCATAAACAGCTTTGCAAAGTTCTAATCGGCTATAACTAAGTACCTTGACGAATTTTAGTCAAGAAAAGTACCACAATGGATACATAACATTGCAGCATTGCAAAATAAAATTACCTAGTTACTTGTCCTAGATATTTTTGAATTTTGAGAAGTTTGAAAAACAATTTATGCCACCGAAAATATTACTGAGTTGACTCGCGGACTAGGTCGCTCTCTTTAAGACGTTTCGAGGCACTGCCCAAAAAGGTGCAAGACAGACTATCAACCACGAAGTCCCAAGGATAAAACAGCTCAGATCACTGTATCGGATTTCTACTGCACCGTAGAAAACCGTTCTAGAATTACACCCTCAATATGGCAGTCTAACGACTACCACTCGTAATATGGCACTAAGGCCACTCAAAGAAAAAGAAGAAGTAGAAGTAAGAACAGGGGAGAAGAGAGAAAAGCCTCAGATGCGGAGTGCTTTTGGTGTGATTTTTCAACTGAGGAGAGTCCTCTATTTATAGAGGAATTCCGCAACTGGATCAGAGAAAATGGTGCGATCCATCAGCTCTGATACGTGTGCTCCATTTGACCACGAAACCTGCGCTCCAATTCTTGACCTCAGAGAACGTGCGCTCCGAAACTGCTGCCCACCCAAAATGTGCACATTTGACTACCAAAACGTGCGCTAGGGTTTTGACTTTCAATATTGACCGGGCAACAGCAGTTACGTGGCACCAAGGATTAGTGTTTTGACCGAGCAAAAAGGGAAGACTGGATCAGATCATCAAGTAAACTCGGTGGAGGGCAGTCACGTAATTAACGCAACAATCAGAGATAAAACGCAACCATTCAATTTTAAAATTAATTAAATAATTTATTAATTTTCATTTACTAAAAAATAATAATATAGACCAAAGCTAAGGCCCAGGCCCAGGCCCGAGCTGAGACGGCTGGACGGCGGCAGCGCGCGCGTGTGTGGTGGTCAACTTTGCATGCGTTCTTCCTCCTTCACAAAATTGGGGTACCCCTTGGGGCACACCCCAAGGTACATACCTCCACCTTATATACCCTACTAGTGTGTGATATCCCTCCTATGTGGAACTTCTCATTTTTTTTCAATTCACAATCACACTAGCTCATTAATGTCACCATTATTTCCAACAATCTTCCATTAATTTCTCATTATTTCCAACAATCCCCCACTTGAATTTATAAAAAAGTTTTTAGAAATAGTGTCAAACGCTTCTATAAGATTGTGCATAAACAAATGTGTCTCTTGACTTGAACCTTTGCATAACAAGTAAGATTCAGATTCAACAAGAGTGACTCGTAGTCTTGAACTCTATATTTGACATCAAACCCACACACATCATTTTCATTGGTTGCATTCTCAAAAGCCCGTGCATTTAAGACCATGCACGTGTATCCCAGTATAGTGAACGCTCTAGGAATTCTGCCTCGAAATTCAATTGGAAACGGCCCCCACTTTCACATTCACATAGGTGAGTCTATCAAGAGTACTCCTGTAGCTAGGTACTCCACTCCACATAGAGTATAGATCTCATTAAGAGTTTCTATTATCTCATCCTTATATCGCTTCAGGAATCATGCTTCTCTTATATATAATATAGCATGTTCATCTCATATCACTATGACTTGTTATTACCCATTGAACCTAATTCTTGGGATCTCCAGTCTTTTAGGTCGAGTTACCATCATAAGTGACTCATCGATCTATAGGCATTAGTCCCATCCTTTTGGATGTATTTTGGACTTTCTCTCTAGCTAATCATTTCGTCAAAGGATCTGCTAAATTTTCATCAGTGCGTACATGATCCACTATAACAGCTCCTTTAGAAAGTAGTTCTCTAACTGTGTTGTGCTTACGACGTATTTGTCGTCTCTTACCGTTGTAATAACGGTTCTCTATTTTTGCAATAGTCGCGGTACTATCGCAGTGGATCAATACAGTTGGCAAAGGTTTTTTCCATAAAGGGATCTCAGCTAGCAAGCATCTCAACCAACTTGCTTCTTCACTAGCGGTAGCTAATGCTATCATTTCAGACTCCATAGTGGACTGAGCGAGTATCGTATGTTTCTTCGATTTCCAAGATACAACACCACCGACTATACTGAAAATATAGCCACTGGTGTTCCAATCAGCGTCACTATATCCTTCAAGGACAGTAGGAAATCTTTGATAATGTAATCCGAGACTCATGGCCAAGGCCCAGGCCAGAGCCCGAGCCCGAGCCGAGCCGGCCGGACAGCGGCGACGGCGCGCGCGTGTGTGGTGGTCAACTTTGCATGCGTTCTTCCTCCTTCACAAAATTGGGGTACCCTTTGGGGCACACCCCAAGGTTCATACCTCCACCTTATATACCCTACTAGTGTGTGATATCCCTCATATGTGGGACTTCTCATTTTTTTTCAATTCACAACCATACTAGCTCATTAATGTCACCATTATTTCCAACAATCTTCCATTAATTTCTCATCATTTCCAACAGTCCTTCTCATTGGCTATACAAATCTTACGTACGTAATTAGTTCTCTAAGTAATTTTTATATAAGTAATATTATTGGAATATAAAATTTGACATAAAATGAAACACACATATAATATTGTATCAAATAAGTGGAGGTCATATTTTGTTTTTCATAAAATGTTAAAGTATTGTATTTGTGTCAAATTTTATATTCCAATAACATCACTCTTTTTATATTATATTTTTGACAAAATACATCATGGGGACCTATGTTTCACAAAAGTATCAATTTGGTGCTTTATATTTTTTGTGTGATACTTATGTCTTTTAAGTTTAGCTTATTTCCGTTTGGTTTAAGTTTTTACTTTTCCGATTTAGTCCTTTAAGTTACATTATGTTTACACTGTTAGTCTTTTGTTTCACTTTCAATAACGGCTAATGCAATTGAAAATATCTGATCATTGAAATGTCTACCAAATGTTGTAACAATAAAGTCTCTCGTACTAATACTTTAAAACACAATCAACAAACCTTATAAACACTCTATATTTTTTAATTTTTCTACAACTATTTAGACACATGTATAGTCTATAAAAATTTGATAATATAGGTCAATCCATATAATCAATATCAATAACTCCATTCACTTGTAAAGTAGCTTAAATAGTCAACTAACATCGCTTTTTGCATAAACTTTAAACAGTAATTCGAGAAAATTGTCACGTAATTTAATATAACTTATATGATAATGATAAAAACAAAATATAACTTAAAGTACTAAATCGAGAAAATAAAAACTTAAAGAATAGCAAAAGCTAAGCTTCACTTAAAAGACTTAAGTGTTACAAAGAAAAACATAAAAGATCAAACTGTTATTTTCATAATACATAAATTACCTCGAGATGTATTTTTCCTATATTTTTCTATTTATCAAAACAAATATTAGGGGTAACAACTAACAAATATAACGCCACAAAATTTTAGTGAAAAAAAATTATGCTAATATTTGATGTAGAAGGTTAATGAAAGTAGAAGGAAACAGGTATAATGAAGAAAACAAGATATTCAGGAACTTCTAACCTATAGAGAAGGATTAAGGTTGAATGCTCTAGTAGCTTTTATTTTATCCTTTCCAAATAGAATTTCAAGAAAAGGGCCTTTCAAGGGACAATACTGTTAAAAGAAGAACCTTGTCCTATGTTATCTTCTTGTTGTCTCTTAGTTGCATCACCAATAACATGAAATTGCTTCTGGTTTGGATTCAAAAAAGGATCCAAATCATCCCACAAAGGGCTACTTGGACCCCAACCTGCAGGAATTGCATTGAACCAAGCTTCCATTTCTTCCAAAACCAATTCCTTAGGCTTTGATATGCTTTCACCAGTTTCAGAAACATTTAGAATCTGCATGCTATGTTCTTCTGAAACCAATTTAGATTGGTTTGTATTCTGGCATGATGTTGATGTTGAACTTGAACCTTCATGTGGTAAAGAAGCACTTGAAATTTGAACTATTGTGGATGATGATGATGTTGGTTTATCTTTGTTAAGGAAGAGTTCAGGGAAATTGAGCTTAGCATTTTCACCTCTAAACTTAAAAGCTTCGCGGTCATATGCCATAGCAGCATCTTCAGCTGTATCAAATGTTCCGAGCCAAAGACGAGTCCTATTTCGAGGGAGACGAATCTCAGCGACCCATTTTCCCCAATGGCGTTGTCTTACTCCTCTATAGAGTTTTGTAGCATTCAAAGGCTGTGTTTTGGGCCTCAAAAGCTGATTTGGGTCTGAAAATGTGTTCTGTTTGTGGTCAAAAGGTATGATATGTTGTGTTGTTGGGTTAAGAGGTGGAGAAAAAGGAAGCAAATTTGTGGTTGTGGTTGTTGTTGATTGGTGTTGGAATGAAATTGGATGTTGAGAAGAAGCTTCAAAAGCAAAAGGAAATATTATTTTAGATGAAGGAGGTTGATTTGTGTTTTGGTTTTGAGGGCTACAAATCTTCTTGAGAGGCCTATATGGCATGGAAATGTCTACAAAAAATGTTTTTCTTTTTTCATTCTCACATTCTTTAGTTTCAAATTCACCAATCACATTGGGAGTCTCATTAACACCCTCTTTGTTTTCGGTGAATTTTTCACTGTTCATTGCTTCATCCATAAGCACCAACCACAAAAATGGATTATCTGCAATAACTGTCTTTGTTGAATGCAATGCAAGGAAAGGAATGAGAGATAAAGGGTTTATATAAGAAAGGAAAGGGGTTCAAATCAAATCAAATGAAACATTTTTTGTGTCAATTAATGAAGGCAGCACTGCAGCAAGAATTTGACAGAATAAGCAACAAATCTCATCACTGGGTGGCAAACTTGGGTCCCAAGTCTTTGTTTCTTAAGCATGAAATTCTACCTGTGCTGACTCCTCTATGGTTACATTATTTTCACTATGTCGCTGTCTTTTTTTCTGTTGTCAATTCCTAATGATTAAAATAAAAAGAAAAATATTTGTAAGGCTTACAAAGTAGAATAATATTTTGAGAATCGTATAAATAATAATAATTAAAGGTTATTATTAAAAAAACATAACTAAATTAAAAATAATATTTATTTTGAGATAATTTTATTTTATTAACGTGACTCTAGTTATGAGATAAGATGGAGAGAGTGTAATAAACTGATGTTTCCAACTGTTGGAAAACGAGGAGATTGCACTTGTGACTTGTGAAGCGGGAAAGCATACAGTAATGTAAGTGTATGTTGTGAGAACAATAGTGCGGCAAAGAGAGAGTGATGAGTTGGTAAAGCCAAGATATTTTCTTGGTGTCCTCAAATACCTCTTCCAACTGACTGTGCCGTCCACTAAATGGTGGGGATACCATGATCCTGTCCGATAAATGAAATTCTCAAATAGTCAAAAAGTCTATTTGGGTTTCTATTTTCAACTCTTGAAAAACTTAGGTTGATATTATGTTTGGTTTATATAAATTACTATTCATCAAACTTAATTTTGATTCAAATTTATATTTAATCAAAAATAACATATTTTTACGAATTTTTTTTTTTTTATCTATTTTGCCAATAAGTATGGTGCATATCGTGTGCCACTACTCCCTTCACATGATGGAGCACATTTTTTTATTTTGGAACAATTTGTACAAATTAGATGAATAATGAAATAATTTGTTGAGTTAGTTTTTTCTTTTTTGAGGAAACTACATAAATTATTTATTTATTTTTATTAATTCCAAAACATCCAAGACATTAAATAAATTGTATATCTTTTTTAGTAAATACAAATTTTTAAGAATATTATTTCTAGGAACATTATTATGAAGAATTTTATTCCTATTATGGTTGGTTATTTTTTTATTTCTATTGGAATGTAAGGTTCCCACTCTTTGGCATGAGAATAAGAAGGGGAAATATGAATAAATTTTATTCCTTAAAATAAAAAAATAATTGGCATAGTTTTTTTTGTTGGAAAGACTAAACAAATAATATTAAAAAAATACATTTTAAGCACAAGGTGTATCAAGAATATAAAATACACAAGGATTACAATCACAATATCTTCACCTGTAAGATGGAAGCCTTAAAACAACTAAAAAAACTTCTAAAAGTTCGAATTCAACATAGGATGTGAACACCATTGAACAAAATCATAGAGAAATCTTTTATCTCTAAATTTGAGCCAACACCACGAAATGGTTTTAATATTATCTAGGACTTAATCAACATTAAAAATTTGTTGCCGAAAAATAACTTGATTCCTCATTTTCCACATAGACCAAACAATTGCTAACCAAATTAGATTCAAGACTTGTTGGCTATTCCTTCCCTGCCTCCCTAACTCGCTACATTGAATTGCATTACCCAACAAGTTGTCTTTCGTGGATAAACGGTTGAGAAGGAACCGTCACACAAAGAGATACACATTTAGAGGGACAAATTTATTGCAAATAACTTTACCCGATGGATGTGTTTCACCTTCACCATTAGACACCAACATCTGATACACCTTTTTCACCACGTACTCATTATTATGACATTTGAACCAAATCCAAGTATGGTCTACACCATCCTACAAAAAAATGTTAGCCAACAAAACATAACAATCCTCTGTCAACTCTTCTTCCCATTAGAACAACCTCTTATGCCACCCCCATCCTAACCCCCACTTCCCACCCCAACCTGAATATATTAGCCACCGATATATCATTATCAATCATAACACTCACCAATCTTCTAAACCTATCAGACAACAGTACACCGTCTAACCAAGGATCAAGCTAAAAACTTGTTTTCTCTCAATTTCTCATCTTCTTGACTAGGCTATCTCACACCCAATTCACCTCTACCCACCCCAACCCCTGTTCAAACTTTGAATATCTTTCCACTAATTCAATTCAGTTAAAGCCCTACTACCCCCATGACCAAACAACAATCTATATTTACTAGCAAACACCTTGTACCACAACCCTCCAAAATCAGTCTTTAACCGCAAACACCATTTACCCAATAATGCAATATTAACAATACACACTTATCTTCACCCCTAATCCTCCCTTGTCATGCTCTTGACAAACTCAATCATATTTGACCCAATGAATTTTGCAAGGCTCCTCACTACCCCTTCCCCAATAGAAGAGGTTTAAAGAGTGATTCAAGTATAGAAATGATACTTGTCGAAGCCTTGAAAAAAGAAGAAAAAAATAAACTAGAAAGGTAGGTAGGATAAATAATAAAAAAATCAGGGCGACCTCCCATAGATAAATGATGTAACGACCCACTTAATTAAAATTGATTTAAATAAAGATTTTATAAATATTGTTGGAACAAAGTTGGTTTTACATTTAAAGTTTTGATGTTATCATAAGTATTTTACGAGAACAATATATTTGACTTCAAAGAGTATGAAAGGAGATTCATGTTTTTGAAGAAAATCTAAAATAAGATTTGATTCAAATTTATAATTGAAAAAAATCTAAAATAAGATTTGATTCAAATTTATAATTGATAAAAATCTAAAATAAGATTTGATTCAGATTTATAATTGAAGAAATCTTTGACCAAGTTGAAAAGAAAATATAATTAAGATTTGAAGAAGATTTAATTAATATTTGAAGAAGATTTGATCAAAATTTGAAAAAGATTATATCAAGATTTGAAGAAGACTTGTAGAAGATTTGATCAAGATTTATCTACAACAATATACTAACATATTCAATCTGAAGAATTTACATACGCAATTTGAACAAAATACGAATATAATCAATCTGAAGAATTTACAAACTCAATCTAAACAAAATAAAGACATAATCAATTTGAAGAATTTACAAACTCAATTTGAACAAGATACAATTCAGAATTAAACTAGGACTAAATTGAAGCCCAAATTTTAACTATAAATAGATACTCAAGGCTGAAGAAGAAAAGCATCGAAAATCAGAAGAAAAAAAAGTAGAAGAACTCACAAGCTCCAAATTTCAAATTCATCTTGGATTTCAAAGAGAGAAATGCTTGTTCAAGTTAGAAATATTTTCTGAGTGTTCTTTTCTTATAGTGTGAGAGTTATTATTATTATCAGCTTTGTTAGAAACAACTACTCAAGTTCCAATCTTTTGTATCTAACCCGATAATGGTTTAGTTCCTTATTGAATTTGGGGTTGTTAAGTTGTTAGGAGAAGACTTGGCTTGTAGGGTCAAGGTGGTTAGTTCCTAAAAAAGTATGGGGTTGACAGGCTATTTGAGAAGACTGGCTTGGAGGGCCAAGTACTTTGTAATTCAAGGTATTTGAATTAGTGGATTAAACCCTTCTGAATGAGGGGATTGGATGTAGCCAAGTTAGCGGTGAACCAGGATAAATCTATGTGTCAAATTATTTATTCTTTCATTGGTTGCTACCTCTGAACCCGATTGCTTCTACTACAAGTAAGCCACTAAAACCAAACCAATTTTTTTTTAATAAATTATAAAAAATTTATCAACTTTGTCAAACACAATTCAACCTCTCTTCTCGTGTTTGCACCTTCAAATATTACCCCATTTAATTAAAATGTGTTAAAAATAAATACTAGTTAAACGATTAACATGTTAATTTAGAAATAAGGAATTTCAATAAATAAAAAATCAGCATTTGACAAAAAGGGCAACAGAGTAATAAGGGAAAGGGCTAATGGACAATATGGGAATTTCCTTCCATTTTTCCTTCACTTATATTTTATGGGGAAAAGTCATTACTCTCACTTTCCCAATTTTCTTCTTCCCGAGCCTGAATCCTGAGCCTTATTACTGTTCACTTCAATCTCTAAACCTTTCATTCTCTTTTCTTCTAAAAAACCCAAAGCTTCCTAAGGCTCTATAAACCTATTTCTCAGCCTTGCATGTTCGAATCTACCATTGCATCCTTAGAGATAAGACTCTATCAGTGAAACAGGGGGACAACCTACTTAAAAACTTGGGTCAATGCAGCAGTATTCAAGAGGGAAGCTGGAAGTTGTCCTTATCAAACTCTACCCCTTAAATTATGAACGATGAGTTCTTTACATTAAAGCTTTTTATCATGTGAGATTGGGGGATTGAATTTTATTACAAATTCTGAAACTGTTTGGGAAAAAGGGCAATGAAAGAAAAGATCTAAAATAGTAAGGAAAAAGAAAATTTAGCGCACAAGGATTTCATTGAAAATTTATGGAAAATAGTTTTGAAGAACGTGCATGCAACTTATCTCTGTTTGTGTGATGTTTGTGAATGAATTATGTGTTAGGAAAATTTAATTACATGTGCAGACCTTAATTCAAGGTCAGTATGCTTGTTGAGAACGATTTCTACTACTCCCTCTAATGCGTATGCAAAACTGTGAGTTTTGTTACATTAACTTTTACTAGGATGTGTATTTTGAGAATTTATTCATTGAAATTCTTTAAAGAAACTGTTTTAGGGTTATTGCGGGTTAAGAGAAGTGGAGTGTGAGGAATAGAATTTTCACATATAGGTGTTTTAAAACTACATCCAAATGATTTTTCATGACTTTGACGTTGTTTCTATTTCCATGACTTTTATATTGTTACTATTTTCATGACTCCAATGTTGCTTCCATTTTTCTGCTTCTGGTTCCATTTTCGAATGAGGGACTTAAGATTAACTTATTATGGATTTAGTATATTGCTAAGTTATTTATAATTGTTGTGGACGAAGAATGCATTGCATACATGACATAATAAAGACATTTCATACAAAACATATCAAGTTCAATACAGTCTCATTAATCAGATCATGCATGACCATATTCACGGTGGGAAATTCAGGTTGTTCCAAGCATTAATGTTTTATTTTATTTTTTTATGTAATCAGACAACCGTAGTTTATTTTCAAGATGTAATATTTTATGAATCTATTAAACAAGTTGTAAACATTATTTATGAATGTATTTTTCAACTATGTTGGTGATTCTAATTTATTATTCATTATATTTTACCTTTGTTTTATTAAGGTGTATGGGTCCAATTTCCATATTCTAATAGCTTGAATTGGGTCTTCCAAATTACGATGCTTCCACCGTGACAACCGATTCCTTACTTTCTTAACCACGTGATTCCAAATCGTAATTCTTCGTGGTTTTTCACCAATAGGAAAGTCCAAGTATTTAAATGGAAGCATTCCTTTCTTACAATTTAGTAACGTGGCAGCTTATTCAAGCAAAGATTCACGAATATTCAATCCAATCAAAAGACTTTTATGAAAGTTTACTTTTAACCTAGAAGTAAGTTTTCGCACCCAAGTAAATTTGCTTTTATAGTCCTTATATTACGCCAACTTTGCGTACCCAAAATCACAGTATCATCTGCAAATTGTAAGCGTGAGACACACAACTCTAAACCACCACCAACATTATAACCTTAAACAAATTTTGATCCACCAAAGCACTCATCATAGTGCTCTACCCTTTAGCTACCAACAGAAATAAGAACGTGGACAATAAATATCCCTCACGAAGTCCATGCTTTAAGAGGAACTCAGTCGTAGAGCAACCATTTACCAAAATGAAGCTGAGATTGAACTCAAACAAGTCAAAATTCAAGTTTTCCATTTCGTAGGAAAATTCGTAGACATCATGACCATATCCAAGTAATCCCATTCCACTGAATCATATGCATTTTCAAAATCCACTTTAAACAATTCATCAACAATTTCATTAGCCACCAAAATCCCATCTAAGATTTGACGCCCCTAAATAAATGTAGAATGATTTTCGGAAATCACCTTGCCGATCACTCATTTCAATTTGTTTGGTAAAACATTTGCCAATACCTTATACACATATCCTACAAGAGAAATCGATCGATAATATTTTAAAGTTTAAGGACTATCCTTCTTTGGAATAAGGACAAAAAAAGTACAATTTGTGCCCTTCACCAATCTAATATTTGCATGGAATTCCAAGAAAAATTTGAGAAAATATGAGTTAACGTCATCCCAAAATTATTTTAAGAAACAAAAATTAGCTGTGTTAGATCCTGGACTATCACAATCCCAAACTGCTTGTTTAACCTCCTCTTCCTCAAAGCATCTAACCAACTAGCATCAAACTCAGAGATTGTTTTGAATCCAAGCATTCCCAACTGAGGCTTACCCGCCCTAGTCGATTGAAAGTGAGAATGAAAATGATGAAAAATGACATGCCTAATACCATCCGCTACCTCCACCCCGACCTTATCCACTTCAACTCTAATAATTTAATTGTTTCTTCGCCTACTATCCACCACTCCATGAAAATATTAGAATATTAGACTCCTAATGTCACGTTTATAGAACTAAAAACAACTTGTAGGGTTTGTATGTTCGTGCGCATTTGATTTGACATGTTTCTATAAATTTTGTTATGTGGGTTAAATGTTTAAGATTGATTTTGGATGTATAGGAATCAACTTAGGATAGTATGAAACCCAATTATGCGGGTCGAGACATGAAATGAACAACGATTGCATTTTTAGTGGGCGACCCTAAACATGATCCCAATGCATTACATCCCATGTCACTAAACAGGATCCTGATGTATATCGCCCCATGTAAGTGGCCAACAACATCTTTTTAAGTGTTTAAGGGAGTTTTGATCGTTGGACTTCATGATTACAATAAATCTAAGACTAAAGCCCTAAACCCTCATTAGTAATTTTTTGCACCTAAAAATAATCTATGTTGTTGATAGAAAATAACCAACAACTAAATGAGAGTTTCTTCACTTATTGTGATAGAATGTTAACAAGATCTATTGTTACAAGGCTTGCACACCATGTAAAGTTTAATTGTCATAATAAACATTTAGCGGAAGCATTCGACAACATAAAGATCTTAAAGTTTATAATTTTCACATACTTGGATTCGATGAGGAAGCCATAGTACTTCGCAGTAAGTTGATAGAATAAAATGGTTTCTCTCTTTTTACCTTTTTTCTTAGACACACGATGAAAATTATTTTGTGTACGTAAGTAGAAAACCAATTTATTTTGTGTCTTTCATGGGCAGAGAGAACCAATTTATAGGTAGTGCCATTTAATTTGAGACGTCCATCAAATATCAATATAAACGAATGAGATTGATTCGTTTAAAATTAATGGTTACTATAACATTTGTTTTTCCAATTGCTAACTCTTAATATTTAGTGGTTACTATAACCTTTGCTTTTCAATTGCTAGCTCTTAAAAATTGGTGGTTACAATAATTTATTTTACGCCAATAAATTGAAAGGTTATGAACCCATAAAATTCATGCATTCTCCCGCTTGACCTAAAATTAAAAGAAATCAATGCATAACTATGATACATAAAATTCATGTATCAAATCTCATCTATGTGAATATATAATTAACTTAATACAATATAACACTAAGTGTGAGTTATGACAATCATGTATTATTATTTTTCAAAATACATTTCCTTCCATATACCACAAACATTAGTGCTCTACTATACAAGTAATTAAAGTTACATGCACAATGAAAAGAAACAAATTATAAAGGTTCAAAAATATTTAATCATAAAGAGCTTAGAGTATCAACATCATTAAAGACATTATTCAATAGGACAACCAAGACCTATTCTATGTACATGTTTCTTAAATGTCTTTGGTTGTAACACTTTAGTTAACAGGTCAACAATCATAAGGTTTGTTTTAACATGCTCTATGGATACTCTTTGTTTCTAAACTTCTTCTTTTATAGAGAAATATTTTAACTCCATGTGTTATGCACCCTTTGAGTATTTATCTTTATTGAAAAAGAATAATGCTACAAAATTATCACAGTAAATTTTCATCAGCTTAACAGTAGTGTCAACAATTCTAAGCCCTAAAACAAAACTTTAATTTTGAAGCCATAATGCTTGAGTTGTAGATTCAAAGCATGTTAAAAATTCAACTTTCATGGTATATGAAGAAACAAGATATTACTTGGTACTTTTCTATGATATGGCTCATTCTCCTATGTGGAATAAGTAGCTAAAAGTGGATTTCGTTGTGCTAACACACCCACCGAAATATGAGTTTGTATATATTTTCTTTAGTTCCTTGTAGATGCCTCACAACTTTCTTTGCAGCTTTCAAATGATCAATCACATGATTACTTTGATATCTGCCTAACATTTCAACCACTAAACTAATATATGGCCTCGTGCATATTTGAACATACATCAGACTACCTAATACAAAACAATATGGAATTGATTCCATTGTTTTCACTCTATGTCAATCTTTGGACATTGCATGAGACTGAATTTGTCCCCTTTTTAGAATTGTACATTTCCAGAAGAATACTTATCCATGTTAAAGTTCTCTAGAATTTTATTTATAAGGCCTTTTGAGACAATCCCATCAATCCTTACGATATATCATGAAATATTTCAATTCCTATCACATAGGACGCCTCACCCAAGTCCTTCATTTCAAAATTGTTAGAGAGGTATTCTTTAGTGTCATGCATCATGCTCAAACTGTTAGTTTCAAACAAGATATCATCAACATATACGAACAAAAACCTAAACTTACTCCCACTGATCTTTCGTTATAAGCACATATCAACTAGATTTCCTTCAAAAGCAAAAGAGGTAACGGTATTATTGAACTTAATATATCATTTCCTTGAGACTTGTTTCAATCCATATATTTATTTGGTTTAAATATGCCTTTGGTCCATGCAAATATACCACTTTTTGATTTTAGTGCTCGTGAGTTTTTTTGTTTGAATTTAGTCCCTGTAAAAATAGAGACGATTGATTTTGGTCCCTAAAGTCAAATCAAATGTTACAAAAAAAGAGCTGGCAAACCTCTGTGGCACTGAAGAAGACGGGTTTTCCAAAAACCCCTAAATCCCACTTTTAGTTTCTATTCATATTTTTTTTATAAAATAACACTAATTATTAAATGATAATTAATAAATTTATTAATTAATAATATAAAATATTTTAATTTTTAATATATCATAAAAGATGATGTGTTGGTGTGCATTTATAGGGCCACGTGTCACAGTGCTTTTTTTTTTGTAATGTTGATTTGATGTGAGCGATCAAAGTTGATCGTCTCTGATTTTACAGGTACTAAGTCCAAACAAAAAAACTTACAAGGACTAAAATAAAAATGTAATATATTTGCAGGGGCCGAAGACATATTTAAACCTATTTATTTATTAATTTTACACACCATTTGATTATTTCCTTCATTTAGAAAACCTTCTGGTTGGTTCATATAAACTTCTTCTTCAAAATTACCATTCAAAAAGGTTGTTTTCATATCCATGTGGTGTAACTCTAAGTCATAATGAACCACTAGTGCCATGATAATATGCAATGAATATTTCTTTGAGACATGAGAAAATATTTCTTTATAATTAACGTCATCCTTTGAGTATATCCTTTAACAACAAGTCGAGCTTTAAATCATCTAGTACTATCATTTTAGTCATGCTTGGTCTTAAAGACCCACTTACAACTAACTCGATTAGCACCTTATGGCAATGCAACAATTTCTCAAACTTTATTTTCTTGCATGGATTTTAACTCATCTTTCGTGGCATCAATTCATTTATGTAATTCGACGTTATTCATAGCTTGTGAAAAAGAAAATGGATCTTCATTGATTCCAATGTCCGAGTCTAGTAAATAAATATCATAATTGGTAGGAATAGCTGATTTTCTTTCTCTTTGAGATATTCTAAAAAAAACCTCTTGAGACTTATTTTGTTCAAACCTTTGTGAGTTAGTCTTTTCATTGGGTTATCATTCAAATTTTGTACATTGTTGTTAGAATTTTTGTACAACAACATTTGGAACAACATTCAAAATGATTGTCGACGAAAAAATGCTTATAGGTTAAGTAATATTTACCTTAACTTTCTTTAGGTCAACTTTTTTTCGTTCCTCACCCCCACTAACTTCACCACTTTCAATGAATTTTACGTTGATTGTTTCTACAATTCTTTTTGACTATGGTTAGGATAATAAAAGATATACCCTTTAGACTTCTCCTGTAGCCGATAAAGTAACCACTTACTTTTTGAGAGTCTAATTTTTTTCATGCGAATTATATACTCTTGCTTCGGATGAACAACCCCGAATGGGTAGGTGTCTTAAACTCGGTTTCTTGTTTGTCCACAACTCTAAAGGAGTTTTACATACTGCCTTGCTAAGAACTCTATTTAATAAATACATATATGTTTTTAATGCATACATCCACAAAAATTTGGGCAATGAGGAGTAGCTCATCATACTCCTAACCATATCCATTAATGGTCGATTATGCCTTTCTACTATACCATTTTGATGCGGTGTGTATGGTATTGTGTGTTGTACATAGATATTGTGCCTTTCAAGAAGTTTTGCAAATGGCCCTGGACATTGTTCCATTTCACCATCTTTTCCATAAAATTCACCTCCTCTATTAGATATTACGACTTGCACTTTCTTTTCTAATTGTCTTTCGACTTCGTTAATAGAAATTTCAAAATCATCAACGACTTGAAACTTTTCTTTAAGCAAATAGACATATCCATAACATGAAAAATTAAAACAAAGGTGATAAAATATTTTTCTCCACCAAGATATGAAGTGTCAAAAGGTCCACATATATCAGTGTGTATAATTTAAATAAATTGGCTATTTCTTGTGGCACCTTTCTTGTTATGTTTGATATACTTTCCCTTAATAAAATGCACACATAACCCAAGATTAGTAAAATCTAGATTTTGTAGAATCTCATTCCTTACTAACCTTTCTAGTGTTTTCTTGGATATGTGACCCAAGCGTTTATGCCATAAGTATGCAGAACGTTCATTAAGCATGTTACACTTAACTCCAATACTTTGATGGTCGATAAGCAAGAACTCATAAAATTGAACATGAAGTTTTAATCTATGTAAACCATCAATAATATAACAAGAACCAATAAGTTTATTATTATTGCATAAATTGAAACAACCATGTCCACCATTAAATTTAAAACCACAATTGTCCAACTTTTAAAGAGAAACTAAACTCCTAGACATTAAAGGTACATAAAGAGTTTTTCTTAGATCTAAATGATAGCCAATATCTAATATCAAACAATAAGTCCCGATGCCTTCAATGCCTTCAATTGAAGCTTTATTACAATTTCCCATGTAGAGAAACATCTTACTTTGACTTGTGGTTTGGATCGTAAGGAATCCTAGCGTCATATTAGATACATGAGTAGTAGCACCAGAGTCAAGTCACCACGAACTATGTTTTCTATAGACCTTTCTTCTCAAACCAAGCCATACATTTTGGATTTTTTTTTTTGGAATTGTCCTTCTTTAGCACAAAATGACATTTATTTTGATATTTAGCAAGCCCTTTTTCTTAAATTTCTTAGCTTTTGGTTTTGATACTTTACCAACTCCATGAACTAGGTTGACATAATGATTCTTAAAATTCTTTAGTCGATGCTCCTCTTAAATGAATTTTCCAATCAATTCATTAACATCCCACTTGTGAGTTCAAAAGGAAGTGAGTTCAAAATAAACTAAACCATTAAAGAGTCATCCACTACCATACCTAAAGATTTTAGTCTTGTTCTAGTGTAGTCATCTCAATAGTGTACTTTTGCATGCCCTGCTACCCATCCAACTTCATGGTCGTGAGTTGAGCCATCAGTGTACCAAGGAGTGACTTATCAACAAAGCAAAAACGTTCTTCCACAAACTTAAGGTATTCCTTAGCACTTTCTGTTTATGGAATAGTAGTCTTAATGTTGTTTGTAATAGTCATTCAGATGAACATAAGGATTAATCTGTTGGATTGCTCCCATGCCTTAAGTTCAAAATTTTCATCCTCGGTGTTGTTATCATCAGCAACAGGTTTTTCCTCCAAAATTGACAAGTCAAGGGCTAAAACACTTAAGTGGAACCTCACTTGTTCACTCCATTCAGAAAAGTTCAAACCATTGAAAGTGATAACAGATGTCGCTTGCGAATGAAGAAAAATCGCCGCAAAATAATCATAATCAAGAAATTAAAATTTTCAACCATAATTAATAGTCACATTTCATGGCATTTCATTTCTTCTAACTTTGTCATTATCATATATTTAGATAAACATCAAAACAAATTATAGTTCGCCTTTAGGAAATCGCTACAATACACTATCATAAATAATGCCAATTTTATCATTATCAAGAAATTAAAATTTTCAACCATACATATAAATCATCTTAAGACCAAAAAAAATATTTGATCCAAAAAAAATTATTTTTTTACAATCAAGATTATTAACCATAGAACCAAAATTTCCTTAAGGTAAATCTAATTCTATAATTAATTAACAGTCACATTTCATGACATTTCATCTCTTCTAACTTTGTCACTTCGGTGAACACAAGTTTTAAATAATGTTATGAAAGTTAAGTGTTTTAACTTTCTCCATTCATCCATAGTTATAACAATGCACATATATCATTAATAAGAAGGGAAAAAATAATAAAACATTGAATTCTTTCTAAGATCATTTAGTAACTGAATTTGACAAATCAACAAACAGATTTGGTTATTCATATTTTCATTAGCTTCGCAACAATAAATTAGTTTAAGTCCTGCATATACTTATCATAATAGTAATAATAACAATGAGGAAAACATTAACAGAACTACAACAAACATAGAAAAGAATGAATATATGTATATATGAGCACTATAAATAGTTCACAATCACATTTGTGAGATATCATTAACGGAAAATCATAAATTTCATAATAAAGCTCTGATACCACACTTAAAATTTAAGTGTCATAATAAACTTTTGGCGGAAGCATTCCACAACGTAAAGATCTTGAAGTTTATGATTTTCACATATCTAGATTCAATGAGGAAGACATAGTACTTCGCAACAAGTTGATAGAATAAAATAGTTTCTCTCCTTTTACCTCTTTTCTAAGACACATGTAAGAATGAAAAATATTTTCACTGTTAGAAAAACTATTTTTAGTATCGGCCGAAAGCCCATGCTATATGAAAAATGTCGACTCTAATACTCATTTAGCGTCGGATTAACGTCGGTGTCGAGTCAAGGTTTAAACGCTCAAAGCTAAATCATCGCGACGGCTGAACGACATGCGACGCTAGTTTAGCGTCGGCTAGGTCGAGTAAAAGCCAATGCTATTGTCAAAATTAACACATCCATCGCTTAGGTCAACTCTATTAAAGTGAACTCTTCAAATACAGTAGCAGCGGAAGAACCGACGTTAATGTAACTTAAAATTCGACAACTCATTGAATGCTTTTTTACCACCTAATACCATTTGTTTTGTAGAAACATTAAAATAAGAATACCATATCAGATTTGTCACAGATAGTCATAATGCATTAACAACATAACAAAAACACTACTAAATAACAAAATAGTTTAAATCTACAAAATAACAAATAAAAGCTCACCTATTATTATTTATGATATAGCAAGCAAAAAATATACAAGCTAGAAAGCCACTCTTAAAAATGAGAGTTGCAAACAATAGTTTGTGAATTGATATAGATTTAACTCTTTTTCTTTATCACCACATATATGATTTTTAAAACATAATAATACTACTCTAGACTTATTACTATCCTAGACCAAATACATACTTTGTTTTTAAACTTTGATGGAGTAAGCCATGTTAGAATCCTGACTTTGATCTTCAATCCCAACAACATGAACCCTTTCTCCCAATACCAATATGTATTGCGGAAGACTCTTGGTTCCCATGCAATGGATGTCCTCATATTTTGTGTGATGCTTTTTTTTGTTCATGTTACTTATTTTCTATAACCAAGTAATAAGTAAAGTCAACAATCAAAACAAGCACATGATAAATATTGTTATACGAACAAAATATTTAAGTTTTAAAAATATTGTTACACCAAAAAAATATTTACAAAGCTTGAAATGAAATATAAATTTTAAAAACTTATACAACACCTGAATAAGTTCAATCATATCAATAATATAGGACTCAGGCATCTTACTCCAGCTAATATAATTGATTGGAGCACATTGAGATCTCCTTACCAAACTTCCTATTGCATTAAATAGAGTATTTCCTTCCCAACCAATAGGATGACCAAAAGAATCTACATCCACCAATATAAACTCTCCATCTGGCATGTCCCACACATCTAGCATGTGTGTATAACCTCTTGTTCTCTTTTCACCTAAATCATATATTCATATTAGCAAAACATAAAACACTCAATATCAATTGTCTTAGATCAATACATACCATATTTCAAATTAAGCACAAATAGAAAGCTAAGCTTTTCTCAGACACTTTTTCATACATGGAATTTGAAAATGGAATATTATGGGAAGTTGAGGGGAAGTGGTTGTGAAAGGAGCTGTTGATGTTGACATTGTTGCAAACCCTTTAGCTGAAGGTGCATAAGATGAGGGTACTGATGACTAAGCTATTAAGGTTGTTGACATTGTTGACACGTTCAGACTTCCAAAGCCAAATTAGTTTTTAATTGTTGTAAAAAAAATAACCGATGACAGTAATAATCTACCTCAAATGAAACACATAAAATGGTAGGGAGCAAAAATAACTACACACCTTTGTTACTTCAATAAATTAGAAGTCAAATAAATTGATTGATAAATAATTTGCTCTATATATTAGAAGAAGTCTCCCTCACTCTCATCCTCTGTATCATCACCACCCTCATCATTTTGGAGAATGTTCTCCATGGATATTGTAACTTCAATGATATCATGATTATCATCAACTTATGGTCTAATCAAGTCGTTGTCATTTATATCTTGCAAGACTTGTTCATTCCGTTGATCTACATCATTGGACAACTCATCACCCAAATCATACACATCTCTAACTTTAGCATGCATAACAACAGACCAATCATTTTGGGTTTTATTCTCCACATAGAATACTTTTTTGGCTTGAGAGGCCAAAATAAATGGGTCATCACATACATCATTCCCTGTATGTTGCAAATAATTGAAATTGACTAATGTCATGCCTAAATTATCAATTCTACAACCTTTATTTATGTCAACCCAATCACACATGAACAATAGTGCCTTATATTTCCCGAATAATATAATTGAATTATATTTGTGAGTGCACCATAATATTACAAGGACATAAAATCTTTCCATCATTTGATTTTGCAAATGCAAAATCAAGAAAATTAATAACTCCTCTAATGTACTTCTCTTTATTAAGAGAGTTGTTAGGATTGTAGGATAGCCAACTCTTATCCATTCAATACAATAAACTGAAAAATTGAATGAAATAACACAAAAAGTTAATAAATATAACTTAAATATAAAGAAAGGAAAAGAACAATATATCAGTTCAGCAGCATGGATGGAGTTATTGTTCATTTGAGATCCATAAACATCTATTGATAGAATTCATTGAAGTGTTGATTTGCAACATTTTGATTAAATAAATATTCATTGATTTCAAATTTTTATAGAGGTAAGTATATATACAAGATGATGAAGGTAGAGCTTTAACTACCAGCACCAGCATGGCATAACTGACTCTAACAGAAGCTGCCAGCATGGCATAAATAGCTTTGTGCATTTAACACGTGCAGAATACATACAATATGTATATCTCTATATAACTATTAGCTGCTCTTTTTTAATGCATATAATATGTATATCTCTATATAACTATTAGCTACTCTCCATATATGTTGAGGTGTTCTTTAATGCATATTTAGATTAGTGGTGACTTTATCAGAATCACGATGACCATCGTGATTTTGACATGAACTACATTTTAGAGGTTCAACAAAATCACAGTCCCACCGTGATTTAGCCAAACTCACCACCAATCCAAACATGCACCTGAACATTTATTCCCATGAAACAAGTAGTTAAATTAATATATGTGAAAGAATCACATAATTGAATACAGCAAGAATGTACTTTTAATGCAGTGGTAGTATTAAAAATCTAAACTTAGTATCCAGAGTTGTTGTCATGTAAGTGTAATAAAGCACCTCATATAATTAAATAGCAAATGAGATTCAATACAAAATCAGATGATACTAAAATTTATTACGCTAATAATGCATTAAAATTATACCTATAAAATATCCTGGTGAAAAATCAATACAACAAGAAGCCAAGCTTTGCAGTTTTTGAGACGTTTTATTTTTGATAAACCTATGTAACACTAAGTTGTGTCGGTGTCTCTGATACCGACACAACACCGACATGTGTGGATAATCTCAATTACTTTTATTTTGTTAAGTTATTACTAGAATCTATAAGTTAGTGTCACTATTGTGTATGGTATATTTGTTTCTATGGCGCTTCATAGTTAGAAACGCTCAAGAATTGTGTTCAATTACTTACTACTAGCCTTTGCAGTGGAGAATGTCCAATTTATTTGTATTGAAGGTGAACAAAATCATTAAATTTAAGGAATTAACATAAAAATGAATTTCATACATTTTTAGAAACCCATAATAGGACAAATCAATAATGCACATAAAAATAAAAATGTAATATTTGCAGGATTTTCAAAACTTTTTCTTTGGTGGATGAACTGATGACACCTTGTTTCTCAAGTCACTTCTTTGTATCTTTCTTCACTTTTTCCAATAACTCCACATCATCATCTGCTTCAAGTATTGCAGCATTAGCATCAAACCTTATTTTACCAAGGGGTAAGGAATATGGGACAAGAGGTAAGGAATATGCATGATACACATTGTGGGATATTTGAACTGATGTATACCTTATTTTACCAAAGCAGAAGTTGTTGCCAAGTATCAATTAAAAATGATATTGTAAATTAATGACAATTCAAGACAAACAACTATAGTTATACTTGTATTACTGATGTAGTTGGGGTACTAGTAGCATGCAACGATGAAATTTACAGTAGTGGTTAGGCTGATCATTGTTATGTTTTTTTATGTAGGGTTTAGGACATTCAATTGAATCCATTATATAATCACTAAGATTTATCAACTTTCATTTATTTTTCTGGTATCAGTTTTTGGTTTATGATTAATCAGAATGAAAGTGCAGCAATTGAAACATGAGTGATCGTAGAATAATTGATGTGTTTGCATATGATGATCAGAATAGCAAATAGACAACTGGCTCAAAGATCAAGAGTTAGGAAGCTGCAATACATGATATTATTTCAACAAAATCCTTCAATCAAACATGAGCTTAAAGATGAGAAACTCCATATTTGTTTTTTGCTTTTTCATTATCTTTTCTCTGAAAATGAAAATAGAAGAACCTCAAATCAGTTTTAAAATATAAAATGATAAAATCAATCAAATCATTCAACCAATGCAAATTGCTAATTGAGGAAAAACAATTTCCACTTACTCGTGAATCTCTAAATCGCTGAATCTGAATCTGAATCGCTGAGTCTGAATAGTAAATTGTAAATTGTAAATCGCTAAATCGTAAGAGAAATCCAATTGAAGATGAATACGTATTGAAGACGAAATCCATTGAAGAGGAAATTGAAGGAATTGATTGAAGCAAAATCAAAAAAAATGATGAAGAAATCGGGAAAAACTTCTTCAACGGAAAAATGAAAATCAACTTTGACAATTTCTGAGATGAAATAGGGAAACAAATTGAGAAGAGAAGAAATAGGGAAAAAAGAATTTTAGAGATCGAAATGGGAATGAAGGCATTGTTCCACCATTCTGAGATGAAGGTGTTGTAGCGATTTTTTAAGGCGTGAGTGAAATGCGAAATCGAAATGTGAATTGTTGTTGCGTGCGTGAAATGATTTTCTAGTGAAGGGGTGAGTGAAATGATTTTTTGGTGAAGGGTGAGTGAAATAATTTTTTTGGTGAATGGGTGAATTGAGTTTTTGGATATGAATATTTCAGTTTTTTTTAAGTTATTATATATAAATTAGTTTTGATACCAATATTTCAGTTTTTTTTAAGTTAACATTAATGTATTATATTAAATGAGAATAAGTGACACTCTGTCTGTAGCTAAAAGTAATTATAGTGACAAATAAAAAGATATCACTAAAAGTTGAGTGTCACAATAGATTTTTTTTTTGTAGTGTGAGGAATCTTTTAATAGCTGCATTTACTTAATGATTATGGTGAAAAGAGTCAGAGTGTGCTCAGGTCACAGTGTTAGTGGTGACCGCGAACTGATGTGTAAGGCCTGTGATAGGCTACACTCTAGTAAATCGTGTTAACCTCTAGCCTGTGAGAGACTGCACATCAGTAATTAGTACTAAGGCCTGTGATAGGCGGTACAATAATGGTTTACGCCCCTCGAGGAGGGTTTTGTTTTGAAAATTCTGGAATCATGTGCATTGGCATATACCCCCTCGAGGAGGGTTTTGTTTTGGAAATTCTGGAATCATGTGCATTGACATATAACGCAGTTGTATATGTCAATGCACATGATTCCATTTTCAAAATTGGAAATCTACATTATTTCGCAGTTGTATTCGGCTACATGTTGTGTGTATTCGAATACATATTTGAAACGTTTTAGTTTTTATTTGGAATTTTAACATCGTATTCGAATACGAAACCTTGTATTTGAATACAAATAAGTGGATTTTGCCACTGACTTGATTTTGTATTCGAATACGAAAATGCGTTTTTTAGCTACTGACTTAGAAATTGTTCAAGAGAAAATTGGATTTTCGACAATCTTTGTGAAAAGATATCTAAAACTCAAATTTGAGTTAAAAATGAAAATTATTCTCTTTCTTTTTGGAAACTAATACACGGTAAAAAGATTACCTTATTAGAAAGAAAAAAACACTGGTTAAATAAGTTAAAGACTAAAAATGAATTTAGCGTAAAAATTAATGTCCCTAAAGTGTCAATTTATGAGTTTAACATTGTAACTTCAACAAGTAAAGTTGAAATCTCACTTATATCCTCCCTATATATAAAACCACATTGACATTGTAACTTAAAAAAATTGATTTTGGTATTAAATTCTATTGACAATTTAAATAATTTTACTAGTTTACCCTTGAAAAGAGACAATTAATTTATGATTTTATTGTAGAATGTATTAAAAAAAATAGAAAAAATGTAATATAAATAAGAAAAACTTAGTAAAAAATATTTAATACGGTTGAAAAATTGAAATGGATTTTATTTAAAAGGGCAAGAAAAAATATCAAAAGGATATTATATTTAGTGATAGAAATAGTGTTAAACTAGTCATTAATACCACTATTTTTCATAATGATTTACCTTTTTTCAATTTAATTTTTTTAAATATAATATAAATAAATGAGTAGTAGTCAGAGGTTATACATGATAGGCAGAATAAAACTCTTTCAACGAGAAATAACAAATGAACAAACATGTTATTGTAAACATTAAGTCTCCACCATGAAGTTTGGTATAGTTATTCGCAGTTTAAATTTTATTTTCCAAAATTTTAGAATACAAAATTATATAATCGGCTGTTGTAAACTATATAATAAGCTATTTAGTTGTTAACTACATATAATAAGATAATATAATTGACTCAAAAACTTTACCACCGATAGTAGAGTCAGTCAATCGGTATTATCTTTGTTAAAATAATATTTATTTTGAGTAAATTTTATTATTTCGGAGTTTTGAGGCTTGTTCCGTGTCCTGATCCTGCAATAGTTTTATGCAAATAGTTACAATCATATTATACGAAAAAATTCACTAAACCAACACGCTAAAGTACAGCGGAATAATTGCAGACTTACTATACATTATTTACAAAAATTAACCAAAAAAAACTGTAACCAAAATAAATCAAACTCTTTCTACAAGTAAGATTTCTAACATAATATACAAAATTGTAGGAACATCAAAATGCATAAGCCTAAAGAGGCAAATGACAAAAAATCTCAGATCCAGTTTTATGTCGGCAACGTACAGCACTGAAATCACTATAGAATAAGCAAACCAGCGACTCTAAATTGTTGCCTTTCAATTCATAACAAACATCAAGTCGAAAAAAATTCAATATACTAAAATTCAGAATCATTAATTATTTTCGATTATTAACAAAAAGCCTCAGATTCAAGAATTGTGTATCGATCAGAGAAACCTATAACGGAATCTCAGATGGTACGGACAAATTTCATACATCACAGGCCAATGAAATAAATTAGAACAAAAATCAACCTACAAAAAAAAGGGAGAAGTAAAACTGAGGTTGAAAATTGTTTAATGAAACCCAATTTTTTATCATTTGAATGAAGCTTGTGTGAGATGAGGCATGGTTGCAGATTAAATAGGCCACAACGAAATAAAACCCTAATTCTTTCGTATGAATGAAGTTACAATTGTACCCTTCCGTCTTTTAGCCCAATGATTCTTCTTAATGGGCTAATTAAACGTGACTCTTTACTCTCCTGCATTTGAAATTAAATGTAATTAAAAAATTGTAGTATAAAACAATATTAAGGAAATTGTAGTATAAAAATAAAAACGTATAAGTCATTAAAGAATATTTTCTCCTTTATTTTACATTAAATTCAATTATTTCTAATACAAATCCTTAACAAAAATAATAAAAACATAAAAAAGTTATTAAGTGTATTTTTTTCTCCTTGATATTATAGGCATTCTTGGTTGTGCATGATTTCACATTTGCATCCCTCAGTCATTTATAAATTAAATGAGTGTACCGCACAAATCATAATTTCAATTTTCAACAAACTAACAAACTAATTTGCATTAAAAACAAAACAAAAACGATTTAATTTCACTTAAAAAGAAAAACAAATTATATAACATTATAACTGTTATTTGTACTACCTCCTAATTAAATGTATCAGTTTATACTAGCAAATGAAATCAATTTTATATAATCAAATTTTTTGTTTTCTAAAAATAAAAAGATTTTTGATTTGTAGTATTTGTATCACATCACGCATTTAAAATGAAATCAATTTTATATAGTCAAATTTTTTGTTTTCTAAAAACAAAAAGATTTTCGATTTGTAGTATTTATATCACGCATTTAAAAATTTGTAATACAAATATGCATTTGTATTACAATTTAACATTAATTTTCGTTAACAAGTTGCTCAATATAAGGAACTTAAATATTTGATGTCAATTGGTCACTATCATTCTGGTTTATTAAAAATAGAAATCTGAGAAAGTAAGATTGTTTTGGTTATTAAACAGAAAAACGAAGATCATTATAGTTTTCACAGCATTAATTCAAGAACATTCTGGTTTACAAAGAACAAAGCCTTCTTGAATTCTCGATCGTTCTGGGCTACGAAAATACATCAATCTACATTGCAAATCACCAGTATTCATTACAAAGGAACAAAATTATATACTCAAGATCGTTTTGGACAGATTCATTCCAAAAGATTATCAAAGGCAAAGCAAAATATCAAACAAGCAAGATCATTTTCCATATTGATCAAGCAATAAGTACAATCTTGACAGACTTGATTGAACACTGCAACTGTACCTCTGAGCAGTCAGCACACGTGACAAAGCAAAGTATGACTTCAAAATAGCTGTCAAAAATTCTTAAGTTCAACACTTCTTAAAACAGCAACGAAGATCATTTTGGTTTTCAATACATTCAATAATGATCAATCCAAGAACATTATGGCATGCAAAAGAACAAAGTTATCATTAAATCAAGATCATTTTGGGTTGTCAATCTCCATCACATAGTACTAGCCTTCATTATGAAAGCAATAGAATTATATAAACAAGATTGTTTTGGACAGATTCATTCAAAGAGGATCAACAAAGGCAAAGCAAAACATCAAGAACAAAAAGCAAGATCAATCTCTAGATTTATGATTAAAAAAGTACAGCAAGGACAGAAATACCAACACTGCATCTCTACAAAAAGCAACACGGGTACAGAGCAGAAAAGCATGACACACAACATGTGTCAAAATCTAGCACTCATACAAAACAGAAACAAAGAATGTTCTGGTTTTACAAAAGAACATTCTAGCTATTCTCTTTTAAAGGCAGAATTAAAACAGATCATTTTCCACAGTCCAAACCATAATTTAAAGAGTATCAAGATTGCTCAAATCAATTGTGAAGCCCAAAACTCGAGTTGAATGCCGAAATGAGGAAAATAGCCTCAAGATAGATCTTCAAATTGATGAGTTGTGAGCAAGGTGGCTTTCCAAATGAAAATAGAGGTAGTAGGATATTGATCACTAGCCGTCACAAAAAGGTAGCTTTCCACATTAGTCGAGAACCTCCTTACTACCTTCAATTTCTTACTGAAGAAAAGAGTTGGGAGCTCTTCTACAAAAAAAGTATTCAGGGGAGAAGAATATCCTCTTTACCACTTTCAATAGTAGTACTTGCAGGGGTTCTAGCAAACAAAGAAAAGTCACATAGAGAATGGTCCAAAATAGTTGGTCATGTCAACTGGTATTTTACTCGAGACGAGACCCAAGTCAAAGACATAGTTCTCAAACTCAACTACGAAGACTTGCCTGTAAGATTAAAGTTGTGCTTTCTATACTTAGGGATATTTCCTTAAGATAGTGAAATTCATGTTCGACCACTATTGGAGCGATGGGTTGCTGAAAGATTTATACAGGAAATTGGGAGTAGAGATCCTGATGATGTGGCTGAAGATTACATGTATGAGCTCATTGGTCGTAGTTTGATCCAAGTAGCACAAGTGAAGAATGGAGGAGGCGTGAAAACATGTCGAATTTACTGTCTCCTCAGGGATCTTTGCATATCTAAGGGAAAAGAGGATAAGGTATTCCAAGTTTGCACAGACAATGACATTCTAATCTCCAAAGTCTCGTAGGTTGTCCATCCATTGTAACATGCGTATGTATGTTTCTTCAAGCACTAATGACCACTCATGTGTTAGTTCTTTGTTCTCCTTTGACCCTAACTTTTTTGTTGCTCAAAATGAGTGGAAATGGCTTTCTAACGAATTCAAATTGGTTCGCGTGGTAAATTTTCAAGGGAACTATTGTAGAAATATTCCTACCACCTTGGGGTACTTTATCCACTTGAGGTACTTGAGAATAGACTCAAAGTATATTACAAGCATCTCAGATTCTATTTGCAACCTTCAAAATCTAGAAACATTAGACATAAGACCTTTATATAGAAATATTATGATTTCGTTCCCCAAAAGTATAATGAAGCTTAAGCATTTAAGGCACGTGTATAGTTCTGGACCTATCTTGCTACGCGGCCAACATTTAAAATCGCATAGTGAAGTTTTGTGGAGTTTTCAAACCATATCTTCCATTGTACTGGTTAAACTACTATAATCTCTTGTGGAGAAACAAAAGTTCCCGAAATTGAGAAAATTAGGATTGCATGTACCATTTGACTTCAGAGGTAATTTTCCTAAACTGTTGCAACAATTTAGGCATTTGAACAAGCTAGAAATTGTCTTTAAAAGAAAAGTTTGGTCCAAATTTAGCAGTTTTAAGCAACAAAAAGTGTTGCAAAGTCTCGAGAACTTGATTCGTCTAAGTGTATTTGAAATTGGTGGTGACATGGAACTACCAAAATGTATCACTTCATTTCCTCCCAACATCACCAAGTTAAAACTATCAAGTTTTAGTGGCTTAAGTGACTATGGGATGAATGCTATTGCAAATCTCACTAGACTCTGCATTTTGAGTCTAAATGGATTCCATTCAGACTCATTTGACCTTAATTGTGTTGGGTGTGGTTTCCCACAACTGGAGGTATTTCATATGAGATTTCTAGAAGTAAAAAAATGGAAATTAGCCAATGGAACGATGTCGTGTCTTCAAAGTCTAGTTATCAACAATTGTTTGCAATTGGATGATCTCCCAAGTGAATTATGGTCTTTGACTAACTTGAGAAGAGTAAATGTTATAAGACCCATAAACGCGATGACTTCCTTGTTACAAAATTTGGAAATTAAGTATGGGTGTGACTTCCATGTCATAATCTTTATCATATACTTTTTTTACGGGCAATATTTACTTTTGGCTAAATTCCACTTTTGTCCTTTAAGTATAACGTGAATTTGGGGTCCCGCTTTTTAAATATGTGAATTAGATCTCTGATGTTTCTTATCATTTTCCATCATATCTCTCTATCTATTTTCCATCCACTTATTAACATAAATTGCCTACATAAACATAGTGACGTTTAGTCTACAAAATGTGATTTTTACTCTAAAAGTTTTATTGTCTCTTCAAATTTCAAATTAGGACTATATATTGTTGAGGTAAAAATCTTTTTGATGTATGTTTTAATTACAACAAACTTTATGAAATAAATGATTAAGTTTTATGAATGATGATCTACCAATGATTGCACTTGAGTTGTATTTAAGAAACATGAATTGCATAAGTGAACAAGGAATAAGCCATCCACATCATCAAAGTGCATAAGTATCCACTCAATAATGAAAGAATCTCAAAAAGAATATATCACGTATCAATTATTCAAGAGAATGATTATTACATCTTCAAGATAGCATCTTCATGAAGAAGGTGATCAAATACATTCATACAACAACCAGTGATCACACCATGATATAAATCAAAGAAAATCATGTCTTAACTAAATTGGAAATTAATGACAAGATCATTCTGGGAAGATCATTCTAGTTTATTAAAAACAGAAATTTGAGAAAGCCAGATTGTTCTGGTTATTAAACAGAAAAACGAATATCATTCTGGTTTTCACAACATTAATTCAAGAACATTCTGGTTTACAAAGAACAAAGCCTTCTTGAATTCTAGATCGTTATGGGCTACGAAAATACATCAATCTACATTGCAAATCACCAGTATTCATTATAAAGGAACAAAATTATATACTCAAGATCATTTTGGTCAGATTCATTCCAAAAGATTAACAAAGGCAAAGCAAAACATCAAACAAGTAAGATCATTTTCCATATTGATCAAGCAACCAGTACAATCTTGAAAGACTTGATTGAACACTGCAACTGCACCTCTGAGCAGTCTGCACACACGACAGATCAAAGTATGACTTCAAAACAGCTGTAAAAAATTATTAAGTTAAACACTTCTCAAAACAGCAACGAAGATCATTCTGGTTTTCAATACATTCAATAATGATCAATACAAGAACATTACGGTATGCAAAAGAACAAAGTTATCATTAAATCAGGATCGGTTTGGGCTGTCAATCTTCAACATATATTACCAGCCATCATTATGAAAGCAATAGAATTATATAAACAAGATTGTTTTGGACAGATTCGTTCAAAGAGGATCAACAAAGGCAAAGCAAAACATCAAGAACAAAAAGCAAGATCAATGTCTAGAATTTTTATTAAAAAAGTACAGCAAGGACATAAATACCAACACTACATCTCTGCAAAAAGCAACACGCGTACAGAGCAGAAAAGCATGACACACAACAGGTGTCAAAATCCAGCACTGATACAAAACAGAAACGAAGAATGTTCTGATTTTATAAAAAAAAAAACATTTTGGTTATTCTCTTATAAAGACAAAATTAAAACATATCATTTTCCACAATCCAAACCACAATTTAAAGAGTATCAAGATTGCTCAAATCAATGGTGAAGCCAAAAACTCAAGCTGAATGCCCAAAGAAGAAGAAGAAGAAGAAACGCTGTAAAACGTGCATAAGAACAAGCAGCGTGTTTAAAGGTTATGGTTTTGTTCAATTTGACATTGAGGAATCTGCTTAGAATGCAATTGATGAGTTAAATGGCATGCTAATCAATAATAAACAGGCGTATGTGGGTCATTACCTACGTAAGCAAGATAGAGAAAATGTTTTTAGTAAGGCAATTTAATAATGTTTATGTGAAAATCCTATCTGAGTCATTCACGGAGGATGAGTTGAGAAAGGTATTTGGAGAATATGGCACCGTTATGTTTTGAGAAGAGATGCAGATGGTAGGTCAAAGTGTTTTGGTTTTGTCAATTTCGAAAATTCAGCAACACAGCTAATGCTGTGGAGGCATTCAATGGAAAGAAATTTGACGAAAAGGAGTGGTATGTGGGGAAAGCCCAGAAAAAATATGAACGGGAGCTGGAGCTGAAAGGTTGGTTTATGCAGACTGCTAAGGAATCTGTAGACAAATATCAAGGGGTGAATTTGTATGTCAAGAACTTGGATGATTCCATTAGTGATTAAAAGCTCAAAGAAATGTTCTCTGAGTTTGGCACAATTGCCTCGCCTCGCCTCATACAAGATTATGTGAGATCCAAATGGAGTCAGTAGATGATTAAGATTTGTAGCATTATATTCATTGACCTTCTTGTTTGCAAAATTTGGGCCAAATGCTACCACACTTGTTTTGTCAACAGGGATTTTTCCTGCTAGATTCCAATCTACTTGCCATGGAATATCATCAGCAACGGAAAAACTCGGGACTATAGTTAGTGCATTTGGGTTCTTGTATTTGGCACCAAACAAGGACAAGAGTAAAGCAGATGCAGGGTACCCAACATGCATTGGGGTGAAAATTCTCTGCTACTATTGGGTGTGGTTAACATTTTGGGCTTCCTTTTTACTTTCTTGGTGCACAATTATTCTCTCTCCAACGGTTCCAGATCTGCCATTACTTTCCAATTTTGATCAACAAAAATATGCGTCCTTGTTCACACAGCCGTTATCTCCCCTGTTTTGGACGCATTTTCTTACTTCGTTGATCAATCATGGCTTCGTTTCGTTAGAGTCGCACTGTTTTTTCTTTGGTGTTTGTCTTGCATTTTAGTTATTACTAATAGATCATAACAGTGAATTCTATTCCCACTGACGATCATTCTGGTAATGTCCCTTTTCCTACATATGAATCATACTAGTGATGACTTCTTCTTCCGTTGATGGTTATTCTGACGGTGTCTTTTATTTTCATGATTCACTTTATCTTGGCAATTTGTCCTAGAAACACTGGCCCCATCTTTGTCCTAGATGTACTGGCCTTGCCTTTCTCTCCTTAAAGCACACCTATCTCTCTCTCCTTGATGCATTTTCAAGTTTCAATATTTTGACTCTCCGATATTATTGGTTTAAAGCTTCCAAATGCAGTTTTTTAGAAGAACGGACTTGGCTTTGTTCAATTGCTTGGCATGAATTTCTCTTTTGTTGATGATTATTTTGACTCTTTCCGACTTCACTTGCACCCCTGATGAAGATGAAGAGCAGACAAACATGGATCTAATGGAAGATACACACTTTGACCCTAATTCTAAAAATGAGTTTGTGGATGAAGAAATTGAGGTATTATCTGATCTATCTCATAATAAACTTATAGTTATGTTAAATGAGTTTTTAAACAAGAATCACAATGTTTCTTCAAAACTAAATACTCTTAAAAAAGCTCATGTCATCTTAACAAATAAATAAAGCTCTCTTGAAAAAGATTTTGACAACCTAAATAGAGAAAATCTAACTCTGAAAGAAAATGTTTCAAAAAACTTAGAGTATAAAGCCTGTAATTCTCTTAAGTATGAAAAAGACTTTCAAGAATTTCTTGAAAACAACATAGACAAAAGCAAACAAGCCTATATGATCTATGGTGTTAGCAAAAACAATAAGTGTGGTATTGGTTTTTAAGAAATAGAGGAAATTCCTAAAGTTAACTTATCATGCGTATATTAGAGAAATGTCGTGATAAAAGAACTTGTCCTATGCAAAAAATGTTGCTTCCACTTCTAGACCATTTGAACTTTTACACCTTGACTTATTTGGCCCTGTAAAAACTGCCTCTATCAGTGGTAAAAAGTATGGACTCGTTATTATTGATGATTATTTCAGATGAACATAGGTAAATTTCCTTAAACACAAGGATAAGTCTCATAAAGTTTTCACTACCTTTTGTAAACAAGTACAAAATGAAAAATATTTTTGTATTGCAACAATTCGTAGTGATCATGCGGGCGAATTTGAAAATAAGCTTTTTGAAAACTTTTGTGAAGAGAATGGAATTTTACCTCAACAAAACAGTGTTGTAAAAAGAAAAAATAGATCTCTTCAAGAAATCACACGTACCATGATTCACGAAATGAATGTTGTCAAACACTTTTGGGCATAAGCAGTGAACACTCCATGCTACATTCATAATAGAATCTATATCATACCTATTCTTAATAAGGCTTCTTATGAACCATGTAAAGGAATAAAACTTAACATTTCATACTTTCATTAATTTGGTTGTATATGCCTTTAAATGTAACGTGCCTCTGAAGGTTACGAAGATTGCCTCTAACGTTTAGGTCTGATGTTTGGGTTTGAAGTCTGGGTCTAATGTTTGCGTATGAAGACTAGGTCTGATTACTGGGTCTGAGGACTGCCTCTAAAGAATGACTCTGAAACTGAGTCTGAGTCTGATGCCAATTGAAGTAGCAATGTCAATTTACAAGGAAGGGGGGTTTGAATTGTAAATGTTCCTATTTAAAAATTCCTGAAAAAAACTTAAGAAAATAACTCAAGATTGATCTTGGTTGTGAAAACAGAAAACGGAGAACGTTCTTGGTTTTAACCAGAAAAACGGAGAACGTTCTTGGTTAGTTAAAATCAGTAATTCAGTTTATGTATTTAACTTGATAATCAATCAGACTGAAAGTAAATAGATAAGGGAAGAGATACCACACAAGGATATATCCTGGTTCACCTAACTCGGGCTACGTCCAGTCCTCACAACCGTGAGATTTTCCACTAAGTGTTCAAAACAAAGAACCTTATTGGTTTTACAGCACCTAGCTCAGATCAACCTTGATCTGTTACAATATTAAAACCTTTCCACCCATAAAGGAGTTCAATCAGGTCACCTATCAACCTTGATAGGATTTCTTACAATATACCCAACCTATACTAAACTCTTATAGTTTGAGTTTTACAATAATGATGAGATTGTTTTGTTAGAATCTGAGATGTCTCAACTCTTGTTTGAGATCTGATTCTTTGACAGAGAAATACACGAAAATGCTTCTAAGAATCGAATGGGAAAAATCAGAATTGATTCAATGTATGTGAGTGAGAGTATTCAAGTATGTAAGTGTATGTGATTGATGAATTTTCTTAGTACTAGAAACTCGGATTTTTCCTTGAGCTTTGCCTTCCTTTTATAGGTGATTTGAGCAATTAATTCAGGCCAGAAAGAGTTGTTGGGAGTGCTCTGTTTTCCTCTGACACAAGCAACCTTTCTGTTGAAAAAATAATCCAATGATGTGACAGCTTTGGGTCTTGCTTGACTGGGCTGTTTTACTCAATTTCAAACAGATTTTCTGCGTTTTTAATGACCCATTAAGCTTCAAAAATACTTGATGATAATTGGGCTTTGATCTGGGCATTTGATTTGATTCAAAACAGTTTGGAAAGTAATGAACAACTTCTGCAGAAATAAGAGAATCGATTCTACAGAAACGGAGATTGATCTTTGAAGCTTCATATGTAATTATTGATGTTACAGCTTCGATCTGGAGTCTTGATTATGTCCAAAACAGTTTAATGAATGATTATAAACATCTGCAGAAGTAAGGAGATCAATGCTGAAATTCTGCAGAAACGGAGATTGATTCTGCCAAAACAGCTTGGAGAATGATGACAGTCTGCTGGAGAATGATGACAGTCTGCTGGAGAATGATGTTGAAAATTCTGGAGACTGATCTGAACATTCTGGAGACTGATGATCAATCTGCAGATTGATGTTATCATTCTGGAGAATGATGTTAGCATGCTGGAGATTAATGTTAACATGCTGGAGAAAGATGTTAGCATGCTGGAGAATGATGTTGGCATGCTGGAGAATGATCATAATGCTGTCAAGAATGTTGACAGTCAAGTTCAAATATGTTTGGTCTTGCTAGTTTGTGATCTTCTCTCTTTGCGATCCGAATGCCTTCTTTGACTATAATGATTTCTACTTGTTCCTTGCTATGTACTGATGGACTAGTATAAAATTCAGAGGCAAAAGCTTCGTTGAATCAGTGGAGATTGATTGGTCAAGAGGCTGTGACGATCATTCTTGAAACTGGAGAACATTCTCCGTTTTCCAGATTTTGTTGTTTCTTTATATGTTCAGTTTTTAACTGTTTTCTTTGCTTTGCTTGATTCCTATCTTTGATTAATACACTCAAACACACATGTTAAAAACCAAAACACTTAGAATCATAATTAACATTCTTAATTAACTTTTTGTTTGTTTTCATCAAAACATTAAATTGAGATTTTGTCTCAACAATCTCCCCCTTTTTGATGATGACAAACATGTTAATTTAGATTTTAATTTTGATTCTAATTTTAATCATAGAGAGCTTAAAAGCTCCCCCTCAGAATATGATTCAGATTTTTGAACCAACATAAAATCTAAAATTAATTCTCCCCCTTTGTCAACACAAAAAGGTTGGGGAATACAAAGGAAATGTATACTACACATTGAAAACAGTGAATAGACTTCAATTTTAAGAAAAATAACATTATCTAAAAACTCCCCCTGAATATTTTGAAATTGATATCCTTCAAAATTCCAAAACACAAGTAAGAGAAAATGAATGTGAACATGAGAGAGTGAGCGCATATAGGGAAGCAAAAATAAGATGAATGTGACAACATGTCAAATATAATTTCTCTCTTTACAAAATATTCTTATGCTAAAAGTGTGTTTTTCAAAACTAATTTTTTGAAACGATCAAAGAGATTTGTTCACATGAAAAAATGTTTTGTCACAACATTTTTCCAACCACACAAATTGACAATAAGGCACATGTTCAAACTTGCTTTTATTTAGTAAGTATGTATGAGACTTTTTGATTGTTGCTATCATGCTTAAAATAAATTTAAACATTTGAGATCAAATTTTCACAAAAGAAGTGAGCAACAAAAGACTCATTTGCAAAGACATATATTAATATGCCTTAAAATGCTCAAATATCAATTTTTGACTTCATGCCATAGTCTTTTTGGATTAGTTTTGAGTTTTAAAGAAATAAGTGGCACAAATCATTTTCATGAAGACCAAAATATATTCTCTTGTTGAACTCCTTCAAAAAATAAATCCTAAACAAGGATATATATTTAAAATATGTTGAAGAATGATAGAAATTAGACATATTCATGTACAAGTAATGACAAAGAGTGATGTAATCAATTTAAACTTTAAAGTCATACTTGTATAAAAAAATAGTATGCATTCTTAATTTAAAGAGCACTCAATCAATCACATAATATCATTAAAAAATATTCATTCTTATCATGCTGCAAATATCATAAGAATTTGGATTAAGTGTACCTCCTTTAGTGACGTTGTTCAAAGATGAGTTCTTTAAATGTTGTTAGTTCTTCCAGGTTCATCAAGATGTAGATGCACATTAATTAGACTCCAACAAAAGTTTTGGTATCAGTAATAAATCCCTCCCAATAATTTGATCATGAGGTGATGTTTTGGTGGAAGGGTAAGAAGTGAGGTAGGTGTAGGAGTGCCAAAAGCAAATGGTTCAAACTTATTAAGAAGTTTTTGATGTTTTTTCAACCATATCATCATAATAGGAAACATTAGATTTGATTGGATGTTGCATATAAACTGTCAAGAACGTTATGGAGAAAGTTCTGCACTTCTGGAGAATGTTCTGCTTTTCTGCAGAATGTTCTGCTCTTCTGCAGAAAGTTCTGCTCTTTTGCAGAATGTTCTGCTCTTCTGCAGAATGTTCTGGTACTGCTTCCAGAATGAACCTTGTTGCTGCTGTCCAGAATGTTCTTCTTCTTCATCATCCATTGCTTTAATGTTTCCAAAGGTTATAGATACTCCAAATTTTTGTAATGAGATGAGGCATCATACTTTTCAATTCTTGTGTATTGAACATGCCTTGTCCATGTATCAATGTTCTTTCTTGATTGTTGGATGGTGTTCCTGCATCACAAGTTAGTAATGATTTTGGTACCCATATTTGTTTGGGTCCTTGATGGTTAGTATATCTTCTTTTAGAAGATTTTTTAAAACTTGATCTCTTTTTAAAATAACAAGTTGATTCTTGATGACCAATTTTGAGACAGTAGGAACATTTAATTGTTGATCTTGGAATGGATTTCGAAATCTGAGTTTTAAAGGATTTTAATCTTGATTTTGAAGAAATCCCAGATCGTTCTCCTTTTTTCAGACTTTCTGGAGAAAGTTCTGCTTTTGTTCCAGAACGTTCTCCGTTTTGAGAACAACCTAGAGAACATTCTCCTTTCTGCAGATTTTTCAAAACTGGTTCAGCTTTATTTGCAGAGCGATCTTCCCTTTTAAAAAACCTTTTGCTTTTAATCTTTTCATCTCTTTTCTTAAAGTAGCAAGCAGATTCCAGATGTCCAAGTTTCTTACAATATGAGCATTTGATTTTGCATTTATCCTCTTTTATTTCCGGAACAAAAAAGTTTTCATATATTTTCGTTTTTTGAGTTTTATCAAAACCAAGACCAGCTTTATCAAATATTCCCACTTAAGATCCCATGATTTTTTGAAAGGTTTCAGTAGCTTTAATAAAATTTGACAAGTCATTTATAAGAATTTCATTTTCAGTTTTAAGGAGAACGTTCTCCGTTTTCATTGCAAAACGTTCTTGATTTTCAAATTCATTATTTTCCTTAAAATGAGATTCCTGCATGTTCTGAATGATGATTTTTAGTTCATCAATCATAACCTGAGCTTTCTCTTTTTCCCTTTTCTCTTTTAAAACTTGATCTTTTAAAAGGCTACATTTTTGAACAAGCAGATTTGAATCATCAAGTAAGCTATCAAAATCATTTTCAATTTGTTCACATAAAAGACATGGTTCAGAATTTATTACCTCCTTGTCTTCAGTATCTGCCATTAAGCATAAGTCGGCTTCTTCAGGTTCCTCTGTTTCTGATTCATCAGAATCATTCCAGGTCACCATCATGGATTTTTTTTCTTGAAAGGGAACTTCTTTGGTGCTCTTTTGTTCAAGGGACATTCAGTTTTATAATGTCCTTGTTTGTTGCATCCAAAACATGTGATTTGACTTTTGTCTACCTCTATTTTGAAGTTTTCCTTTTGATTTGAAAATCCCTTTTTGATATGATCCCTTCTTCTCAACATTCTCTGTATCTCTTTTGTAAGACGAACTATTTCTTCATCAACATCTTCTTGTTCGATTTCTTCTGAGTCCTCATCTGGACTTTCTTGAGATGTTTTCAAAGCTATTACTTTGCCCTTTTTGATTGGTCTGTCTTCTTGTAGCAGCACTTCATGTGCTCGTAATGTTCCAATCAGTTCCTCAAGTCCGAGTACGTCGAGATTCTTGGCCTGGCTTATGGCTGTCACCATTGGTCTCCATATTATTGGAAGACATCTCATGATCTTTCTGACTCTATCTTGTACCGAGTATGCTTTCCCTAAGGAGCGCATTTCATTTACAATGGTTGTGAATCTTGAGTACATCTCATCAATGGTTTCTCCTTCATTCATTTCAAAGAGTTCAAACTTTCTTATGCCAATGTCTATTCTTGTTTCTTTGACATGGCTTGTTCCTTCATGATGAGTTTGTAGTGTATCCCATACTTCTTTAGCAGTTGTGCATTCATCAACTCTTTCACTTTCTTGCCTACTCAAAGCACACGATAAGAATAATTGAGCTTTAGAGTTTAGGAGTACCTTGGTTTTATCTTCAACTGTCCAGTCTGTTTCTTTCTTCGCAGCAGAGTTTGAATCATTTTGATCAACTCTTGGTGTGAAATCTCCATCTGTAATGATGCGCCACATTCCTGTATCTTGAGATTTCAAGAACAGCTGCATTTTGTTTTTCCAGAAATAGTAATCTGTGCCATCAAAGTAAGGTGGTCTATATGATGACCCTCCTTTAGCAATGTACATAACTTTTGACATTTTTCTTCTAGATCTTTTTCTCTAACACTTGTTAGGTGTTCAACTTTAGAGACCGGACTCTGATGCCAATTGAAGTAGCAATGTCAATTTACAAGGAAGGGGGGTTTGAATTGTAAATGTTCCTATTTAAAAATTCTTGAAAAAAACTTAAGAAAATAACTCAAGATTGATCTTGGTTATGAAAACAGAAAACGGAGAACGTTCTTGGTTTTAACCAGAAAAACGGAGAACGTTCTTGGTTAGTTAAAATCAGTAATTCAGTTTATGTATTTAACTTGATAATCAATCAGACTGAAAGTAAATAGATAAGGGAAGAGATACCACACAAGGATATATCCTGGTTCACCCAACTCGGGCTACGTCCAGTCCTCACAACCGTGAGATTTTCCACTAAGTGTTCAAAACAAAGAACCTTCTTGGTTTTACAGCACCTAGCTCAGATCAACCTTGATCTGTTACAATATTAAAACCTTTCCACCCAGAAAGGAGTTCAATCAGGTCACCTATCAACCTTGATAGGATTTCTTACAATATACCCAAACTATACTAAACTCTTATAGTTTGAGTTTTACAATAATGATGAGATTGTTTTGTTAGAATCTGAGATGTCTCAACTCTTGTTTAAGATCTGATTCTTTGACAGAGAAATACACGAAAATGATTCTAAGAATCGAATGGGAAAAATCAGAATTGATTCAATGTATGTGAGTGAGAGTATTCAAGTATGTAAGTGTATGTGATTGATGAATTTTCTTAGTACTTGAAGCTCTGATTTTTCCTTGAGCTTTGCCTTCCTTTTATAGGTGATTTGAGCAATTAATTCAGGTCAGAAAGAGCTGTTGGGAGTGCTCTGTTTTCCTCTGACACAAGCAACCTTTCTGTTGAAAAAATAATCCAATGATGTGACAGTTTTGGGCCTTGCTTGACTGGGCTGTTTTGCTCAATTTCAAATAGATTTTCTGCGTTTTTAATGACCCATTAAGCTTCGAAAATACTTGATGATAATTGGGCTTTGATCTGGGCATTTGATTTGATCCAAAACAGTTTGGAAAGTAATGAACAACTTCTGCAGAAATAAGAGAATCGATTCTGCAGAAACGGAGATTGATCTTTGAAGCTTCATATGTAATTATTGATGTTACAGCTTCGATCTGGAGTCTTGATTATGTCCAAAATAGTTTAATGAATGATTATAAACATCTGCAGAAGTAAGGAGATCAATGCTGAAATTCTGCAGAAATAGAGATTGATTCTGCCAAAACAGCTTGGAGAATGATGACAATCTGTTGGAGAATGATGTTGAAAATTCTGGAGACTGATCTGAACATTCTAGAGACTGATCTGAACATTCTGGAGACTGATGATCAATCTGCAGATTGATGTTATCATTCTGGAGAATGATGTTAGCATGCTGGAGATTAATGTTAACATGCTGGAGAAAGATGTTAGCATGCTGGAGAATGATGTTGACATGCTGGAGAATGATCATAATGCTGTCAAGAATGTTGACAGTCAAGTTCAAATCTGTTTGGTCTTGCTAGTTTGTGATCTTCTCTCTTTGCGATCCGAATGCCTTCTTTGACTATAATGATTTCTACTTATTCCTTGCCATGTACTGATGAACTAGTATAAAATTCAGAGGCAAAAGCTTCGTTGAAATAGTGGAGATTGATTGGTCAAGAGGCTGTGACGATCATTCTTGAAACTGGAGAACATTCTCCGTTTTCCAGATTTTGTTGTTTCTTTATATGTTCAGTTTTTAACTGTTTTCTTTGCTTTGCTTGATTCCTATCTTTGATTAATACACTCAAACACACATGTTAAAAAGCAAAACACTTAGAATCATAATTAACATTCTTAATTAACTTTTTGTTTGTTTTCATCAAAACATTAAATTGAGATTTTGTCTCAACAGAATTGTCCAGTGCCACTAATTCTAAGCCATGCAACTCTGCCTCTAACTACCATTATTTAAGAAACATAACATCTCACTCCAAACCTTGACTCATTCATTACTTCTCTTATTACCAAAATAACTTTAACATGCAATAGGAATGCTCAGAGTTTGGACCCTAACAACGTTTCAAACCATTGGAACAAAGTCCTCTCATTTGTCACCAACTGGATAAGGGACAATATATAGTATTGAATGCAATTGGCCTCCCATAATTATGCTACTTTCAAACAAACTACTTAGATCCTCTATTTATGGGTCTTGCAGCTTCAGAAAGCACAGAGCAATCGATCTAAACAACTACTGACAACCACGTTAGAAGGCTCATCAAGGGAATACCTATCTCCCTCTAGTGGTGTTCATATAGAACTCCCAATGGTTGCTCCCTTAGAACCATTGTAGTTTCCTATGATCATTCCACAAATTGAGATACCTTCCTTGGATGTTCATATTGTTGCTTCTTCAGAACCATTATGCACATTCTAAATATTTGAGGGACCATTGTTTGAAGAAATTTTTTTAGAGGAACTAAACAAAATATAAATATTTATATAAATAAAAACTTATTTAACCCTAATTTTTTTCATAAAAAATGACGTATATTTTCTAATTCAAATTTTAAATATAACATTCTCACGTGTATTTTGCCATTAATACAATTCTCAAATAACCCTCCACTATTACGCCTAAATACAATTAATGGTGGCTGCAACAAATTAAGTCAATAAGCTCCAAAAGAAAAGTGAACTTTATAATTAGTAATAAATATCTGTGCCCTTTATCATAATACTCTATTCATTATTTTTTTTTTTCAAATTTGCATCTCTCAATGATTCTACACTTTTTTAATTAAAAAAATCAATAAATAAAAATTAAACACAAACATTTTATAGGATATATTTAATATTTAACACACACACACACACACACACACATATATATATATATATAATTATCGCAAACGAGACGAATTGTCAATGAGAAAATTGAAATATCTTACACAAGAGTTAGGTTAAAATTTCAAAATGATTATCATACAGATGACAAGATATCAATAACAAGATTAAACTATCATACACAGAAAATATAAAATTAGACTCTTATTGTTTAGGTTTAATAGTAGTTTTGGTCCCCCTATTTTAGCTGAATCATGAAAATAGTCCCCTCATTTTATTTATCTCCAGTTTTGGTATCCAAACAGAATTTTAATCTAAAATTTGATGAAGTGTCATTTTTTTTAATGATGTGTCAAACACAGACGATGTGGAAGATTCCAATTAATTACATTTTATTATTATTCCAAATTTGTAAAAACACATTTCCTATTTTATTTAATCATTTAATTTAATTTCCTATTGTATTACACATTTCCTAGTTTAGAAACCCTAATCCTAATTTCATTCCTCCTCCTTCTTCTTTTCTTGTTTTGTGAAATTAAGTTTATCATATCATATAGATATACATTTGTGGAGTTAATCTTGCAAGATCTGAACTGCCATTCATGTCTCGTTCCACCTAACCTACCTCCACCATCTACATAAAGGTGATTCACCCCATGAAAGTAAATTCATTTGCGCTTATTTAAGCCACACCATGCCTCAAGATCTCGTGGTGCAACAATTGTACATGAGATATATGATCATAAATTATAACTTAGTCAAAAGTAAATAAGCATTTTCAACAAGACACGATTCATGACAGGAATTGAAAGATGCATATGACAATAACTTATTCAAAATCTGGTAGATTTCACTCTAATACACACAATTTTGGTGTTTACCCTCAAAATGATCTTGGATCGACACGATCCACTTATTGTGGTTCATTTCTTCTTTCTCTGTTTTCTGTTCTTTGTGTATTTATGAGAAATGATCTAGAAGAACACGATGAATGAGAAATTGAAAGAAGAGGTGAAGAAACAATATGAATCGTGAAGAGGAGAAGAACAAGATGGAATGAGATTAGGGTTATGTTTACAGGGTTCCCATTTCTGAACTCAAGTTCTTGAGTTTTCAAGGAATTAGAGATTAGAATAAAAATGTATGTGTTTTTTAATAATAAAACGATGTAATAAAATAGGAAATGTGTTTTATAAATTTGGAATAATAATAAAATGTAATTAATATACATAGAATATTTCATATCATCTGTTTTTTTTGACATATTATTAAAAAATGACACTTCATCAAGTTTTGGACCAAAGTTCTGTTTGGGAGAGCAAAACTTGGGAGAAATGAAATGGAGAACTATTTTTGTGATTCAGCTAAAATAGGGGGACCAAAACTACAATTAAACATATTTTTTAAGCCACATGGAGCAATAAAATAAACTCTTATTTTGTTGAAGATTTATCTTTACTAAAACAATACATTATATAATTAATACATCAATTTGTGTGAGAAAAGTGTGGTTTATATTCTAATTTATACATCGACGCTCGATCAGTGCAAAAGTATCGATATTTTATTAGTTTTTACGAAAAGATAAAACTAATGTGCAATTTTTAATTAAGAAATTAAATTGAGAAATTAAATTAAATTGCATGAAGTAACAATGTCAATTATAAGGAAGGGGGGTTTGAATTATAATTGCCCCTTTTAAAAAATTTCTGTTTAAAACTAAAAGTTTTACTCAAGATTGATCTTGGTTATAACGAAGAACGATTTTGATTAGTGAAAAAACAACAATATCAATTTTATCAATATCAAAGCTGATTGTAAAACATATAATAAATAGAGAGAGAGATAGAGAGATCACACAAACATATATCTTGGTTCACCCAAACACGGGTTACGTCCAATCCTCACAAATGTGAGATTTTCCACTAAGTGCTCAAGGTAAGATTGTTCTTGGTTGTCACACAACTTTTCACATATCAATCTTGATCTTTACACAATTTCCACCTTTCTACCTTAGAAAGGATTTTCACAGATTTACCTTACAGTATTTCAGAAAGGATTTTGCGAACTACCTTTTACAACATAAAATGATTTTTTACACACTTCTCAAGCTATGTTAACACAATAGCCTTGAGTTACAAAGTAATGATTTTGATAACGTTAGAATCTGAGTATTGCTCAACTCTTGTTTGAGAAATAGATTCTATAAGTTAGAACTCAGTTATTAGTGATTATAACACACCACAAAGAATGGAACTGCAAGCTAGAGAATGATATTGAGAGAACTCGAATATGATTGACTGATTGATGCTTTGCTTGACACTTTGAGTTGTGTTTTGTTCTTCATCTTGAAGCTGTATTTATAGGCTTCAAGAGAGCTTAGGACAACTCATATATCCGTTGAAATGAGGCCAGCTGTCATGAGAAAGTAGGTGGAATAAATCAGACAAAAAACAAGAGAGATCATGCTGAATCCAAGAACGTTCTTGACATCCAAGATCGTTCCTCGATTTAGTTGGAGATGATCTGACTTGTACTTGATCTTGTCAGTTTTCTGAGATGGTTTGCTTGCTTTAAGTCAAGTGTGCATGTCTTGATTTGAAAGTACAATTGCAATGTACTTTACAGCCTGTACCTATGTACTTGTATTTGCCTTATATGAAGAATGATCTTGCTTTATATTTTTCATGAAACATGTCTTTGATTCTTCGAATTCTGGAATCATTCTAACTTAGATTTACCCTTGCTTATTCTTGACGAAAATATAAGATGAATAAAGCTTCCAGGATTCAATCTTTCACAAAAAAACTGATCATTCTTGATTATGACAGAAGTGAAGATCGTTCGTTCTTCGTTTTCCAGACATATGTCAAGATCGATATTCGTTTTACTATTTTTGCTTTCTTGATTTTAATGAGATCTGTTTTGAATTTCTTGGTACCTAACTTGTTTTAACACACTCAAATACGCATGTTAAATACCAAAACACTTAGAATCATAATTAGAATTCTTGATTAACCTTTTGTTTAATTATCATCAAAACATTAATTTGGGATTTTGTCTTAACAATAAATTCAATCAAATTTTGGGTAAACCACTATTTTGAACTCTGAAATGGTAAGTGTCGATCAATTTGAGACCTCAAATTTACAAAATATTATCTCTAGTTTCTTACATAATAAAAGTTTTAGAGAAATATTTGGTCTTTAATATAAAAAAAATTACAAGTTTTAAGATGTATTTATTGTTTAAATGTCTTTTATATTCTTTTACTTTTATTAGAAATGCAATTAATGCTCATATTAATTTATATAAAAGCATTTAGTATCAATGTTATAACACGTTAAATGAATCTTCTTGATCTTGATAGATTTTTGTTTTTCTTCTTATATATAAGGCCGGAGAGAGTATGAAATTGTTCATTCTAATTTTTTAAATTCATGCAAAATGTTTTTTTTATAACTATTTCAGAAAGCTTTTTACTTACGGTATTAAAAAGTTTAAAAAATATTTTGAGTGATGTTAGACAATTTAATAGAACAATTTATATCTAATAAATTTTAAAGTCCTTAATTGACCACTTACAATTTCAACACTCAAATAATAACAATTTATTAATCCAAATTCTAACGAAGGGGTTAAAAGTCGAAAAGAGAAAGAATGTGGGGATCAAATACCAAAAGAAAAAAAATTAGAACCCCAAACTTGAAAATAACGTAATCGGAAAACAGAGCCAGCGGTGACATATCGGAATCAGTTAACGAGTTGCTTTAGCATCTATCACTCTGCAATCCTGAAAACAAGATCCATTATCATTCATCGAAGAAAAGAAAATGGTTGATTCAAAGTTACTTATATCGTAACAAATAGTTAGAATTAAGCGTAGAAATGGGTTGGGGAAGAGGAATATTCGAAGGTTCAGTAGTGTTAGGATGTTTATGTTCATTAGGTTGGGCAGGTTTATGGTTCTTAAACCGTCGTCTTTACAAAGAATACGAAGAGAAACGTGTTCTCGTTCAAATCATTTTCAGTATCGTTTTTGCTTTCTCTTGCAATCTTCTTCAACTTGTTATCTTCGAAATCATTCCCATTCTCTCCAAAGAGTAATTTAACCTAACCCTAATTTGATTTTGGATTTGAATTTGAATTTGATTAATTGATTGTGATGATTGATGTGTGTGATTTTGTGTAGGGCAAGAGTGGTGAACTGGCAGATTGATTTATTCTGTTTGATTCTATTGTTGGTATTTCTATTGCCCTATTATCATTGTTACTTGATGCTTAAAAATAGTGGTTTGAGAACTGAAAGAGCTGCACTTGGAGCTGTTTTGTTTTTGTTTGCTTTTCTTTATGCGTTTTGGAGGATGGGTATTCACTTTCCTATGCCATCACCTGATAAAGGTATTTACCTCATATTTCTCTTAAAGTAATTTTACTACTACTTTGCATAGTTTCGCTCTGTATTGTAATAGTTCATTTAATGGTGGGTTTACTTTCTATTTTTTTAGAACATTAGTATTGTTAATAAATGTTAGTAATATGCTATGAGTGGAGATCGAACCCTTGACCTCCCTTATCACTCCACTCCTTAACTCCCTTACGTCAGCCACCAAACCAATCTTATATCCTCTAGTGGGTTTACTTTCTAACATTTTCAATTTTTGTTTTTAATTTTTACTTTGTATGCTATGGCTGGAATGACGTTTGATTATGGAGTTTCCTTTTTAATTGTAATCGAGAGAAGATGGAACCTAACTAGAGATAATGCATTTTAGGAAATTCTGAAAAAAATATTGTTTTGAATTTTTTTTAGAATTTTTAAAAATACTTGATCTATTTTTAAAATGTATTTACGTAAACTTCCATATTGTCTTCTGATCTTCTCTAATGTTTATTTTAAAAAGGAAACACAACACCAGAAGTAAACGCGTCCTAATGTTTCATTTGTGTGTGTGCGTTTGTTTTTTGTGTGTACTATATTGTAGCTCTCTGTCACTGACATATGTTGCTTGTGTTGGAGAAGTTCAGAAAGCAAGTGATTTTTTAGTTTTTGTCTTTTTGAATAGTTTGGTGACATAGAGAGCTAGTTGGGATAAACTTTAAGATAAGCGTGAAGAATAAAGAGAAATGGACTATGAGTTGAAACCAGTTTCTATACACATCATATTTTCTTAGAAGTTTCCTTGTCTAATTTATTTCGAAGCACTTATAATTTTATAATGACATTTTCATGTGTTATGGACTAAATACTTATTTCAGTTGATGAGTTTCTATCCAAATTGGGATTTAGCATTACAGCTGCAATAAATACTTTCTTGCCATGTTGCTCCTTGTGTTGATTTCTTGTTTCTCATATTGGCAATCCGGTCCTCATGTTTCAGGTTTCTTTACTATGCCTCAACTGGTGAGTAGAATTGGGGTGATTGGTGTTACTGTCATGGCTGTTCTATCTGGTTTTGGTGCTGTTAACTTGCCATACAGTTATTTATCACTTTTCATCAGGTAATTGCCGAGACACTCTCTCTCTTTCTCTATACCCCACACACACACACAGGTCTGTATTGTGTGAGGCCACGTCCACCACAAATTTCCTTGTGGACTGAGTTTAGGTAAATACTTTTTAGTATGTGGTGATTTTATGCTTGGAGATGGACTTTGTATGGGTTTTCAAGAGGTAAATTTTTAACCTGCATAGAGATTAGGAAACTTTTTTGCTCATATGTTTGTATCATTCTTTTGGTCTTGTCTATTGTGGAGGATTCTGTCTTCATTTCTCTCAGTAGTATAATTTTTTAAATTTTAAAATGTCAAATAAATTAAATGAAATGGATTAGAAGTCATATATGAGGAAGAAAGTTAGCCTAAGTTTTCATATATGTGAAGGCATAGTGTCACAGTTTATTATTTTGTTTCTTACCATATTATCTTGGTTTTCATTTAAATTGCTTAGAGAGATTGAGGAAACAGAGATCAAGTCCTTGGAAAGACAACTAATGCAGTCAATTGAGACTGGTATATCAAAGAAAAAGAAAATTATTCTGGGTCAAATTGAGATGGAGCACAAGCAAGGATCTGAGGAGGTTACCATTTTATCTTTTGCCACTCGGCATGTTTTTGGTCGATGGACATTTTAATGTTTTCTTTTGTGTTGCATCTTTTATTTTTTTATGAAAGGATTTGTTAATAGAAACGGAGAAAGAATTTGCATGTGGGGGGTGATATGAAATCCTAGAGGGAAAAACAAAAAGAGAAAGTGAGCCAAAGTGGCTTGAAAATACAATACAACAAATATGTCCATATTTGTATGTTGGTTATCAAATTCTATCTGAGAAACCATAGGTAGAGCCATGTACACAATTCTAACATATAAGAATTTAAGGCTAATTTGATGTGCTTAAAAATATTGACATTTTCACAATGCATATACAACACGGTGATAAAACTTAGTCCCCTTATTCCTGCCAAAACCATTAAAAAGGGCCTCATACAAGTCAATGTGTAAAAAGTCAATGTATAAACAATTAATTATTTATATGTAGAATAAATATATTGATATTTCGTTTGGTTTCATAATTTTGACATATTAATTATTGAGTGCTGACATCTGTTGATTTGTTCATTGATTTTGTAAAGTATGTATGATTTAAGTTGGAAAAAATGAATTTTACTAAAGTTTGATGCATTTGATTATCTTTGAAGCTTTTTATTTTCTATTTACTCTGCGTTCCTGTTATTGCTTCATCTGTACTTGTTTGTCACAGAAGTTAAATGCCAGATCTTTTATCAGACGCATTGTTGGTACAGTTGTTCGATCTGTGCATGAGGACCAAAAGGAACAAGGTCAGTTTCATTTTAGTATTGAAAAGTCCATCTGAAGCCTCTGCTTTTGAGATATAAATTTTGATGAATATAGTTCAAGAACTACATGATCAATAAAGAAGACAAAAGCAGTGTACTGGAGACATATAGACTGAAAGCATCTCTGTTTTTTTTAATTACTATAAAGTCATTTGCATTCATGCTGTGGTTTTATGTGTTTGGTTGGAGACTGATGCTTGAGTTTTCAAGGATAATCTCTCACCAACCATTTTCAATTCTTTGGGAAAGTTTTTTTGATAGTATCAACTAGTAATTGAGAATGAAAAAAGGGAAATTCACACAAACAGAAGAAGGAATGCCTTATTGATGGGTCTCCGTCAATGGTTAAACAGAGACTTAGTTAGAACACACATTCTTTATTACAATTCTAGAGATACTCAAAGAAGGAAATTCACACAAACAGAAGAAGGAATGCCTTATTGATGGGTCTCAGTCAATGGTTAAACAGAGACTTAGTTAGAACACACATTCTTAATTACAATTCTAGTTACGATTCTAGAGATACTCAACTCTCCTAATCCCAATACCGAGTTACTTTCTGACCATGTACTTATTATGCCTCAATTCCTATGTATAGACGTCACGTCCCTCTTTACAAACTAACTAGCAAACAAACAACTAACTAAAGGCATATCTATTATTTTTGTAGCTTCTCTATGGTGTTTGATTAGTTTTCATGGTCTTAGTGGTTACTGTTGTGTGGTTAGGAGGTCACAAATTTGAGTCGTGTAAGATAAGGTTTCCTTATCTACAACAAGATAAGGTTTGTCTACAATAGACCCACGAATAGGTCCAACCTTTCTTTGGACCCCCACCATTATTGCAGATTCACAAGGTTTCCTTTTTCTTTATTGGATATTCAGAGAGATTGGATTCCATTGCTCAACTTATGAGTGTTTTCTTTGTATCAAATTGGGGCTGTCCCTTCTGAACTCATGCAAATAAATATTACCCTGTTTAAATATGATTGAAATTTGGAAGCAAAATTTGCTCAAATTGGGGGTTTAAGTAATTTTTTTGAATACTTATCATGATGTGATTTATTTAATAATGGTACGTCTTATTGTATATTGTTATTTTTGTTTAATTATGTTACAAAAAGAAATTCTTTTGTTAAATGTGAAGATATCAAAGGCATGGAAGCAGAAGTACTGGCTCTAGAAGAGCTTTCAAAGCAATTGTTCTTGGAGATCTATGAGCTTCGTCAAGCAAAGGTTTACTTTATCTGATATGTTGGATTTCCCTGGCTCACTTTTTTTAGATTGTGCATATAGACATATTGAATTTAATGAGATTTGCTCCGTAGTAGTCAATCTTCACGTCATAAGATGCTTCTTGTTAAATTAAATTTCAAAGCTAACATAGTGTTGGACTATGCTTTGATAACACTTCAAATCCCAAATGGCTTCTGTGAGAGAGAAATAAAAGTTAAACAACTATGTCCCCTTTTAGAAGTGTTTGGACTCTTGCTTCTCCTGGTGATATTTTTTTTTAATCATTCTCAACCACTCTTCCATTGTAAAAAAGTTTCTCCTAGATAAACCCCTTTAGAAAGTACGACTTGCAGTAAGGTTTAAGTGCTTGATATAGACAGTATCCTCAACATTATTAATACTATCAAAGCAATAGTACGGTATGACATTTTGAAAAAAGTAAAATAGTATGGTGCGATGATTGAATATCCCACAAAAGCTCTATCTCTTGATACCTTTAACACAGTGTAAAACATCTGGTTCTACTTCAATATACAAGGGTACGTATCTCGAATGTAAAATGTAAAATTGATGCCCCATTGTGACTGCACATGGCTTTTCAATGAGGTCCTGCTTAAGGGTTTTGCAGCTTCTTGAATGAAATTCTGAGGATAAACACAACTGCTCCCAAACCATAACTATCTTCATTCTTCACCAAAAACTGTGGCATTGACCTTTATAAATACTGGAAAGCAGTGTGACTGCTTTTCAAAGAATCCATGTTGTAATCAATGATAAAATTATGAGACCATTTTTGTATAAGAAAACTGACTTCATCTTCTATATTCTCTAGACGTGACTGAAGTTATTTGCACTTTTTCATATTTTCTACTTAAATATTTATATGCTTATTATGAAAATGGTTTTCACTTTGCAGGAAGCTGCTGCATATTCTCGGACTTGGAAAGGACATATGCAGAATCTACTAGGTTATGCATGCTCTGTCTATTGTGTGTATAAAATGATCAAGGTATTGTGATGTTGGACAGCATAAGTTGATATTTTATAAGCTAGAATCAGGGTTTGCTGGAAAGATTAATGTTTATAGTGGTGGATTAAAGCTTATAAATGGCTCAGAAGCAATGTATAGTAAATCCAGAAGTCTATTTGCTGAATGATGCTAAAACTAAAAATCCATCGATTTGATAGCAAAATGTTCTCAATTCATTTTGAACTTTTGAATAAATTACTAATTATGTTAGGATTCCAACTCATAAATCTGAACCCAAATAAAGCTCATGAAGTGGATTAACAAAATTTACCAAAATATCCATGTGGCGGAAATACGAACAACCAAAAGTAGCAGCTTAGTACAGTTCCCATACAAAAATTAGGACCAAATACAGATTACACCCTGAAGTTTGGCCCATTTTCATGTTTGGTACTCTTTGTTCTGTTTATAAGTGTTTGGGGTTTATTCTCCAAATCCAACACCCCATTTGACAGTTTCACATTTGGTAATTAAGTTCAGCGGAGTTACAACTTTACAAAACAAACTTCATACATGTAGACCAAACTTCAGGGGTGTAATCTGCAATTTTTTCCCTTAAGAATTGAATGGAAACACATGATGAGCAAACATTATTAATTCTTGATGCTAGTGCTATCTTGCATCAGATACAATTTAAAATACTTTGATAACGATGTTTCCATTGCAGCTTTGCATTGAAATCTGGCATGCTATCTCTATAATTAGGAATCTTGGCACCTTAAGCTGCCTTCTGGGTTTAACATCTGAATTTAAGTAGTTACGTGAATTTAAGTTAGAGAGGAATTTATAATTTTTATGTGAACAGAAAAAGTTTATTTCGTGTCATTTTTATGCTATTAGTAAAGATTCCTTTGCCTCTCCTATATCATTCTCTTTTTCAATTTAATCCAAATAGCAATAAAAATCACATATAGTTACTAACTGTGATAGGAAATGAGCATTTTCTTGAAGGATCAGCCTATACTTGATAAAGTTATTTCTAGATAATTTCTGTTATTGAAACTAATACGGTACAAGGAAATTATACATAAGAATTTTGTTTGCATCTTATCATGGAACACCATGCACTTATGGCTTGTATCGATGTTCTCTATTATGAATTATATTACTGTATGGGAAAGTGTAATTGAGGCTGACTGAACATGTGTTTTTTCTGTTGGTGGTATTAGCAGTAATAGTATTTTGACGGAGTATTCCTCTAGTGAAATTTTTTATTTGTTTTGAATTTATTGTAGTCAATATAGCTAATTGTTCAATCGTTTTTTGCAGTCATTGCAAAGTGTTGTTTTCAAACAGGTAAATATCATATCTTGTATTACTTTTAGTATTTTCCAAATATAGTCACTTCTTTCCAGCTTTTGGACTGACTCTTATACTGCCAATGTGCTTCTTTGGTGGTGATGTGTTTTTGCGATAGGCTGGTTCAGTTGATCCAGTTACAAGGATGATAAGTATATTCCTACAATTTTTTGATATTGGAATAAATGCTGCCTTATTATCTCAGGTTAGTGTCCAGTTGCTTGCCATTCTTTTTCTAGAACTAGAATAAATGACGGTTTTCGGTTAGAATATTAGAAATATCTTATAATATCTGTTATATTATATTAGAGTATCTTGAGTTATTTTCTAGGATCAATTTATAATCATAGAGATATCTTAGAATATCTCTCATTATTATTATGATTTGTTACTTATTTAGGATTGAGTCTATGTTTCTCTATAAATAGAGATTAGTATTGAGTCTTTTGTAATCAAGTCAGCATTAAACTATTATCAATAATATTCAAACCCTTATTATTTTCTCTTCTCCTTTTCTCTAAAATCCCATAACTTCAACATGGTATTAGAGCCTATTTCGTTCCTCCTTGAACAATCTTGCCGTTGTTCCGCTGCCGAGTTCCCAACAGTTAGAGAATATAATCATAGTTTCTCTTTTCCAACGTGAGCATTCTTATTTCAAACCACTGTCATGACACATTCTGACACTGGTTTCACTTGTTTCCGTTAAGTTCGTTATTGCCGTTGTCATCGCACTGTTTCCGGCAAATGACCCTCTGCCCTCCCAAAAAAAAAAAACTGAAGAAAAAAAATCCAAAAAAGTTTCAGTTTCTCTGCCGTATCCCTTATCCGTTCCGATCACCGGCGGGTTTATCCTTAGTCTATTTACACACTCAAAGAAGTAAAATCCAAAAAAAAAAAAGAAACAATTGAAATTAATTTTCAATTTATATCGTTTTTGAGAACTGTGAAGTGGTTTGGTTAGGGTTTATTTTTTATTAATTTATTATTATCATCGATTTGAAGTGGTGATGGCTCAGGTTCAGCATCAAACTCCCGCTGCCGTGTCGGCTCCTTTGAACGGTGTGGTTGCTGCACTGAACCTGAACTTCATTATGACGTCGTTGTACATTGGTGACCTTGATCTAAATATCAACGATTCTCAGCTTTACGATCTGTTCAATCAGGTTGGCCAAGTCGTTAGGGTTTGTAAGGATTTGGCTTCGCGTCGTTCACTTGGTTATGGTTATGTTAATTTCAGTAACCCTCAGGATGTGGCTAGGGCATTGGATATGCTGAATTTTACTCCACTAAATAGCAAATCTATTAGGGTTATGTATTTTCATTGGGATCCTAGTATTTGGAAGAGTGGTACTGCAAATATTTTTATCAAGAATTTGTATAAGACAATTGATCACAAAGCTTTACATGATACTTTTTCTACTTTTGGACATACTTTTTCTTGCAAAATAGCTACCGACGGTTCTGGTCAGTTTAAAGGTTATGGTTTTGTTCAATTTGACACTGAGGAATCTGCTCAGAATGCAATTGATAAGTTAAATGGCATGCTAATCAATAATAAACAGGCGTATGTGGGTCATTTCCTACGTAAGCAAGATAGAGAAAATGTTTTCAGCAAGACAATTTAATAATGTTTATGTGAAAATCCTATCTGAGTCATTCACGGAGGATGAGTTGAGAAAGGTATTTGGAGAATATGGCACCGTTATGTTTTGATGAGAGATGCAGATGGTAGGTCAAAGTGTTTTGGTTTTGTCAATTTCGAAAATTCAGACGACGCTGCTAATTTTGTGGAGGCATTCAATGGAAAGAAATTTGACGAAAAGGAGTGGTATGTGGGGAAAGCCCAGAAAAAATCTGAACGGGAGCTTGAGCTGAAAGGTTGGTTTGAGCAGACTGTTAAGGAATCTGTAGACAAATTTCAAGGGGTGAATTTGTATCTCAAGAACTTGGATGATTCCATTAGTGATTAAAAGCTCAAAGAAATGTTCCCTGAGTTTGGCACAATTGTATTTGGCACCAAACAAGGACAAGAGTAAAGCAGATGCAGGGTATCCAACATGCATTGGGGTGAAAAATTCTTTGCTACTGGTGGGTGTGGTTAACATTTTGGGCTTCCTTTTTACTTTCTTGGTGCACGATTATTCTCTCTCCAACGGTTCCAGATCTGCCATTACTTTCCAATTTTGATCAACAAAAAAATGCATCGTTGTTCAAATAGCCGTTATCTCCCTTGTTTTGAACGCATTTTCTTACTTCGTTGATCAATCATGGCTTCGTTTCGTTAGAGTCGCACTGCTTTTTCTTCGGTGTTTGTCATGCAATTTAGTTATTACTAATAGATTATAACAGTGACTTCTATTCCCACTGACGATCATTCTAGTGGTGTTCCTTTTCCTACATATGAATCATATTAGTGATGACTTCTTCTTCCGTTGATGGTTATTCTGACGGTGTCTTTTATTTTCATGACTCACTTTATCTTGGTAATTTGTCCCAGAAACACTGGCCCCATCTTTGTCCTAGGTGTACTGGCCTTGCCTTTCTCTCCTTAAAGCACGCCTCTCTCTCCTTGAAGCATATTCAAGTTTCAATATATTGATTCTCCGATATTATTGGTTTAAAGTTTCCAAATGCAGTTTTTTAGAAGAACGGACCTGACTTTGTTCAATTGCTTGGCATGAATTTCTCTCTTGCTGATGATTATTCCATCTATCTGGCTAGACTATATTTATAGCGATTCTTTCCGACTTCACCTGCACCCCTGAGTTGCCTTTCCATCTTTTTTTATTATTTTGCGGAGCAAAATATTGTTTTCTTGTAACAAGCTAAAGCTTACTAGTAAGCTTTACCTTGAGGGGGAGTGTTAGAATATTAGAAAATATCTTATAATGTCATTTATATTATATTCGAGTATCTTGAGTTATTTTCTATGATTAATTTATAATAATAGAGATATCTTAGAATATCTCATTATTATTATGATTTGTTCCTTATTTCGGATTGAGCCTATGTTTCTCTATAAATAGAGATTAGTATTGTGTCTTTTGTAATCAAGTTGGCATTAAACTATTATCAATAATATTCAAACCCTTATTATTTTCTCTCCTCATTTTCTCTAAAATTTCACAACTTCAACATTTTCTTCTAAATCCATCTCCAAAACCTAATGCATTCTTATTTAATGATCAAATTAGGATTTCCTTATTTTGTAAAGAGTTATATACTTTTAAGTTAAATATGCTGCACTTGTCTTTAATTCATTAGGATGAATATGTACACAGCTTAATTGATAATTACAATTAAGTTAGTGCACTCCACTATTTTCTGTCTATGAGAAGTTTCTCATTAAATTTCTTTGTTATAAAGTTCAAGTGTTTGCTTTGGACTTGTTTGTTGCAGCTTATAAGGTTGATATCTTTCTTTGTCCACTTTTCGTTGATCCTCCCTACTAATCAGATCCTTTGTATTGGAATCTCCAGTGACATATTAAATGAAACAGAAACCTTTGATATCTTTGAACTTTTGTAGTTGACTTGTTTGAGAAGTAGGAAATTCATGAATCAAGAATATTTTAGTTTATACGCCACTGAATGTAATTTCCTAATAATTCTTTTTATTCATAAACTGTTCAGTCAAATGAAATTTTCTTAATTGGATTATTAAATGAATGTATCCTTGTATGATCACATTTGGTGCTTTCTTGTTCTCCCTAGTTCTTTATCACGTGTATTTGATGCTTTTGTTGTTGTTGTTGTTAATATTATTATTATTATTGTTATTATTATTTGCCATAAAAGTTCACTGGCATATATTTCATTATTTATAATAAGAATATAAAGAGCTTGGCAGATTTTTAGGATGTTATTTTTTTAAAGAATTGATAGAACTAGCTCAGAAGAAGAAAAGAGGAGGAAACGATATACCCAATGTCCTCTATGACTATGAGCCCTCACACCCCCTTATAACTAACTAACCATAAGTTAACTATTAGCCCAACATATTATTCTTTTAGTCTGGTTCTTCTCTCATACACCCTTTTTATTGGTGGGTGTTGCCTATTAGAATTTTCCAGTTCCTTTATTGTTGACTCGTGCTAGAATTTGTATGGTATTACTTGATTTGATGTTTTTTTTTTTCTGCATTTTTTTACAGTATATTTCCTTGCTATTCATTGGAATGTTGGTTGTGATATCAGTGCGTGGATTCTTAACAAATTTAATGAAGGTATTTCTGCTGCTTTTAATTCCTTACTTTTTTCATTTGATGTTTGCTTAGATAGTTATATTCCTAGTTATACTGGGTATTACAATCTGTTTCAATCCTTTTTTGTGGAGTGGTATAGTGGAGCCATTTAGGATATATAGCTTCATTAAAATGCAGCTAAATTTATATGAAGTGCAGTAACAATGTGGTTTTCACCAAAACATATGGAAAATTTCAAGGCTAAATTTGCATACAATCCAGGATGATCTACAAAAGAATCAAATATGATGTAGGAGAATATACAATGTACCTTCTTGGCACAAATAAATGAATTATCTACCTCTTCCTGCACTAGACAACCCACCCAAAGTCCCAAACAATATTGATAGGCTTTTACAATTGTTTTGTTTAAACATTTTAAATGAACATCATTGAACATAGGTACTGAAAAAAATAAAGAATCCATGCTTATCGTCAATCTCCAGCAGATATATGATCTGTCGGAAATAATGTCAAAATGTCCACTTTTACTTAACATCTATTATGAGATGCCATCTTCATCACCACTGAAATAATGGCTATCCAACATCAACTTTCCTACTTAAAGCAAAAGAAAAACTCTCAAGGAGAAAATTTACAAGGCTCATAGTTAGAGATACAGTTTAGCTTCTTGACTTATTATGAAGCCTAACTTCAACTTTTTTTGTGCTGCAGTTCTTTTTCGCTGTTTCAAGAGTTGGAAGTGGATCGTCCAGCAATGTTGTTCTGTTTTTGTCCGAGATAATGGGAATGTATTTTTTATCTTCTATTCTTTTAATCAGGAAAAGCTTAGCAACTGAATACAGGTATAAGTGTGTGCTTGATTTACTGTTCCGAACCTCTTGAGCTGGCATTCACTCCTATAGAAACTGTTTGTTCCTTTCTTCTTTACTGGCTTTGCAATGTGTGCAATGGGTTCACAAACCTGGGCTATTAGTAATATGTGCATTGGTAAAAATGATTTAATTGATTTGCATTGTAGAATGTTCAGCAATGCGTAATCCAAATTACAGAATTTAGGCCGCTTGATTTTTACCTGGTGAGACAATGTATGAATACTAGGGTAAGAAAGGTACACCGAAATATTAAGTTGTGGACTAATCAAAATTTTCTTAAACAGAATAGATAAAAAGCTGTGAACTAGAGATTAAAATGTAAGGTTACTGTCGTATTCATGGAGAATATAAATTCAAGAGAGGGAAGATAAAAAGAAACAAGAAAGAACAGTACATGTATCGTGTTAGTAAACCTTTCAATCCAATTTATATCTATACAATCAGCTGACTAGTTTTCATTGTTTAGAATTCAACTCTAAGTAGTAGCTGACAGAAGTAAGGGTCTGGTTGTTTGTGGCACAAGTCTTGATTAATTCAAATTTGGCTTGCTTAAGAATAGTTATAATTTAAACTTCCTAGGATGATCAGCATTTGTCATGATGAGTCTGATCTGAATCTATTGACAGGATTATCATCACAGAGGTATTGGGTGGCGATATCCAGTTCGATTTTTATCACCGGTGGTTTGACGCAATTTTTGTGGCTAGTGCATTCCTTTCACTACTTTTACTGTCTGCACATTATACATCTCGCCAAATTGACAAACATCCAATTGATTGTGAGTGTAACTGTATCACTTGAATAGCAGCTAATCTTGTTTTAGGCATTGTAAATTATTGATTCAGCTGCTAGATAAATGAATTACTTACTATAGTTGTTGTTTATTTCAATGTAAAACAGGAAACATATACTCCCAATATACATGTATAGTTTCTACTGCCACGGAAGGTATCATTCAGGCCACTAAACCTAGAGGTTTATATCTTCTAGATATTGCTGCAGTTAAATTTATTTGATAACTGATGGAGATTATTTATTGTTTTCATATGCCAGTGAATAGCGGATTAAAACATCCATGCCGAAAGAGATCATCAGTGAGAGGGTTGATATTGCTTTTTATATCAACGAATGCGCATTCGACCAAATCTATCAGAATATCCATTTTGGATTATCTTCTTTCGTAAGTGGAAACTTCCGAGCAGATATTGTTGTCGGGCAGCATGTTGAATGTAGATTTGCTTATGCTTTGTTGAATACATAGAATTAATTGGATGTCAATAGTTTTTGCACTTGGCCTGGGATTGTGGTTCCATGGGCACAAGGAACTACATACTTATTGGTAATTTTAGATTATCCGTAGTTAAAATCCCCTATCCAAAATATCGGTTGTTTGTCTTTTATAGTTTTCTGTTATGGTCTGTCTATAATTCTTCTCTAACATGTTAAAGAGATTATTAAAAGTGTATGTGCATTTGTCACTCTGATAAGGGACAACGTTGAGGTGATTATACAATGATTTGTGTGTTCATTGGAGCTGGTTTATATCTATAATGCATGTGTATTGGATATCAGTATAGGTATGAAATATGCTATTTTATAAAAAATACTTGAATAAAAAGTATAAATTTTTTATATAATTTAATTAAGAGAGTTAAATTGTTTAATTTATAATATAAATTCACAATAAAATTAAAAAAAATCATAAATTGTGTTTATTTACAACAAATTAATTCAATTACATAAATAAAAATACATTAATCCTTAAGAAAATCATCAATTATACTCGTAATAAAATAATGTGACAAAATAAAATACTACGAGTACCGGTACAAGGTAAGTTTCCAATATAAATACTTAACTATTATGATTTGTAATAGAATCATTCATTATACATAGAAAATTATGGTATAAAAAAATTGTTTTTCACTTATCAATTACATAAAAGGTTATGCGCCACGTGTCAAATAGCTAAATTAGCTAAATGAAGAATAAGTATTTGATTATTAATGTCTTTTTTGATTAT
>JBBPBP010009779.1:57849409-57866127 GCA_037974735.1 Cicer chorassanicum | reverse complement strand
GGTATACATGTTTAAATATTTTACTTTAAATATAAAAAAATTTAAATAATTTCATCTAAATTTTAATAATCTTTGATAATAAATTTTTAAGTATTTTTAATGTTATCATGTTTATTTTATTACGATAACAGAATACACGCTACTTGTGAGAATACACATGTATTTGATTAGTTGACATTAATTGAGATTGATGCCAAGACAAAAATGTGTTATATTTCAAAGTTCTACATTAATAAGTTAATAAAAAATAAATTAGTAAAAAGAAAGACAAAATGAGACAAATTGTAAACACCGATGTTAAATTGAGAATCCAATATTGTGAAAAGAGTTTATATACGACAATTTAATGAACTTTATTGAACGTTGGTGCAAATCCTATAGAGTGTATGTCTATTAAATTTAATTAAAATCTAAGATACAAAAAATAATTAAAATAATAAAAGAAATAGAAAAAAGGACATGCGGTTAGTGTAATTTAATTTATACTCATGAGAATTTATCATTTTATGATTATTTTTAAGTTGTAGTTATAAAATAGATTTGTATGATAAAAATAGATTTTTCATCAACATTAAATCTCCGTTAATGTCCAAGGCTCCATAGAAGACGGCTTTGGGAAGAAGGGCAGAGAGAGAAAAACAAAAAATTCATCTTAGTTGAGAGTTTAATTTTGACATTATTATATAAAAAATAGATTTTAAATTTTTTTATCTAATCTCTTCAAATCCTCTAAAATTTTTATCCAATACATTTTATTTGATGGAATCAAATACATTTCTTTAAGTATACCAATTTAAATATATTTTATATTATAATAAAAATAAAATAAAATTTAGTTAAAGAGACTATTCTGTCTTCATTTTTGCTTTCCCCATTTATTTCGAATAACTCCCAAATTTTATCTAAAAAGAAATAAAAAACCTTACAAGAAAAGGAAAAATAAGTTGAAATTAAATTGTCGGTTTATATTGCATTTACTTTCATTCATTAATACATTTAGTAACTCTTGACTTTTTTTCTAGCATGTAGAAAAATCTCATGAGTGAAAGCAAAATGGTTGTGAGAAAGAAAAATAAAAGAAGAAAATGAGAAAGAGCTTGCTTGGGTAAATGAAATTCTCATGAGAAGAACAAATCCCATTTCAGATATTTACATTTTCACCTCTTGAGATCACAAACATAGAAAAAAATAAGTAAGAAAATTTATTTAATTTAATGCAAAAGGATTGTTCATTCATATGCTTTGTAATTTCAATTTTCATATCATTTTCACTTTGAATTCGTATTTATGATATCTCTGATTTTTCCCGTTAATTCAAGGAGAGGTTTCTGCGACTTGAAACGACGTCGTTTCGAAGTACTTTTCCTTTGATTGATATAAGCGATGGCTGAACGCGAAAGAAACCTATGCAATGCGACGAGCATGGTTTGGCATTAAGAGGTATGTCAATTTTCTTCACAGTTGGGGTTTTTGTTTTGATTATTAGATTTTTTTTTCCTTGATTTTATATTTTTGTGTATAATTCGTTGAGACTTATTTTTGGTTGCATTGATACTAGAACATTGGAAAAGTTACTACTAGTTCTTATAGGGTGAGCCAGTAATTCAATGTGTTAGAGTTTGATTTTTTGTCAGTTGAATGAATTTTAGGATTTTGAGGAGATTTTTTTTTTTTTTGGGATTATTAGTTCAGTAGACTTAGCATTCATAGATGGTTGCAAATTCAGAATCACTGGTTTAATACTTGGGCTTAATCAGAATTAATTTTTGGATTATCATTACTTGGCTGTTTTTGTTGTAAGAGTTGAGATGATAGTTGTTAATGTGATTTGGATTTTTCTTCTAGACGATTTCAGTTTTGAGAGGGGTTTTGGTATGCAAGGACTTAAATTTTGAGAAATCATTTTGTTCAACGAATGTGGTGAGATAACAGGGTGATTCAGAATCTATCTTCCATAATCTATAATTGCAACGAGTTCTTATTTTTGCTATTGACGCATAGATATGAAACTGCAATTTAATGTGGATCACATTGTCTTATATGTTTGTTGTTCCTCTATCATTTTATTCCTCTTCTTGCGGGATGGGAATACTCAATATAATTGCACAAATTGCTTTATTGGTTGACTACTTTGGTTGTTCAAATCTCGGTGAATTGCAAATTTCATGGGAGTTTTTACTTTTTAAAGCTTTTCGATTAGTAATTAGTAATTTTGGCATTTTCTATATATGCTTAATGCTTTCTATTGTACTATTATAGTATATATTGATTATGTTACCCCTCTCCTAAGAACTAGAACAACGAGCTTTAGAAGCAACAACCAACAGTCTTCTCTACAGCTTTGAGACATGAATTATTTTAATTTATGGTTGGGAGCTAGGGATCTGCTAATAACTTAAGCTAGAAATAGATGTAAGTATAGATGGTGGAGGACATTTTTATGCATTAACAATATCTTCTGAAAGCAAGCTTAAGGATTAGTTTTGGCTTTCTATTCGTTGTTTTGATGAAAAGAGTAAAAACAAACAGTAGTTCTTATTATGCAATTCATCATGGGACAAGATCAAACTTTGACACTTAAACAACTCATATGATTTTTTGTTAAATATGAAATTAATCAATCCTACCATTGTAATCAAAATTCGTATGAAGTAGATTGATCTAACATATAAATTTCACACAAATAAAAAAATTAATTAATACTTCATTACACTCTTTCTTTTAACATAAAATGTTCTTTAAATTTTACAAGACAAGTAGATGTTGTGTATTAGATAACATAACTACAAATATCCTAATTATTTGAAATTCGATATGCATAATTGGAAAGATGATATAGCATGATTACTTAGTTAGTTGGATTAGTTAAATTTATATTCTACATAAAGTTTAACATTGGTGTCATTTGATCATGTCTCATTTGGTATAATTACTGTTGTTGTTTTTAATTTGTCACAAGTTTCTCTTTTATTGAGCTCAGAAATTAGCCTTTTATGCACAGTTACACTTTCTACTCACACTCACCACATGGCAAGTTGGTTGATCAATGCAATGTTTGTTGTGGCAGGACTCGTGTTCAGTTTTAGTTATAGGCTTCATTCTTCCTTCTTTTAACAGTTTATTAATAGAAAAGTACATGTATACAATTCCTCTTGTTGAAAGTCCCACATGACATGGCCTGGAATGTGTTTATAAGTGGGCGGCATCTTTCACCATACAAGTTGGTTCTTTATGGTTGAGTTAGACTCAACCCTAATTTTAAAATTGTATCAGAGTCTCTCCAAGATTCGTTGGATGACCTGCTATCAGGCAATTGGGGCACACTTTAGGTGTCCAGCCTTGGGCATAAGAGATTGGGGTGTTGAGAGTCCCACATGATATGGCTTGAAACTGTGTTTTTAAGTGGAAGACATCTCTCACTGTACAAGCTGGTTTTGTAGGGTTGAGTTAGACTCAACTCAATTTTAAAACTCCTAAACTAGACATTTCAAGTAAAAACCAAACAAAAAGAAGACCAAGGCCATTAGCTAAAAAAAATGCTCTAATCTCAGCATGTAGAGAAAGAAACCCATAAAATAATACAATACATATGGTGACATACACCTGCCTTAAAAATTACTCAATGTTATAAGAATGGCTGGGGTGATAGTTTATTGATATAAATCACAGCATCCCACACAATTCAAATACACTCCATTTCTGGGCCTAAAACCATAAACATAATTTCAATGTATCTGGGAAAACCATTCCCCGCCCAACATGCACCCAATATAGAAATAAAGAAGTTTTAACTTGTGCTTTTTTATTTTTAGGTATCACCTGAATCTGGACAGAAGTTTGCCAAACAATTTATGATTCAAGAGTGCTGATATGAGACTTGAATCAGGGACTTGTAACGTGTGCTCAGCTCCTTGTTCATCTTGCATGCATATTAATCAAGCTCTTATGGGGTCAAAGGGAGAAGAATACTCTGATGAAAACTGTCACTTAGAGGAGGATAATCAGTATTCTGAAGACAAGGGTGATGAATCTTGTGTTAGGGGCAGAGCTTGTGAAAGATTGAAGCATTCTGTCAGTGAAACCAGTAACATGCCCAGTGTTTTCTCCGGTCAAGATTCTCTATCTGCAAATATTGAGACTAAACAGCCCTTTTCAGATCAGTGTCAGGACTCTAAGAGTTCAGAAGGTCTTGATGATAGCATATATTCTATCAGTAGAGCCAGTAATGCTAATTTAGTGAGTTGTAGTAATCAAATAAATTCAGACAAAATAAATGTACCTTGTAGTTCAGCTTCAATTAGTCCCTTTGAGGCTCAAGGATCTGGAATTGGGCAATCTGTTGACGTGTCTGGTTTGTCTGAGATTCCCTCCTCTAAATATGCAGACGTTCCAGAAAATTTGTCTGAGTGCTGTATGGAAAATGTTGATTCATCATTGACCAAAGAGAGAGAACCTATTACCGTTTCTGATGAAAAATCTCTTCCAGATAAGGATGACCTTCTTAGTGGTACTGCCGAAGTGTCAGAAAAAATTTATCCAAAGTCAGAAGCGGATGCTGACAATGATGTTAGTGATGCTAAAGATGGGGATCATAAATATTCAGCCCATGATGGACTGCATGAGAAGGCTGAGGAGCTGGTTAAATCACTTGGGATTCCTGTACTTCAACCAGAAGATGAGAGTGATGAATCAGATGTTGTTGAGCATGATGTAAGTACATTTGCTTTGATTATGTTAGTTTGTTTTTCACCAAAACTAAACTTGCTGGAGATTAAACGGGAGAATGGAATGTAATGGTTTGGATTTGTATGATGATAGATATACACATGTATACTCGATGATTTTGAAATTTGAGTAATGTCATCAAATAAGTTCATAAATGTTCTGCATACCCTCCTTCCTTTATATTTTCTTTACATTGACTTTTCTTTTATGAACTTCTATGATATTGCTCACTGTTGGAATTTTATTTTGTTTCATGGACTGTGTAATAGGTAAAAGTATGTGACATTTGTGGAGATTCTGGTCGTGACCATCTACTTGCCATATGTAGTAGGTGCAGTGATGGTGCAGAGCACACGTATGCATAATAACATTTCATTTTGCTTTTTATTAGCTTCTACCGTTGTTGCATAATATTTTCACTGAAATGAGTCTGACATTATTATATTGAATCAGCTACTGCATGCGGGAAATGCTTGAAAAGCTTCCAGAAGGGGATTGGTTTTGTGAGGAATGTCAAAATGCAGAGGAGACTACCAACCAAAGATTGGGTAAGCATGAAGTTGTACACGCAGGGGCGGAAGGGTGACATAATAGGAAAAGAAATCTACAAAATTTATTTATCTTATACATGAATCATATGATTGTTCCGCCTACACCGTATTTTTTATTTTAAAATAGTGTAGCCAACCCCACCTAGTAAGACAAGGGTTTAAGTTTTTGTAAGTAGTATTAAAAAATCCTTGGGTCTGTAATTCATAATTATTTATTTCCGAAACTGAATTTGCACTGTGTTATGGGTAACATAAGAATTAAATTAGCCATATCTATGCTATGGTTGTGTGCTGACATATTTGTGAAATTTTATTTTGTTTATAGATGTTGAAGGAAGTAAAAGTAATAAAGTTGGTTCCACTTCTCAAATTGCTGGCAAAAGGCCTTCTGAAAGCATGGAAGTAGCTCCAGCAGCAAAGAGGCGAGTCCTCGAATCAAGAAAGGGATCACCAAAGGCATCAAGCCCCAGGATATTAGTTCCACTGTCTCGGGAGTCTTCATTCAAGAGCTTAGATAATGGAAAGGCGAAACCTGGTCAATCAATCCCCATTCGTAATCACCTTCGTAGTGATGACATAGAACAAGCTAGTTCTCTTTCTGCTGCTCCTTGGAGTTATACTTCAAGGACTATGGGTATGTTTTGTATCTGCTGTGCTTTATTACAATTTTTAATTTTTTTTGGTTCCTTTTAAGCAGTTTTGTCATCCCGGGAAAATATATCATGTCTCCGATCTTTGTGAGTTCAATTCATTTAAAATTTTAAATCGTGAGTATTTGTTCTTATGAAAAGGTACCTTGTTGAAGTCTAGTTCATTCAACAGCAACAATTCCAAATCGAGAGTCAAACATGATGATGATGTTCCTCAAAAGCAGAAAGGGGGTGGTGAACACACTTCAAAGAATTTGGAAACACCTAGTCGGACAATAGGAAAATCAACGTCATTCAAATCGTCAAATTTGGGTCGTGCTACTGAATCAAAAGTCAAAATGCTTTCTTCCAAGTCTGTAACTAATCAGGATTTGAAAGGATCAAGACATGCAAAAGAGTCTGGTGTATTTGACAGGAAATCTCTATCTAGGAGCGATCGGCCTGCCATTTGTTCAACCATGGCTAGTTCTATTGTTTCCTCATCTAAGGGTGATCAGAAGCTTACACCTCGTGGTGAAATTGCTAAACCTTCAGCAATTAACTGCAATCGGGAGTTTAAAGTTAACCAAGATGGAAAGTCAAGTTCACTATCAAAGCCTGTGACTAATATAAGCAACAAAAATCTGGAACCTAAGGTTATTTCAGGTGCGATCTCAATTGGAAGTGTATAATTACAGTTGTTGTATATTATTACTATTACTTACCTTTGTTGAATGTCATTCTTGATATTTTTGATATTGTGTAATTAACAGCATTATCTATCAAATTTTCTTTTATTTTATTTTCTGTATGAGTATGTTGTTGTGGATTTTGTGGTTAGAATTAAGAGGACTCTGTTGCCAGAAAAATGATTTCTTATTTATTCGTTCTTTGAATTGTGTAGAGAGAACGTCAACCAGCTTGTATGAAACACAACAGGATTGGCTCCCTCGATCACGGGAGACTGCAAATCAGGTTGACAAAACAAAAGACAGTTTTACTCATCGTGTGAGGTCAAGTACTAATGCTTCAAAATGTCCTATCTGTCATAAATGCAAAGATTTTGGCCATGCTACAGAATGTTGCACAGTAGGCGGTACGCAGGAAGGATCAGTCACTGCTGCTAGTAGTTCAAAAGAGATGCATAAAGGTAATAAGTTGAAAGCTGCAATCCAGGTAGCTTTGCTTAGAAGGCCTGAAATACACAAGAAGAAAGATGTACATGATCAAACTGATCAGTTTCCTACACTAGCCACAGTCTTGAAATGTAAACTCAGTTCTCAAGACCAAGTGTTGGTCTCTAATACACTGAAAAATTGTATTTCTGATGAAGAAACCAATGCGAGACAGGAAATCCTTGAGAATTCGACTACATCTGAGACGTCCAAATGTTTGTCTGCCAATGATTCAAAGCAACTTAAAATTGATTTCTGCTCTCAACTGAAAAATTCAGATTCTGTTAGTCCTGGTTCTGAAAAGCCTGCGGTGAGGGACTTGCCCAATCATGCTTTGGAAATCTCAAGGGTTGCTTCAATAATGTCAGCCGTTCCAGAATACAAATACATCTGGCAGTATGTATCAGTTTTTAACGAATTTGTTTGCCCTCTATTTTGAATTTCTCTTGCTGTATTATTGTTTGTGTTTTTCTAGCAAGTTTAAAAGTTGTGTTTATGCAGGGGTGTCTTTGGAGTGCATAGAAGTGGAAAGCCTCATAACCTCTATAACGGAATTCAAGCACATTTATCTTCATGCGCTTCCCCTAAGGTTCTTGATGTAGTGAACAAGTTTTTACCTGAAATTTCCCTGCATGAAGTTTCCCGCTTGAGCACATGGCCTTCGCATTTTCATCAAGCTGGTGCTAAAGAAGATAATATTGGTCTTTACTTCTTTGCCAAAGACATTGAAAGGCAAGAATATGAATATCATTCTTTTGTTGAATTTGACAGTAGGATTTCAAGTACAAAGGATACTTCCTTGTTTTTTATCTTGTAATTATTTATTTATTTATGGATATTCTAATACAGTTACGAGAGACACTACAAGGGTCTATTGGATCACATGATTAGAAATGATTTAGCACTCAAAGGGTTTTTTGATGGTGTTGAACTTCTCATATTCGCTTCCAATCAGCTTCCTGAAAATTCTCAGCGTAAGAAATTATTATGGATTTTTGCTAAACAATCCTTGCTAATAGGAAACTTGGGAACGAATGCTTCTTGGTTTGGTCTTGACATTTATGCATGCGTTAATGTTCAAGTTTGGCCGGAATTTAGGTTATAGTGATTTTGTTCTGTACTGTATATTAGATTTTTGGTTGTTATAAAGGATGGTAATATTTGAATAACTTGGTTGATTTTGAACCTGATCCTGGTTGCTGATTCCCTTTAATTTTGAATCATGTAAGGATTTAGAATTTTGATAAGCATCGTGTGGAGGAAATGCATGAAGGACATAAAGAATGATAGCATTTTGTTAAAAATGGGTTTGATCAAAAGTGGTGATTTGATGTATCTAATAAGCATTGGTTCATGTTACCCATTTCATTTTGGTCAACATTGTTTCTCCCTTTTGATCATGGTGGAGTGTGCTTACTTCAACAGTTTACTTGAGCAAAATTGTAAATGCACATATATTTAGTGTTTTTTAACCCGAATATTAGTTGTTTGAATCCTATCTGTTTCTGCAGGTTGGAATATGTTGTTTTTCTTATGGGGCATATTTAGAGGGAGGAGGGGTAGTCATTCAGATTCTGCCAAAAATATTGTTTTTCCAAGCTTGAATGTGATGCCAAATGAGAAGGATTTTCCAACTGCTGTCATGACCTTGTCTGATACTCGCTGTTCACCTGTGCGCATCGATAAAGAATCAATAGCTTGTGGTCAAGCTTGCAGTGAACTTCCATCCATTTCCATTGACCAAGGTCATATGATGCTAAGTAGGGACTTTGACATAAAAGAAACTATTTTTGACCAGACACATTTGGGTTCACAAATAAACCTCGTGAGTCTAAATAGCGGAATCAACACCAAATCTTCGTCAAGGGTTTCAACAAGCAGTATACAACCATGTCGAGAAATGAATTCCACTGGTTCGTCCCAGGTAATGCCTTTATCCTTATAGTAAAATATGTGTAGTTTGGTAGAAAAAGTGTTGATGTTCCCTAATTGATATAGATCTGCTTGTGCTGTCAGTGTAACTAATCCCAAAATCCTGTAATAATATCAAATTGTAAATACTCTTTTGATTACCTAGATTGCACTATTTAGATAGATTACCCTATTTAGATGGTCTTACTCTCAATCTATACTTCTGTCATTATATCTAAGGGAAGATTAAATTAAACATTAGTATAATAAAGTAATGCTGGTATGACAGACCATGTTGACTTTTTGTGGTCAGATGAAACCAACTACTTCCTCTGTTCATTTTTAAGTTTCGTTATTTAGAAGTTTGTTGTTCCTTTATTTGTCGTTTTCACAATACAAAGTAGTATTGACTATTGTTATGTCAAAATTGTCTCTGACTATTTATTGTAATATGAAGTGATATAATAAATAGTAAAGGGTATTATAGGAAAAAGACAAATAACTTCATTAAAAGTAACAAAAGTTATTGGTTTTCTTGGTATATGTAAATAACCTTAATACGACAATTAAAAACCAACTGTGTAGTTGTTAGTGTTTTAGGATAAGTAGTCCTGCTAATAGTAATAATCATCTCATTGTTTTGAATGAGGTTGTTGCATTGTGCAGAAAGAGAAAGGTAGTTTGTCAGAGCATAGACCACATCGAGAGTCTAAATCTCCTGAAGAGTTGGGGACAAATGTAAGTGGTACGATTGTCGAAACAAAAGCTAATTATGGTATTTCTGTCAAGCAAGAGAACTGCTTGTCTTCAAGGATTCCTTATAATGGCAATCAAGAGATAGTCACTGCAAACAAAGCCAGTAAAGAGAAAACAAACAATGACAAAAATCAACGAAGGCCTAAAAGGAAACAGATAGAAGATGATCTCAATATTAATGTGGAAGCAACATTTCAGGGAGACCTGACCATAGGGGGGGTCAATTGTCAGCTACCTAATGTTAAAAAATTTGAGCATAACGACCTTTCTGATACAGTTATGGGGCCTTCTGCAGTTAGTTGTCAGAAAATGCCTTGGAATAAGGTAAATGGAAAATTCGAAGATACCAAAAGTTCTAGCAAGCTGCAGTCAGATCTCGGTGCAATTTATGGATGTTACGATTCTGTAGCTAGGGACTCTTTTAATGGAAGTTCTGCATCACTTGTAAATGATTTTGGTTCCCGTTCTTCAGTTGAGGACAAAGGAAGCAAAGAAGCTTGTGATGAGAAAATCATCCACGAGGACCCTGGAACGATGGAAAGAACTTTCTTCCCTATGGATACACATAATACAAATGACTCGCGATTGGTGCTGAATAGTATGTCACTGAAAGGGCATCATGAGTGTGGGGACCAATTTCAAGTTGGGATTCCGAGTCTCGAGCTTGCTTTGGGGAGTGAAACGAAGCAGTCACAAAAGGGTATGCTTCCTTTCTTTCCAGATTCTTTGGAAGCTGAGAAAGGGAATGACAGTGTTGCTGCATCTCTTTCCCTGTCTCTATCCTTCCCATCTTCAAACAAGGAACCCACAAAACCTGCTTCAGAAGATGAGCATCATGTGAATTCTTCGATGCTCCTTTTTGGGAGATTCAAAGACAAATAAGTATGCTGGTATAAGGTATTTCTCATCATGTATATTCACCTGTTCCAGCTGCCTTTGTTAAAGGTATAGCACATCATGTAAGTAAAAAGAAAAGCTGTTTTCTTCACCCTTTATCAAATACACGCTTTTTGTAATAATAGTATCATTTTGGTTTATGAATGCATAGGTAAGGCTGTTTGTAAATAGAGAGAACTTCAGCCGATATAATCTCAGAAATGTTACTAGGAACTTGCGGATAATTATTTCCTTGACATGGTTTCCTTTGTTCCTGGCTTTATCATCGAACTTTTATTATTGTTTTAGTTAATAAGCACTAAATTATTTGTTAGCTTCCAATTGCTGACTCTAAAACAATTTATCAGTATAAACTCAACTGTTTTGGGAAGCTTAGAATTTACCGTGAATAATGAATCTTCTTAACAACGCCAAAACAATAATGTTTTCATATGGAAGACAGGGACTGGATATAGTTCCTTGCAAAAGTAATTATAAAAAGAATAGCTAACAAATGTGAAATACCATCTTGGTATTATAATTTAAAATAACAGAAATTGAGATGGATAAATAAATAATGCACTTATTATTAGATGGACTTATTATGAGATGGATGAAGTAATATTTCCAAATTCCAACAGTTTTCCAACACATAGACATATTTTTAGTAAATTAATGAGTAATGACAATGTCAGTTTTCCAGATTTAAAACTGATGCCTTCTTTTTAATTAAAACTCCTTTGGTAACTTAAGGTTTCTACTATCTAAAGAGTAGTACAGTAGGTGGCTATTGTTTACTCAATGGCGCATAGATCAAGAGTAAAGTGGTTAAAAGAAGGGGAAACTAATTTAAAACTAGAGTATGACCCGCGCTTTGTGTGGGTTTAATTTTTAATTTTTTTATAAGGTGATGTATATATATATATATATATATATATATATATATATATATATATATATATATATATTAATTTTGTAAATTTTTATAGTCATAAAAAAATGCGATAAAAGATATTGTAGAATGTGTAATTAAATGAGTATTTTTACTCTTAAAAAAAAATTAAAAAAACAATGTTATTTAAAAGTTTAATCATAAAAATATTAACAATTTTACAACCATTTCAAATTAAATTTGAACTCTGTTTACGATATTAAATTTGTACCATTTGGCTGACATTTGATGGTCTATGGACATAAAATATTAACCATTATTTTAAAGATAAATTATATAATTGATAATTGTAAATTCTATTTTTATTAAAGTATATAAGTTATGTAGGAATTTTTAAAATTTTAACATTTTTTTCTACACATATTAAATTTTTTTCGAAATAATGCTCACGGTAATATATGTATTGATAACTAATAAGAGAAATAAAACACAATTTTTTTTATTAGATTGACTAATTGTTATTTGTTATGGTAAATATATATGACGACACAATAATAAAAAAAATACAAAAGTTGTATATTGACTATTTTTAATGTCTAAATAAATATTTTAAAGTATTTGAATATTTTATCAACTATATTGCTAACATTTATTAAAATATTGTGTATGAATATTTACTTATTTAATTTGATTTACATCCGATTTCACGATTTCTACTTTTTCTACACTTCAACGTATTATTTTATCAAAATACTAAGATTTTACGATTTTGTCCTTAGAAAAAATGTATTGGGTTGAAGCGTGTATATATTGTTTATAAATTACAATTTTTTGTATATCGAAATGGGTTTCATATAATGCAAACAATGCTTAAAAAGTATTTGTTTGAGATAATTTTTTTCTAGTAATGAAACAATTTACTACTTGAAAAATGTTAAAAATATATTTTAGTATATAACCATACATAACAATTTCAATATGAAAATTTGACCCCGTACCCCCACAATTATCGCTGTACCCCCAAAAAGCTGTGAAAATACTATAATACCCTCGTATATATTAAAAGCTACAATAATTTTTCATTTTCTCACTTTCACATTTCCGGTACAGAAGAAGTAAGTCAAAATTTTCTATTTTACCGAAAAACTTTTTTCAAGATTTCCGGTACAGAACACTATTCCGGAAAACTTGAAAAAAGAATTCTGGTACATAGCACAATACCGGAAATATTGAAAAAAGTTTTCCGGAAGTTTGCGAAAATCTTTTTTCAAGTTCTCCGGAAATAATGTACTACCGGAAACCTTGTGTGTGACTTTTCCGGAAGTTTCCGGAAAACTTCACAAACAAGTTTTCCGGTAATTTGTGATTTTTTTAATTAATTTTTTTTAATTGTTTTTTTTTATTATGTTAGTATTTATTTAATTTATCTGATTTTGTCTTTTTTTTTTTTTCAGTGGGTAGGGCTAGAGGTAAAGATGGTAAAGTGATTGCAAGACCACATGATTTAGAAGGTTCATCATCTATGTACGCTAGTCCTAATAAAGTTCGTCCAACTGCCTCGCGTAGAAGGCGGTGATTTATGATGGAAGATGATAGTATGGAGGACCAGGCTGATATCTCTATTGCTGAGGAGGTTTAGGCGGTACATGATGCCGTACCTCAGGAGGAGCATGAGGAGGTACCTGTACAGGAAGAGGTACCTGTGCAGAGGAGGGAGGCACCTGTGCTGACTCGATTTCTTGGAGGGCCGGATGATCTGTCGGTCCTTAGTCAATACCGGCATCATGTGTCGGCTAGACTATGGTTTGGCGAAGTAAGTTAAATTAATTATCATTTATGTTATATTAAAGTTAATTATTAATTATGTTATATATTTAATTAAATTTAAATTAATTATTATTTATGGTATATATTTAATTAAAGTTAAATTAGTATATATTTAATTAAAGTTAAATTAATTATTAGTTATGGTGTATTAAAGTTAATTATTATTTATGTTATATAGTTAATTAACGTTAAATTAATAATTATTTATGGTATGTATTTAATTAAATTTAAATTAATTATTATTTATGTTATATATTTAATTAACGTTAAATTAATAATTATTTATGGTATATATTTAATTAACGTTAAATTAATTATTATTTATGGTGTATTAAAGTTAATTATTATTTATATTATATATTTATGGTGCATTTTAATATTATATGCAGGAGCGACCAATGTTAAAAATTGTTGCACATGGAAAAAAGTTGCAACAATTTACTCCACCCGTTCTCCCGTGAAGTATAGAGACGTGGGTGAATGTATCTGGGTTAGGACCACTCCAGTGGGGGAGTCTGAAGCTGATTGACAACAGCTTGATTTCTGCTTTTGTGAAAAGATGGCACCAATAGACTTCATCATTTCACAAGCCATTTGGTGAAATGACGATAACTTTGGACGATGTTGCCAATTTGTTAGGCATTCCTATTAGGGGTGAGTTCTACACTCCACCAGCTGACATAGATAGAGTATCGACATGTAATCTTGCCATTACATTATTAGGTGTGCCTCCTGAAGAGATATGGGAGGAAACTAAAAAAACCAGGGGTGCACACTACAGGCTGGATTGGCTGAAAGATGTGTTCAGAAGGCAGTGTCAGGCCGAACGATTTGATTGTGCAGCTCGGGCGTATTTGCTGAATCTGGTCACCTCCGACTATGCAGCACAACAGTGGCATATCAACCAGAGAGGTGTCTTAGACAGTTTGGTTATATCCAACATATTCGAGCACCGCCACTTCCTGCTCTTTCTAGATTATCTGATGCAGATGTCAAATAGCTAGGATATATGCATACTATCACTGAGCTATTTCACAGACTCCATGATGCTACATATCCATCAGAGTGTCAGGAGGGATACTTGGAGTGGTTCTATCGGATATCTCATCCACTACTAGTGCGACCATCAGGTGTGCCCCAGGTCTATTTGATTTAAATATTAATTTTAGTTATCTAATAAGTGACATGTGATAGATTTTGTAGATATTATAGATTTCATTAAAAGATATTTTTTTTCCAGTAATGATATTATGTGATATTCAATTTAAAGATATTTATGGAGGAAAAACCGTTATCAATAATAATGGAATACGAAAAAAAATGTAATAAAATTTGTGGTAAAAACAAATTGCAATAATAAAGAGAAAGAGTGCTCATTAGATGGCACAATATTTTAGATTGTAGGAGTCTATTTTAATATATATATATAAAAACAATTTATTTGTTTGAGATAATTTTTTTCTAGTAATGAAACAATTTACTATTTTGTACAAAATTTTTTTTACTACTTTTAAAAAACTTAAAAATATATTTTAGTATATAACCATACATAACAATATCAATATTTCAGAAAATATATAAATTTTTCTCTAAGTCTATATCAGTAATGGTATAATAAGAAAAAATAGAAAAAAAAATTTGTTGGTCTAATTCTAAATTATATCTCTCTATGTGATTTAAATATTATTTTTAGTTATCTCATAAGTGACATGTGATAGATTTTTTTAGATATTATAGATTTCATTAAAAGGTTTTTTTTTCCAGTAATGATACTATGTAATATTTAATTTGAAGATATTTATGGAGAAATAACCGTTATCAATAATAATGGAGGAGCAATGAGTGTCAAATAATTGATATTTATTGAATTGTAATTTGTAACTTATGACACATAAATAGTTTGACAAAATATTATAGGAAAAAAATGTAATAAAAGGTATTTACAAAGTGAATAGGAAACTCTCTATAAAATGTACACGTATACGTGGAGGAAATATGATGAGGTGGCATGAGAAAATAGGATGAGGTGGCATGAGGAAATAGGATGAGGTGGCAGAAGTCTGATTTAAATATATATAATAGATTATTTAATGGATGTATGTGCATAAGAGAACAATAACTGAAATCCTAAACACTGGGTTGAATGGATCTAGGGTGAAAGGGGTCGGTGATATTAAAAAAAGAAGTCGTTAATAATCATTTTAAAAGTAGGCCACAAGAAAGACTAGTTTTTCAAGACCTTGAGTTTACGAGTTTAAACATGAAAGTTAATCAAATTCTAACTGGTGCTTTCTCTAAGGATGAAGTAAAACTCAAAGCTTAGATAGGGAGAATTTTGTTTTAAAGAATTATGGGATTCAGTGAAGAATGATTTCCAGAAATTCATTTATTGAGTTCCATGTTAATTGTAGACTTGTAAAATAATCTAATTCTTTGTAAATTCTCTTTATCCCAAAAGAAGGACAATCCACGTAGGTAATTTGAGTATCAACCTCTCATCATGTGAATGTACAAGGTTCAAACCAAAATTATGGCGAATCATCTAGGGAATATTACCAAAGGTGGCATCTCGATCTGCATTTTTGAAAGGCAGTCAAATATTGGATAAAATTCTAATTGTGAATGAATTGGTAGACAAATCTAAGAAACGAAATACAACAATTCATAATATTATCCTTTGTAGGATCATGATAAAGTTTTTAGTTGGTGAAAAATTACACTATCTAATAATACATTAGTCTGCGTTTCGTTTGATTTTTAACTCTAAATTTGAACCACTAACCCTTACCATAAATTATATCCAAATTATGATTTTTGTTTTATAATACTCACTCACTTAGCCTAGTTTATTTATCAATTATCCATTTAAATAACACTTAATTAGGGTTAGAAAAGTGGGATGTTAGGTGAATCCACTGTTAGCTATTGTCACTTAGGTAGGTGGAGAACACAAAGTGTGCACCAACTCACGGGACATACGAGGGCCATTCTTTTTGGATATAAATGGAGGATTTATATTAGGAAGACTTTGGTTGCCTATTTAGTCCCACTAGGTTTGGCGAATTTAGTCAAACCTGAAAGTTTGTTAACTGAATCGACTAAAACCTTTCAACAATGACATTCCTTGGTTACAGGTTTTTTAATTGATATGACTCAAACTCGCTTGTAGAATGTAGAATATAATAGAGACATGTCTATAATGTACATTATAAATATTATGATGTTTTATGTTTGATATATATGATAACAATATTTTATTATCATTGTGAATAGTTACACATCAGTTTTTTTTCTTCAAATTAACTTATTATATTTTTAAATACTATAAATTAACAAAAAATACTTAAAAATGAAACAAATAATTAAATAATTATAT
>JBBPBP010009779.1:57822021-57848672 GCA_037974735.1 Cicer chorassanicum | reverse complement strand
TTTATATATTGTTTTTATATTTATATTTTTTTCAATTTTATATTTAAAATTATATTTTATAAGGATAATTGAATAAATTATTATTCTTATCGTATCCTGTCGGTTTATAATTCAGTTTGTATTCATGATAAAAATTTCAAATAAAGAGACATGATATGATAGAATTCAAAATTATTTTATCATATCTTATTGGTTCATTAAACATTAAATAAATATATAATATGACAATTTATTTTTATTTTGTCTTTTATCATGTCCATCAAACGAGTTCGAAGATAGTTAAGCGTTCTGAAAAGAAACTACTAGCATTTGTTGATAACAAAATCACTTATTTAATTTCTCAACTTTTGATTTGTTTACTAACGTTTGCTGCTGAAACAATAGATGTTAAAAGTCGCATATGTTGTGACAATTTACAATTACAAGTGTTTGTGATTGGAAATAATTAGTTCATGCCAAAGAAGGAGAATTATCACCGAAAACATCTCACTGTTTCATGCCCCCTATATATATTTTAGGACAAAAATTATTATCAGTACATCACATTTTTGGTTTTACACATACATTAACAAAACATACGTGTATTTTTTTAAGTATTTTTTATATGGTTTTTAACTTAATCAATTATAATTTTATCAGATTTTTATTAAGTTTGTTATAATAATAAAAGATATTTTTTATGTTAAAAACCATAAAAAAGATATCTAAAGAAATATATGTAAGTTTTTTATTTGTTGAAAAAGCCAAAATAACAACAGTAATTCTGTTTGCGTTTAAAAAATTATTATCTTCGCAGACTTTCTTGAAAATTTGGTCTTAGCTGTAACACTTGATGGGATGAATATCACATTTTGATGACAACTTTCACACAATTGGGTTGTTTCAATAACTCAAATGCTTTTCCTATGTCTACCAAAGAGACCTCATGGGTGTAAAGTTCTTGAAGAGGAAATTCCTGTAAAATACAAAATAATTTATTATTATTAGACCGTGTATAAACACTTATCAAAATTAAAATATAAGCAAGAAAGATCTAAGAAAATGTAGTATATCTGCAAATCTTTTTTTTTTCTTCTCATATATAAAGCTTATCTTTTTAGAAATATAAGTGATATTATTTGGAGTATATTATTTTACTATATAGTCTCATAAATACATTTCATATGTTCAAGTACAAATTCTAATTTGAGATACTTCTCTTCTCTAGTTTTACTGTGGGTAAGTTATGCTACTAATATTTTTTAATAAATATTTTACTTTAAAAACGGCATAATTAATCGTTTTGAAAAACACATTATATTAAACAACTTAATATAAGATAAATAGAGTATTATAAGATGAGGTTTACCTCTTTCTGACATTTGTTAGCTATGATTGAAAGATCAGATTTAGTTTTGACACCTCCAAAACTAGAGCCTTTCAAGGTTCTACCAAACAACAGGTTAAGAAGTCCAAATGGTACAACAGGTTCAACTCCTATACCCACTGCAATTGTTTTACCTATTCCCTATACACATATACATACATAGACAAGCAAAATTTAGGAGCAAATTAATATTAATTAAAAAAAACAATTAGGATCACAATAGTATATATAGAAGGATGGTTAAGAATAATCATTTCAATTGATGAACTATATCATTGTACATAAATTATCTATATATAAAGTCCGTTTATTACAGATTATATAAAATCACTTTTTGATATTCAATAATTTATAAATTATTTTTAATTTTTTTTAAAGAAAAGTAGAAATTGTTCTGTATGTATGCTGTAACGAAAATAATTTTTATTTTAAATCTGCTATGAAAAATAATTTTTTTTTCAAAATAATGTCACAAACATATAAAAACTTTCAAAAATAATTATTTTAAATATATATATTTTACGGAATAATCGGTAAGAAAGATGCTTATAACTCAATCAATTAATTAATCAAACAACAAAATATTTGACGAAGTGAAAATTACCATTTTTGTGGCTTCCACAGCATGAGTTAGTAAAGTTGGAATTCCAGTGCATTCAATGGAATAATCTACACCCAATCCACACAACTCTTTGACCAATTCTGAAGGAGATTTATCAGAACCACTGGGATTTATAAAATGAGTCATTCCAAAAGCTTCTCCTATTTCTTTCTTCATTTCATTTTTGTCAATCCCAATTATCTTACTTGCTCCCATCATCTTGGCCCCACTTATGGCCTACACCACAATCTCCAATCCTCAATATAAAATTAAAAAAAATAAAATAATATATATATATATATATATATATATATTATTTATCTTCAATGATTTGATATAAAGATAAAAAGATAGATATTGAATTTGTTACTTTCAGATTTGGTCTCTATTAGTTCGATAGGAGGAAAAAATATATATTTTTTAATAAATATACAATAAGTCTGAAAGCTACTATATTTCAGATTAGAGTGTCATTTCCTCGTCTATATTGTTTTCAATAAATTTTTTTTATTAATTTTTACATTTAAGTTGCTTTTAGAATAACATTTGGTTATGATTTTTTAAAGAAAAATTTTGAAAGTGAAAAGATATAAATTAAATAGAAAGAATGTATTTCCAAAAATACCGAAAAATTTTAGTTTTAATTTTAAAAAAATTTCAGTCTTTTCTAATATTTATTTTATCATTATAAATATAAACATAAATCACATAAGTAAATGACCCCTATGCCATAAAAACAAACAAAAAAGTATAAGATTGTTTTGTTCATACCCCTAATCCAACAGCCCCAAGACCAAAAACAGCTACACTTGAACCACTTTCAATTTGGGCTTCCTTCCAAGAAGCTCCATAACCAGTTGAAAACCCACATGAGATGAAACTAGCATAAGCCAAATTAATGTTTGGATCAACTTTAATAAGGTAGTTGACATCAACAACCACATATTCAGACCATGTAGAACAACTCAAAAAATGGTATAGTCTTTGCCCTTTAATTGACAACCTTGAAGTGTTGTCTGGCATTAGACCAGTCAATCTCACAGGTTGTGTCAAACACCAATTGGTTTTTCCAGAAACACAATTCTCACATTCTTGACACTCTCCTATGTATGTTGGAATTATAAGGTCCCCTTCCTTTAGATTTGTTACTTCATCACCAATACTCTCTACAACACTGCATTTAATTTATGCAATACACACAATTAATTAATTAATTTTTTCAAAAAGTAATTGTACTTTGTAATTTATATCACTAAAACTTGTTTAATGATAATGAAATCTAAATTAATTAAGTACTTATTTAAAAAATATTTTTTAAATAATAACATTAAATAGGATAAAATTAATTGAGTTTTGTTTATGTTTTTTTATATCAAGTTTTGTTTATTTATTAAATCATATAATATGATTTTTTTTAATATGAATCTGATATATCAATTTTTATTGACCAGAGAAAAAAAGTTTGATTCTCATAGTTATATTTATAGGAGTTCTTAATTAAAAGAAAGCTTTACCCAACTCCTTCATGTCCAAGTGCTAGAGGAAATTGATTCTGCAAATTAGTTAAATAGTAAAATCCATTAATTAGTGGTAGATTTTATTAAAGAATTAATTAAAATGAGTGTAATTAACAAACATGTGGAAATCCTTGAATGCTTATGATGTCTGAGTGGCAGAGACTTGCACACAACATCTTAACTCTAACTTCTGTTGCCTTTGGTGGATCTACTTCTATCTCTTCTACTGTCACTGGCTTTCCTTTCCCCCAGCATATTGCAGCTACCATTCAATGCAAATCAATTATATATATTTATAAATGTGTGTGAAGACAATATCTATTTTTTTTGAGTATAAAGATTAAAGACTATATAATAAAAAGGAAATACTACTTTGGACTTTTGAGTAATTTTTTTCTTTTAATTTTAACTTTTATTTATACTATTTTATTTACAATTTTATTGTTCCGTATTCAATTAAATAATTGGAATTTTTAAAATATCTAATCTTTTAAAGGGATATACTAAATAACTTTTTTTCATTGTTTTAAATAATTTAATTTACAATTTAATCTTCCACTACTAGAGAAAAGCATACAAAACTAGCACCATAATGTCCAGGCTAGTGGTAAATAATATTATTAAAGTCCAATCAAATAATTTCCTACATACAATTCACTTATTGGTTGTAAGGATGTTAATATATATGATTTCAAGTTTAAATTCGAAATTTCTCACTCGAAATATATGAGTCTAGTCACTAATGAATCTAAGAATTTTTATTAGTGGAGATAAAATTATATACTATATAAAAAAATCATCAATATGTAAATGATATAATTATTACTAAACAAAAATATGGAGATTACATAAACTATATTATTTTACGCCCACAAAATTAGAAATAACATATACCAATTATATTTTTCTACGTAGTTCCGTAATTTAAATTAAGTTAAATACCACTCGTGGTCCCTTAACTTAATTTCAGTTAACGATTTAATCATTTATTATTTTTTTTTTTTATTTTTTTTTTCGATTTGGTCCTTTATGCTTTTAAATAATTTCAGCGTTATCCTTTAAGTGGGGTTCCGTTAAGAAAAAGTTAAAAAAATCTCTCCTCAAGATCATTGCATATGTTCATCAAACCTCTATGAACGACTGTCACTGATCTGAAGTGATGTCTATGGAGTATAAATACCCTATAACTTCAGTTTTAACGAATCAATCCTACTACCAAACTTTGAACAAACTTTGAACATTTTTCTGAAATATTTCCAAAATATAAATGACTAAATCGTTAACTGAAATTAAGTTAACGTAGCACGTGTGTTATTTAACCTTTAAATTATTACATGGTTATTTTTTTTCTTTCATTTTCAATACATGAAAATATATCTTTTATTCTTAATGTAATTAATAATCATTCAACAATTAATCTCGTGTATAGTTGAATATTTAATTATTTACAAATAGAATAATTTAATATCTTTTAATAAGAACAATAATTAATTTTTAAAAGAACAAAAACAAAATTATTAAATAAGTAAAAATAATAGGTAAGTGGAGACAGCAGCTGCCGTAGATCCACTCTAACTATTAGGCTATTTGAAAGAAGAAACAAATCACATAAAATAAAAATTGAAGTGATAAATATGCTTTGAGGGTTGATTTGTATACCTTTGCATGTAATAACATGTGTGGCTCTTGGCATTGTATTTAGAATTTGTAGATAGAACTTTGGCTTTCCAAGAAAAACAAGATAAGGGGTGCGTTTGGAACTTTACTCCTACACTCCCTTTTATAGCCACAAAAATGCGACTTCGGGTCATATTTAATGCGTTGAAAGTTTCGCAGTCATTGAATCCTCTTTTGATTTTGGATTACATTTTGGTCCTCCTTCTCCTAATAATTCTTCAATAAATAAAAATTTTAAAAATATTTTTAGATAGATAATTTAATCTTTAAATATATTTTTTATTAACTAATTTAGTCTATAAATTTACTAACAAAAAGAGATATTAGAGTTATATTTGTAATATTAATACATTCAAATATTATACAATGATAATATTTGATCTCACACGTTTAGAAATCAAAACTAATGATCGATTATCACTTGATTTCATCTATCTATTGATAAAGTCTAATCTAGAAAAAGACAAACTTGCCATGAAATTCCTTATTTTTGGAGTACTTAATATGAATACAAAATTAAGAGATCGACGGTGGACCTCAGAATATGACTGACTACAACCACTTACCTCTATTTTGGGCAATTATTCTAGGAGTTTTATTGTGCAAGTAACTAAGTTGTTTATCTCTTTACTTTTCATTATTTAAATACAATTTTAAGGTGTTGCAAATGACTATTATTGTAATTGTAAAGTGTTAACATAGTTGGAATGTATAGTTGGAATGCATAGTTGGAATGTCTTTGTTCATTGTGATGCCTTTGCACTTCATTAACTTTTATTAAAAAAACTAAAGATATTCTGTGGTATGGGTTTTGATATTTATTATTTTATTCCTTCATCCATCCACATTCCACAATCAAGGGCAGAAGTAGGTGCCAATATTAATCTCCTCCTAAGTTTTTTGTCTTAAACCAAACCACATTCTACAATCGACGGACAAAACTAATATGCAATTGAAATTCTCTTCTAGAATATAGTTACTTCTACGAAAGAAGTAGGTGCCAATGTTAATCTCCCCTCAAGTTTTTTGTTTTAAACCAAAGATGTGTGTAGCATGTGGAAACTTTTAACTATTGTAACCAGTTTATCTCTCTTATTAGTTATTCCCATCAATTTTCTAAAATGATAATTACTTATATCTAATAAGATATCACTTATGGGATGGGTTTATCATTTTTTTTTTCGCTTTAGATGTATCAAAGTCGACTCTAACCCAAATAACCTGGACTTAGCGCAAAATGTTCCTTAGCCCAACGCCTCACATGTCTATTTGACTACAACATAGGTTATCACTGTGAGTCCACATCACAATCGAACATGCCTTTGTGAACAGATCTTCACCATATGATATGCATAACACGACCACTCAAAAATCTCATTGAGGATCTCACAACGGGCTAACGAACTCTTAGTACACCTCATCAAAGAGTTTTTCATATAAAAGCTCACCAACTCCAGATGTAAGGTACATAACTAATTCTTACCTAAAACACATTTCACTGCCTCCAACTCCTACTGACTTGGTTATTAGAGTGTTTGTAGATATACCTCGTTGGGAGTTATTTCGTTGTACTCCGTCATTGATAACTGACTATAACCATCACTAAAGTTCTACTCTAGATCATTGACACGGCTTGTGGAACACTTTTTTCCTACTCTACCAAATCATCACTCTTTCTTCGATCACCTTAGATGACTAGATTGAAGTGTTAAATCGTTGCCAAGAAAGAACCTTAAATCCTATTCCTCGTTCATAGATCTAATATGTTGAAGAACTAGGCCCAACCATTTCTCTAGTTCTCTCTTCTTTGAACGAAAGGAAGCTTCAGCGTTCGACACCATTGAAGAAAACAACAATATTTAACTTCTCAACAACCTTCTTCATATGGTGCAAAACCAGAATCTGATGATTCAGGAGTAGAACCTTTGTCTCGCAAGGGTGGAGTATCATCAATACCAAATAACATCGATATTTGCGACTGATACGAAAGCATGACGTCATCAACATGAAAGTCTTGTAGAAGACATTGTCAAATCTTTCGATCGTTAGAGTATCTCTCGTTCACCTTCTCGCTGCCACTATTGTCACGATCCATAACCAAAACACCAATCTAGGTGAGACAATTCAAAGAATCCTCGTCGACGTCACGAACAGAGCGACAACAAATGTTGCATGATTCTTAAATGTGGAAGTGTATAAGTAAAAAAAAACAAGTAGTATAATTAAAGATCATTCTCACGGGGTTTGAATTATGCTAAGTAAAATCAACACTTTTCTAAACCATTAACTTGCATGTTGCAAAAATAAAAGGATAACATTTTTGGTTGACAATTAAAATTAAATTAGAGATTTAAAATTTAGTTTTAAATGAGAGATTTAACCTAACTTAAGATGATAAAGAGTGAATAAGGATATATAACTATGTTATAATTCTATTCAAATGTAGCATAATGTGACATCCATGTGACACGTCACATAGCCCTTGGGGGTTTTCCAGCTTAGTTATCATGATCGTCATTGAACTAATACTATTTTTAGACTTATACTACAAATCCTGTAACACCCCGGCCATTACCGTTACCGGCGATGCTACCTCACGGTCTTTTCGCTCCCCCCTTTCCCACCAACTGAAATCTAGCGAGTTTTTGCCTTCCGTGGGATTCGAGCCCGGTACCTAGGGGATAAGTACCGCCTCTACACAGTCCCACTACCAATTGAGCCTTTTTATGTAACACCCCGGCCATTACCGTTACCGGCGATGCTACCTCACGGTCTTCTCGCTCCCCCCTTTCCCACCATCTGAAATCTAGCGAGTTTTTGCCTCAATTGGTAGTGGGACTGTGTGGAGGCGGTACTTATCCCCTAGGTACCGGGCTCGAATCCCACGGAAGGCAAAAACTCGCTAGATTTCAGATGGTGGGAAAGGGGGGAGCGAGAAGACCGTGAGGTAGCATCGCCGGTAACGGTAATGGCCGGGGTGTTACAAATCCAATCATGCAACATTAATGCAACATTGGGGGTTTGAAGAGAAATTTCATCGATTCATGGAGGAGAGTTGTGTAGCTCTCAATTCACAATATTCAGAAAGCAATCTAAGATTATTACCATCCTGGGAACCATAATCTAGGAAAAGTACGAGTTGTTGATGCATTAAATTGATAGATTCATCAAATAGGTAATCCAAGTGAAGGGCGGCCAAGCCAATGAGAAATTGAAGATGTATCTTCTAGAGTAAGGGCTCTAGGAAAGGAGCAAGTTTCTTGAGAATTTTGACAGGAAAGAGCCAAAAGACTTAAATGTGTTTTTGGCAAAGGGTCCGACCTATATATAGTATGAAGAAATGATAAATGTTGCAAAGGCTTGAAGATGGATGACTATTTGTAAAAAGGCATTATTTCTATTTTATAAAGATTACGATTTGTATCATGGATTTAAATCATATATCTAATTTTGATTATATGTACAAGGAATTATTTATTATATTATTAACCGTATAATATAATAAAGTCCTTAAAATAGATAGTTCGTTTAATAGGACATCAAGTGTCATTTGATCGTGAGACCTTATTGAACATTAGAACACTATTATTAAATTATCTATAGTCAAAATGTTATTGTTAATTAAGACAACAATAATACATTGGGACTATTATGTGAGTAGACTGATGTCCACATCTCATGGGTCTTGGATATGAGATATCAAGTAATCACAAAAGTATAAATATTAGGAGTAATATTTATAAAGGATTGAATCGCCATGAGAATGATACATAATTGTTGTGTAAGTGTCATTAGTGATTATCATGCGACCATAATGAGTAGTCATTTGACTTTAAGTCACTACGATCCCTACAATGGGAGTTGTAGGCTTTAAGGTCATCAAACGTTGTTTGTAACAGGACAATCACAAAAAGTGGTTATTAGGCCTTCAATAAACCATGTGAAGGGTGTGAGTGATGTATATAGGATTTTTCCCTCCAGCATAACATAAGTTATGTCTTCGACCACTCGATAGAGTGAGACTGTGGAAATGCATGACCTTGACATAATGGACTAATATGTGATATTGGGTTCATTGGTTTTACGCGTCTACTCTGGGATTGATAAATAAAGAATTGAAAATTTCTAGGATGACACATATTGTGACTTGCGTTCAATTAGACATTTGAACGAATGGACAATTATTGCACAATAAATAATGGTTGCGGTAAGGTTTAAATGGTATCACTGATTTTTCTTATGATTTGGGTAGCAATAATGCATTGTCATATGACAATCATTGTTTATAATATTTTATATTATATAAACTATATATAATATTTAATATTATTACAATTTCAGTGAGAAACTATAAAGGTCACACACGTAGAGTACTGACAACAAAACAAATGATAAATTAAATAAGATTTGATTTAATTAGATATTAATTGTATTATATATGATTTAATACATTAACATAATTATAATTTATTTAATTGAATATGATTTGATTAAATAAATGAATCAACTGGCAAATGCCGATATTGTTAGGTTGAAGGTCTTGTCTCAGGTTCGAACCCAGGACCTAATGCAGTTGTGTGAATTAATTATGGTGGAATTTACCATCTCTTCTAAGACAAAAAAAAAATTAAATGAAGGTTGAAAATTAATTTAATTAAATATGATTTAATTCAATTAATATTTTGTATTTAGTTAAAACAATTTAATTAAATATAATCATTTAGGACTTATTTTGGGCTAGGCCCAAAATAAGAGTCTTAGGGTTTCCGTAGCTCATTCTCTATAAATAGAAAAAGAGCACACTCCTCTTGTAATCCTGATTGCCACTACTCTTATAGTAACACCACATTTTGTTTTGTGCTTGCATGTATTATATAGAGACGCTAATGATTTCCGCGTTGGGGATCAAAGTTAAAGTACGCTTTAAGAGAGGTGTTCAGTGTTGGTGATTTGTCTTATCTATGCTTCAAGAGGTAAAAACATAAACCATTCTTAAAAATAGGGGGATCAAAAAACCAATTTTAGAAATGAAAGGACTAAAAGTTCATTTTAGACAAAATAGGGGGACCAAAAAACTAGTTTTAAAAATGAAGGAACGAAAAGTTCAGTTTCAGCAAAATAGGGTGCCAAAAGTGCATTTAAGCATTTAAAAAAAAATAGTTATATAACAATTTTGGGGCTCCAAATTTTAGTAGATAAAATATTATTACTGTTTCATTGTAAAATTTTCATAATTAATATTTTTGCTTCATGTTTGAATAACCCATGCACTTATATTAATCGCAGAAATAGATATTATATGCATCACTATATTAAAATGTATATTAAATTTATATGTACGTACACAAGTTTACATTTCAAATGGATACATCTATTTGTATTGAACATGTCCTCCAAGTTTGGTTTTGTATGGTGTTGGAACCAAGTTGGTTTTACATATAGAGTTTTGATGTTAACAAAAGTATTTTATGAGAACAATATATTTGACTTCAAAGAGTATGAAAGAAGATTAATATTTTTGAAGAAAATCTAAAATAAGATTTGATTCAAATTTATAATTGAAGAAAATCTTAAATAAGATTTGATTCAAAATTATAATTGATGAAAATCTAAAATAAGATTTGATTCAAATTTATAATTGATAAAAATCTAAAATAAGATTTGATTCATATTTATAATTGAAGAAAATCTTTGACCAAGTTGAAAAGAAGATATGGTCAAGATTTGAAGAAGATTTGATTAAGATTTGAAGAATATTTGAAGAAGATTTGATTAAGATTTGAATAACATTTGAAGAAGATTTAGTGAAGATTTGAAGAAAATTTGATCTACATTTAATGAAGATTTGAAGAAGATTTGAAGAAGATTTGAAAAAGATTTGAAGAAGATTTGAAGAGTATTTGAAGAAGATTTGAAGAATATTTGATCTACATTTATTGAAGATTTGAAGAAGATTTGAAACATTTTAATGAAGATTGGAAGAATATTTGATCAACATTTAATGAAGATTTGAAGAATATTTGATTTGAAGAATTTACAAAGTCAATCTACACAAAATAGGAACAGAATCACTCTGAAGAATTTACAAAGTCAATCTACACAAAATAGGAACAGAATCAATTTGAAGAATTTACAAACTCAATCTAAACAAGATACAATTCAGAATTAAATAAGGACTAAATTGAAGCCCAAATTTTCACTATAAATAGACACTCAAGGCTGAAGGAGAAAAGTATCAAAAAGTAGAAGAACTTAAGCTCAAGATTCCAAATTCATCTTAGAGTTCAAAGAGAGAAACACTTGTTCAGGCTAGAAATATTTTTGAGTGTTCTTTTCTTAAAGTGTGAGAGTTATTGTTATTATCAGCTTTGTTAGAAGCAACTACTCAAGTTTCAATCTCTTGTATCCAACCCGATAGTGGTTTAGTTCCTTCTTCAATCTGGGGTCGTCAGGTTGTTAGGAGAAGACTTGGCTTGTAGGGTCAAGGTGGTTAGTTCCTCAAAAGTCTGGGGTTGTCAGGCTGTTTGGGAAGACTGGCTTGGAGGGTCAGGTGCTTTGTAATTCAAGGTTTTTGAATTAGTGGATTAAAGCCTTCTGAATGAGGGGACTGGATGTAGCCAAGTTAGTGGTGAACCAGGATAATTCTACGCGTCAAATTATTTATGCTTTCATTGATTGCTACCTCTAAATTCGATTGCTTCTACTCCAAGTAAGTAACAAAATCCAAACTAATTTTTAATTATTTATAAATTATCAAAAAGGTATCAACTTTGTGCAAACACAATTCAACCCCCCTTCTCGTGTTCGCACCTTCATATGGAAGATGTACTAAGTGCTCTATAGCATAAAAAAAAGTAGGGGTAGTATTTTCCCCAAATTGCACAGTATCAATGATATATCATTTTCCATTTTGATTAGATCGTCCTTTCTCAATGTTAAAGAACACAAATATTTTTAAAATTTACTTATTTCAAAATGTAGATTTAATATATGTGTAGGCAGATAACTAAATGCAATAGGAAGTAAACATTTCATAAATATGTTACAATCATGACTTTTCATTTCATTCATCGTTCCATATTCCACATCAGCACATCTTGCCAAATTAGAAGAATAACCATCTGACATCTTGAGTTCCTTTACCCACCTACAAACATCTTTTGTCTCATCAGGGGATAAAATGTAATTTGCTTGTGGTTTTAAGGTTTTACCATTGGACTGTTCCGCTAACAACAAATCATTTTGTTTCCAATAAAGAGTTAAGTCCTTTTGAGCTTTGTCATTGTCTTTAGTTCTTCCTTTGACATTCGTCACAATTTTAAATATATTGTCAAAAAAAAGGTTTTCTCAATATGCCTAACATCGAGATTATTTCTCATAAGGTTATCTTGCTAGTAAAGAAGATACCAAAAATACATCATGTTATCCAATTGTGCAATTGACCATAACCATGAGGTTTCGAAGCAACACCAGCTATAACTTCAACATTCGGTATATCTTTCACCTAATCCTAAACTTGTTCAGATGTAAATTGAATGGGAGGTCTATGAATTTCAGCAACATCCTTAACAGATGCCTTTTTATTTCATTTAAATGGATGATCGTAAGGTAAAAACCTATTATGTGAGTCAAATCAAAATGTTTTTCCATCGAATTTCAATGTAAATGTCTTAGTATCTTCCATACAAATAGGGCATGCTAATGTAGTATGTGTTCCCCATCCAAACAACATCCTGTAGATTGGTAAATCATTAATGGTCCACATCAAAGTTGTTCTCATAACAAAATTTTGTTTTCAAGCAATATCATATGTTAAAATACCTTGCCACAACCTCTTTAAATCATCAATCAGTGGTTGTACATAGATATCAATACCTAGTGTGGGATTAGATGATCCTTTTATTATAGCAGTTAAATACATATAAGGTTTATACATGCATATATTTGGGGGAAGATTGTAGGGGTGATGATAACAGGTCAACAAGAATAAGGTGTAGTTGAAGCTTCTATATATCGTGTGAAACCATCATAGCATAATCTTAATTTTACATTATGCAAATCTAATGCAAAATCAGGATGTATTTGAACAAAATGCTTCCATGCTAGATCATTTGTTTGATGTCACATTTGATCATTTGAACTTCTTTTATTTTCATAATGTCATGTTCTTTTTCTAGCAGTTTGCACTGATGCACATAGGTAATTTGAGTTCCATGTTAATTGTAGACTTGTAAAATAATATAATTCTTTGTATATTTTCTTTATCCAAAAGAAGGACAATGCACATAGGTAATTTGAGTATCAACCTACATCTCTCATCATGTGAATGTACAAGGTTCTAGCTAAAATTATGGTGAATCATCTAGGGAATATTACCAAATGTGGCATCTCGATCTGTATTTTTGAAAGGCAGTCAAATATTGGATGAAAGTTTAATTATGGATGAGTTGGTAGACAAATCTAAGAAACGAAATACAACAATTCATAATATTACTAATCCTAATATTATCCTTTGTAGGATTATGATAAAGTTCTTACATTACGCCAAAAATGACATTTTATAGCGCGTCTTTTATAACGCTTATTAAATACAAGCGCTGGGAAAACAATGTTGTTGTAGGGTCATATAAGGTCACATAGCGCTTGCACATAATGTTTACAACTCTTTTACAGCGCTTTTTTTAAAAAACGTTGTAAATTGAAGCGCTCTCACATAGCTTTTACAGCGCTTTTTGAGCGTTTTAAACACAAGTGCTGTAAAATGTAGCGCTCTCACCTTATGTTACATAGCTTTTAAAGCGCTTTTTGTAAAAGCGCTGTAAAAGGTTTGTGCTTTCACATAATTAAATGACCTATTAAAGCGCTTTTTATACAAGCGCTGTAAAAGGCTTGCGCTTTCACATAATTAAAGGACCTATGAGAGCACTTTTTATACAAGCGTTGTAAAATCATTCACTTTAAATAAATAAAACAAATTTAAAACAAATTTAATATGTTGTCCTAACCCTACGAACCCTCATCTCCTTTACTCTTCGAACCATCCTTTCCTCTACTGTGCGCCCATCTACTGCTCCTCCTTTCCTTTAAAACAAATTGGATACGTTGTCTCAGGTACTGTATTTATTAATTTTATGTTGTCACTAAAACTGATAAATTGTTACATAATAAATCATATAAAATCTATTTTTTTTTTAAATTTGTTGATCTGTTCTATTTTGAAATCAGACTTGGATCTTGGTTTCAATTTTCCAATATTTGATATGTGTACTAAAGATTGGTATATGTTATCAGTAGCTTATTATTTGTGTAACTGCATTTATATAGGTCATATAAAATGGGCCGGAAATGGATGTATGTCAATCGATTGTCAAAAGAGTATGAAAATGGAGTGAAGGAGTTTGTTGATTTTGCAATGAAGAATGCAAAAGATCCAAATAGAGTCATTTGTCCTTGTTTAAAATGTTGTTTTGAAAAACGAATTAGAGCATATGAATAGGAAGGACATTTAGTATGGTATGGAACTGATCAAAGCTATACATGTTGGATAAGACATGGTGAGAAAAAAATGGAAACACCCGCACAGATACATATGCTTCAGCTGATTTCGACACAGATACATATGAGCCGGACCGAGTTGAGGAGATTGCAAAAGCAGTTGAAGAAGATCTTCGTGATTGTCCTAAAATATTCGAGAGCTTGTTTAGTGATGCAGACAAACCATTATATAATGGTTGTACTAAATTCATAAGACTATCGCAGTGAAGAAGATTCAAAACACTTGACATGGCATGCAGATGAAAGAATTAGAGATGGAAAGTTTCGACACTCTGCAGATTCTCCACAATGGGCAAAAATTGATCACGAGTATCCTGAATTCGGGATAGAGTCAAGAAATCTACAACTTGCACTTTCTACTGATGGAATGAATCCACATGGTCTTCAAAGCATCTCACACAGCACGTGGCTTGTGCTTTTGTTGATTTATAACCTACCTCCATGGTTATGTATGAAGCGTAAGTTTATGATGTTGTCTCTGTTAATTTTTGAACCCAAACAACCGGGGAATGATATCGACGTATACTTGGCTAATTTAATTGAAGATTTAAAAATTATGTGGGAGATAGGTCTGGACGTTTATGATGGGTATAAGAAAGAATGTTTCAATTTGAGGGCTATGTTGTTCGGCACAATTAATGATTTTCCATCATATGGTAATTTATCAAGATATAGCATTAAAGGTCAGTGTGCATGTCCTATATGTGAAGAGAGTACAAATTGGATGTGGTTGAAACATTGTAAGAAGAATGTATTTCTTGGACATCGTAGATTTTTACCTTATAGTCATCAGTATCGTGGGTGGAGAAATGCATTCAATGGAAAATCAGAGGAAGATAGAGCTCCTATAGCACCGACTGGATATCAAATACTTGAAAAAGTACAAGGTTTGACCAATAAATTTGGCAATCCTTTTGCGGGAGAGTTGGTCAAAACTGGATGGAAGAAAAAGTCAATTTTCTTTGAATTGCCATATTGGAAGTCATTGTATGTAAGACATTTTCTCGATGTGATGCATATTGAGAAAAATGTATTTGATAGTGTTATTGGTACGTTACTCAATGTACCATGAAAGTCTAAGGATGGCATCAATGCAAGATGGATTTGGTCGATATAGGAATAAGAAATGAATTGGATCCCGTAAAGAAAGGAAATCGCACATATCTACCTCCAGCCGCTCATACTCTATCTAGAAAGGAAAAAATTGTTTTGTGTAAATTTCTACACGAAGTTAAAGTTCCAGAAGGACACTCTTCAAACATTAAAAATTTAGTTTGTATGAAAGACCTCAAGTTAAAAGGTTTGAAGACCCATGATTGTCATATTCTAATGGAGCATTTGCTACCAATAGGTATACGTTCAATTTTACCTGAAAAAGTTCGCCGATCCATAACTAAATTATGTTTCTTCTTCAGGGAAATTTGTAGTAAAGTGATCGATCCTCAGAAATTACCGACATTGCAGAGGGAAATTGTTGTTACTTTGTGTGAGCTTGAAATGTATTTCCCACCCTCGTTTTTTGATATAATGGTTCACTTTACTGTTCATCTTGTTAAGGGGACACAACTTTGTGGGCCAGCTTATATGAGATGGATGTATCCGATAGAACGATATATGAAAATATTAAAAGGGTACATAAAAAGTAGAAGTAGACCAGAAGGTTTGAATTTTGTACTGAATATCTGTCCAATGTTGAATCCATAGGACTTCCCATGTCTCGTCATTCAGGAAGAATATTGGGAGAAGGGATAAGTGGAAAGAGACTAATGACTATATCAAGGACAGAATGGGAGCAGGCACAATTGTATGTTCTGCACAATGATGATGAGGTTCAATTGTATGTTACAATACACATGGATCAGTTATCTAGTTTGAACATGAATAGGAATCAAAATTGGATAACTCGATAGCACAATTGAAGTTTTATAACATGGTTAAAAAATCACATAAAGTCAAAGTTTGATGTAGACCCCGGATCAATTTCACAGAGATTGAGGTGACTAGCAAATGGTCCGAGTTTACATGTCTTTTCTTACACCGGTTATGTAATTAACGGCTACACATTTTATACCAAAGAACAAGATGATCAAACCACTATGCAAAATAGCGGAGTCACTCTCGAAGCTGAAGCGATGCATATCTCAAGTGCAAAAGACAAGAACCCATTATATGCAAATCTATCATATTTTGGGGTTATCGAGCGCATATGGGAGTTAGACTACACAATATTTCGTGTTCCCATATTTGGTTGCAAGTGGGTCGATAATAATAATGGCGTTCGGATTGATGAGTCAGGGTTCTTGCTTGTCGATTTTAATAAGGTGGGATACAAAGATGAGCCTTTTATTTTAGCGTCGCAAGCTCAACAAGTGTTTTATGTCACTGATCCTGCTGATGATAAATGGTTTGTTGTCCTATCGACCAATAAAATAAGTGATGATAACAATAATGATGAAGATGTTGGTGATGATCTTTTCTTTGCAACATCACAACCACATGAAATTGATTCAACTGATGATGATTTATATCTTAAAGATGATCATGATGAGGGAATTTGGATTAATCCATCGTTTCGTATCATTAATGGACAAACAAATGTGAATCCCACCAGGAAAATAAGAAGGGCATCTTAATGTGTTTAATTGTTTTATAAGCCTTGTAATCTGAACTGAATTCATGTAATTTAATTATTTGATCTGCCAAAATTGAACATTTTAGTATTTAGGTTGAACTGTATTTGATTTTCTGCTTATACTGATTTTCTGCTTATATTGAACTTGAAAAAGCTTTGTTTGAGAACTGGGAATTTTTCTTGAACTTGAATTGATCATCCCAATATGAGCTGATCATGTAATTTAGCATTGATATATATATATATATATATATATATATAGGTATTTTACTAATTATTTAGCATTTTACAGAAACTGAACTTATATTGTAATTTAACATATTTAACTTGAACTGAACTGAACTGAACAGAACATAAACTTTGTAATTTTACAGCGCTTTTGTTAATAAGCGCTATAAAAAGCCTTTAAAAAAAAATAAGGAAGTCACATTGCTCTTGCACATAATAAAACAAAGAGGTCTTTTAAAGCGCTTTTTGGAAAAACGCTGTAAAAGGCTTTTAATAAAATAAAATAACGAGATCTTTTAAAGCGTTTTGTGGAAAAGCGTTGTAAAAGGGTCACATAACGCTTTCACATAATAAAACAAAGAAGCCTTTTAAAGCGCTTTATGGAAAAGCGTTGTAAGAGGGTCACATAGCGCTTTCACATAATAAAACAAAGAAGCCTTTTAAAGCGCTTTGTGGAAAAGCGATATAAAAGGGTCACATGGCGCTTTCACATAATAAAATAAAGAAGCCTTTTAAAGCGCTTTGTGGAAAAGTGTTGTAAAAGGGTCACATATATTGCGCGCTTGTTATACTAGTTTTACAGCGTTTTTTTTGAAAAAGCGCTGTAAATCCCTACTACAAACACGATGCTTGTTCTTATGCACGTTTTACAGCGCTTTTTCAAAAAGGCGTTGTAATAGATGCATTCAATAGATGCATTATTATGCACATTTTACAGCGTTTTTTTTAAAAAGCGCTATAATAGGTGCATTCAATAGATGCATAAGAATGCACCTATTACAACGCTTTTTTAAAAAAAGCGTTGTAATAGGTGCATTCAATAGATGCAATATTATGCACTTATTACAGCGCTCTTTTGAAAAAGCGTTATAATAAGTGCATTCAATAGATGCATAAGAATGCACCTATTACAACGGTTTTTCAAAAAAACGCTATAATAGGTGCATTCAATAAATGCATTATTATGCAGCTATTACAACGCTTTTTTGAAATAGCGCTGTAAAACGTGCATAAATGCAGCTATTACAGTGCTTTTTTGAAAAAGCGTTGTGATAGGTGCATAATAATGCATCTATTGAATGCACCTATTACAGCGCTTTTTTGAAAAGGCGTTGTAAAATGTGCACAATAATGTATCTATTGAATGCACCTATTACGGCGCTTTTTTGAAAAAGTGTTGTAAAACATGCGTAAGAACGAGCAACGTGTTTGTAGCAGGGATTTACAACGCTTTTTCAAAAAAGCGTCGTAAAACGAGTATAACAAGCGCCCAATATATCCACCTATTTTACAACGCTTTTTTATTTTAAAGAGCGCTGTTGTATCTTTTTACAGCGCTAGATACTACATCACTTATTTTTTTTGAAAAAACGGTGTAACTGACTTAAAAAAAAGACTGTAAAATGCGTTTTTTCGCGTAGTGTTAGTTGGTGAAAAATTACACTATCTGCTAATATATCAGTCTGCGTTCCATTTGATTTTTAACTCCAAATTTGAACCATTAACCCTTACAATAAATCATATCCTAATTATGATTTTTGTTTTATAATACTCACTCACTTAGCCTAGTTAATTTATCAATTATCCATCTAAATTACACTTAATTAGAGTTAGAAAAATTGGGATGTTAGGTGAATCCACTATGGCTATTGTCACTTCGGTAGGTGGAGCATTAAGGATATGCAAACTCAAAGTGTGCACTAGCTCACGCGACTTACGAGGGTTAGTCTTTTTGGATATTAATTTAGGATTCATACTAGTAAGACTTGGTTTGTGTAAGACTCTTAATTTTTAAATTCTAAATTATGTAATTTTAGTATGTTTTGTGTTGAATTCTGAGGCATTTAGCTCGATTTTATTTTATTTTGTGAATTAAGTACCAAAAATATATTTTTGTTAGAGTTTGTAATATGTTTAATAAAAATATATATATATATATATATATATATATATATATATTGATCCCCGATTGAAATTATTTGTCGAAGATTAATTTAATTTTGTTACAGAGAACTTATTATCGGGCAGTTTTATAAAAATATCACTTGTTGCTGAAAATTTTATCTGTTAATTGAGTTGCGCAAGAGTAGATATATATATATATGTGTGTGTGTGTGTGTGTGTGTGAGAAGAAAGCAAGAAAAGAAAATTAGAAAAGCTGAAACATTTCCTCCTACGCCTCGCGAACTCTTTCTTCTTCTTCCTTCTTCTTACTTTTCTATTTCAAAGAAAATCGTGTTAGTGGTTTTCAAAAACCGCAAACGTAAACCTCCATTTATCTTCTAGATCTAAGCTTCCATTCGAAAAGTGTTAGGAGGGAAAGTTACTCCTCTCCACACTACGGTGTTTGTGAGCTTATTTTGATTAATTTGCTGCCATATATTTGTTGTTGCTCCTCACGGGTTCTTGCAAGTTGGAGGAATTTTATATCCGCTGCGTATTACTTGCTATTGTGTTTCTGTGTTTATTCCCCATCGGAGTGGTATCAGAGCTCTTGGTTAAAGGGTTATTTGACTTGCTTGAAGGATGGAGGCAAATATGAATATAAAGATGGTATGCTTGAATGGTACTAATTACCATTTGTGGAAGGGCAAGATGAAAGATTTGTTATTTGTGAAGAATATGCATCTTCCTATTTTTGGTTCTAAAAAGCCGGATACTAAATCTAAGGAAGACTGGGAATTTGAACATCAACATGTATGTGGTTTTGTTAGGCAATATGTAGAAGATAATGTTTATAATCATATTGCTAATGAGACAAATGCAAAAACTATGTGGGATAAGATACAGACTTTGTTTGCCTCTTAATCAGGGAATAATAAATTATTCTTACTGAATAGTTTCATAAGTTTGAAATATAAGGAGGGAACGTCTATTTCGGACCACTTGAGTGAATTTCAGGGGCTCCTTGATCAAATGTCTGGAATGGGTATCCAGTTTGATGATGAGCTATTGGGATTATTTTTACTGTTATCTTTACCAGAGTCTTGGGAGACATTTCGGGTTTCTATAACGAGTTCAGCTCCTAATGGTGTTGTTTCTTTGGAAACGGCTAAGGGTGGTGTTTTGAATGAGGAGATGAGAAGGAAGGCATAGGGTTCTTCATCTCAATCTGAAGTTCTTGTCACTAAAAATAGGGGGAGAAGTCAGAAAAAAGAACCGAATGGTGGTAGAGAAAACAGCAGAAGCAAGTCCAAGTCTAGATACAAAAATGTGGAGTGTCATTATTGTCATAAAACAGGGCAAATACAGAAGAATTGTTTTCAGTGTAAAAAGAAGAACAAAGGCAAGAAAGGTAAGCAGAAACAAAGGGGTCGTGATGATGATAGTGATGATGACCGTGTTACTACTGCTACTAGTGATGATCTTGTTATTCTCCGTGACTATGAGTCAATTAATCTTGTATCTGATGAGAGCATGTGGATAATTGATAGTGGTGCTACACTACATGTTACACCGAGGAAGGAGTTCTTCACATCTTATACTTCAGGTGATTTTGGAGTTTTGAAGATGAGTAATGATGGTGTATCTAAGGTAATTGGTGTTGGTGATGTATGCTTGGAAACCAACATGGGAATGCAATTGTCGCTTAAAGGAGTCAAACATGCTCCAGATGTTCGCTTCAATTTGATTTCTGTGCATATGCTTGATGAAAGTGGTTTTGATAATCATTTTACTTATGGAAAGTGGAAACTCATTAAAGGTAACTTGGTTGTGGCTAGAGGGGAGACAATTAGTAAACTGTATTGGACAAAAGCTTTAGTTGCAAAAGACAGTGTGAATGCCGTGGATACGGAATCATCTTTGTGGCACCAAAGGCTTAGCCATATCAGTGAAAAGGAGTTAAATTGCTTAGCTAGAAAGGATGTGCTTCCAAGATTGAAGAATGTAGATTTGGAGAAATGTTCTCACTGCATAATTGGTAAACAAACTAGAGTATCCTTCAAAAGGCATCCTCCCTCTAGAAAGTCAGAGTTGCTTTAGTTGGTGCATTCTGACGTCTGTGGCCCTTTAAAGGTAAAATCTTTTAGTGGTGCACTTTATTTTGTTACTTTTATTGATGACTGTTCCAGGAAACTATGGGTTTATGTTCTGAAGACAAAAGACCAAGTGTTGGAGAAATTCAAACAATTTCATGCTTTGGTTGAGAGGCAGACAAGCAAGAAGCTGAAACGTGTTCGTACTGACAACGGTGGTGAGTATTGTGGACCCTTTGATGTCTATTGCAAACAGCAGGGTATAGCACATGAAAAGACTCCTCCTAAAACTCCTCAGCTAAATGGTTTAGCAGAGAGGATGAATCGGACACTTGTTGAGAGAGTGAGGTGTATGCTCTCTAAAGCTAAGTTGCCTAAACATTATTGGGGTGAGGCACTGTACACGGCGGTGCATGTTATTAATCTTACTCCTACTGTCGCTTTGAATAGTGAGGTACCAAACAAGGTATGGTTTGGGAAGAATGTCAAGTATGATCACTTGAGAGTCTTTGGTTGCAAGGCTTTTGTGCATGTTCCGAAGGATGAAAGATCCAAGTTGGATGCAAAGTCAAAGCAATGTATCTTCATTGGTTATGGTGAGGATGAATTTGGCTACAAGTTGTACGATCCTATAAACAAAAAGGTTATTAGAAGTCGTGATGTAGTGTTCATGGAAGACCAAACTATTGAAGACATTGATAAGGTGAAGAAGACTACACCTGAGAGAGATAACGTCTTATCTGATGGTGATCCAGTTCAGTCACCTGTACCTGATTTTGATACTACTGATGGTAATGATCAGAATGATGAGCCACATGATTGTGTTGATGATCATCGACTTAGAGATGAGGTAAATATTCCAACTTGTGAAGATCATGAGTTGTCACACAATGAGAATCTTAATGATGCTTCTGAATCATCTCTAACCCAACTCAGGAGGTCTAAGAGGCAGAGACAACAATCTACAAGGTATGTTTCTGATGAGTATGTGAATTTGACTGATGAAGGGGAACCTGAGTGTTTTCGAGAGGCCATGGAGAGTGAAGAAAGTCAAAAGTGGTTGAATGCAATGCATGATGAGATGAAATCCTTGCATGATAATCACACTTATGATTTGGTGAAGTTGCCAAAAGGCAAAAGGGCTTTGGAAAACAGGTGGATCTATAGAGTGAAACTTGAGAGTAACTCAAAGTTTCCGAGGTATAAAGCCAGATTAGTGGTGAAAGGTTTCCGTCAAAGAAAGGGTGTTGATTTCAATGAGATTTTCTCACATGTGGTAAAAATGTCATCAATTAGAAACGTGTTGAGTTTGGCAGCTACTCTTGACTTAGAGGTAGAGCAAATGGATGTAAAAACGGAAGACTATGTTGAAGGCAAGGAAGACTATGTGTCTAGACTAAGAAAGAGTCTATACGGTTTGAAGCAAGCTCCAAGGCAGTGGTACAAAAAGTTTGAGTTTGTTATGTGTGACCAAGAATACATGAAGACTACTTATGATCATTGTGTATTTGTTAGAAAATTTTCTAACGATGATTTCATTATCTTGTTATTATATGTCGATGACATACTTATTGTTGGGAAAAATATTTCCAAGATTGACAGGTTAAAGAAGCAGTTGGGCGACTCATTTGCCATGAAAGACATGGGAGCAGCTAAACAGATTCTTGGCATAAGAATCATGCGTGACAGAAAGGAGAAGAAACTTTGGATGTCACAAGAACACTATATTGAGAGAGTGTTGCAAAGGTTTCAAATGGAAAACTCTAAGGCTGGACTTGAGTTTATTCAAGATAAATATGTATTATTTGTCGATAGTCAAAGTGCTATTCATCTTGGTAAGAATTCAACGTTTCATAGCAGGTCCACACACATTGATGTGAGGTATCATTGGATACGTGATGTTTTGGAAGCTAAGTTGTTGGAGTTGGCTAAAGTTCATACTGACTATAATGGTTCTGATATGATGACTAAAGCATTACCAAGAGGGAAGTTTGAAACTTGTTGTGATATCGCCGGTTTGGCGATTATCTCCACATAGTTGTGAGGGGGAGATGTGTTGGGTATTGGACTCCCTTCCTATGTGGAGAAAAGCCCAAATATTGTAGTCCATGTGTCTCACTTATTTAAGTGGAGAGTTGTCTAATTAGGGTTGGAAGAGAGAGACTATTTTGAGAGAAAAGGCAGCCACCAAAAGAGAAAAGGAAGAGTAAACCCTATTCCCGATTTTGTTAAATCAGTCTCAGAAAAACATTGATTGCGCATTCGATAACCGTTGGATCGAGCTGAAATTTGGACAGTAGGTTCGCAACATTCAGGGCTTCGTTTTCAACGGTCGGATCGGCGGAACGACTTCTAGAGTGGGAGGAATCGAGCTCGCACAGTAGCAGATTTTTTAGATGTTTTACTTCTTCTTGCTTTTCATTTGTAAGCTTTAGTGCTTTGTTATTTTGGCAGGTTGTAGGCACACTTTGTGCATCTTTTTGAGACTCTCTTGTACCCTTATTTGATTATAGTGGAGCTATTTCTTTGGTCTGGACGACCCGTGGTTTTTACCCTTACATTGAGGGGTTTTCCACGTTAAAATATCGGTGTTCTTTATGCTCTTTTATTTTGATTAATTTGCTGCCATATATTTGTTGTTGCTCCTCACGGGTTCTTGCAAGTTGGAGAAATTTTATATCCGCTGCGTATTACTTGTTATTGTGGTTCTGTGTTTATTCCCCATCACTTTTGAGGTGTCGAGGCGAGCGAGAGTTTTCGCCGTACTTGATCGCGGTAGCGGAAACGGTTAAGAAAACGATAACGAAGGCAAGGGCTCCTTCCAAATTTCTAGTTTGCATATAGGACCCTATATGTGTGTTTGTGGAGATTGAATTTGGTGTGATATATGTGTGTGTTGGTGGAGAATTTAAATTTGATGTGGTTTATGTGTGAATTGTTGAATGAAATTTGAGGTGGTTAATGAGTGAATTGTGGAGATTAAAAATTGGTGTGATTTATGTGTTCATAATTGATATTATGAATGTTTGATATGTGATAAATGTGTGAATTTGTGGAGATTAAATTGGATGTGAATTATGTGTTCATAATTGATATTATGAATGTTTGATATTTGATAAATGTCTTAATTTGTGGAGATTGAGTTTGAGGTGATTGTGTATTCATAACTGTTAATATGTGCGTTATGAATTTTATTGAGGAAAAAATATTTTGAGTATGCTCTGTGATAAGTTTGAAAAATCGTTAGTGTTAAATGAGTATTAAAAATGGAGAATCTTTTAATAGCTGCATTTACTTAATGATTGTGGTGAAAAGAGTCAGAGTATGCTCATGCATTTCATAGCTTGTGGTGACCGCGATGGGCCAAACTGTCGGTGGTGACCGTGATGGGCCACAGTGTTAAGTGGTGACTGTGATGGGCCACGAAGTTAAGTGGTGACTGTGATGGGCCACGGGATGGTTCCATGTGATAGTTGGTTCATCTTATTCTTACGAGAATTTAACTGATGTGTAAGGCCTGTGATATGCTACACTTTAGTAAATTGTGCTAGTCTGTGAGAGACTGCACCTCGGTAATTAGTACTAAGGCTTGTGAGAGGCAGTACAATTATGATTTACGCCCCTCGAGGAGGGTTTTGTTTTGGAAATTCCGGAATCATGTGCATTGGCATATACGCATTGCATTAGGGTTCTTGGCATGCGAGTCATGTTTGTTACAATGTGATGATTGTATATACATGTTGTGTTGTGGTTTGATATTATGTTGTGATTGCTAAGTGTTATTGCTTGTCTTTATATTGTGAGTGTTGAATGATTCGGAACCTGTTCAAAACTGAAAACATGTATTATTTAGCAGATGTATTTGGCTACATCTAGTGTGTATTCGAATACACATCTTTAACGTTCAGTTTTTATTTGAAATTTTAACACTGTATTCGAATACGAAACCTCGTATTCGAATACAAATAAGTGAATTTTGCCACTGAATTGATTTTGTATTCGGCTACGACCTGTTGCATTTGAATACGAAAATGCATTTTTAGCTACTGACTTGTCCTGTCATATTCGGCTACATCCTGTCTCGTATTCAAATACACGTATTCGGCTACATCATGTTGTATTCGAATACGACAGTGCAGTTTTGTTAAAAACTTCATTTTTCAACATTGTTTATGCATTTTTGACATATGAAAACCCTTTGGATGAGTATGCTAAGATGAAAGGTTCTCTTGAGCATTTGAAATTTAAGATTTTTGCTAAATGTTATTTGTTAATTCGGTTGGTGACCCTTTACATTATTGTTGACCGGATTTACGCCCCAGCTTATTAGAGTTTTGAGTCGTGCTGGAATTGTAACGACGTCGAAGACGTGGCATAGCGATGATTTTGGATTTGTAATCGAAAGCAATGAGGCTTGATGCCGCTCGTGGATCCTCAGTACCCAATCACCCTCTGTTAGATTAATGATCAGCTTAGGGTTTTATTTAAAAAATTTATTTATTCTCCTTTTCTTATTTCAATGTTGTTGTCGCATTGGAACTTATGTATTTGAAAACAAACTATTTTAGCCGGTTGTATATTATCATGTAATTATTTATGACTTTTGTCGTTTGTGTTACGACATGATATTTTATCAATTTATTTTTATTTATTTAAAAAAAAATACAGTTGCGCCGAATCGACTAAAACCTTTCTAACAATAACATCTTTACAAGCAGTCACACCAAGAAATACACTATGTTCATTAGTTATAAGTTTCTTAATTGATCTAATTCAAGTTCGCTTGATATCTAGAATATGATTAAGACATGATAATTATCATGATGTTTTATGTTTGATACATATATGATAACAATATTTTTATGATGTTTCTTAATTGATAATTATCATGATGTTTTATGTTTGATACATATATTTTTTTCTTCTTCAAATTAACTTATTATATTTTTAAATATTATAAATTAACAAAAAAATACTTGAAAAATTAAACAAATAGTTAAATAATTTTATATTTAAAATTATCCATTGATATTACTAATTAAACAACTTAATTTAAAAAAGATATGAGATATATTATTTGTTAGATAATCTAAATAAT
>JBBPBP010009779.1:57779370-57821456 GCA_037974735.1 Cicer chorassanicum | reverse complement strand
TAAAGATAATGGAATAAATTATTATTCTTATCATATCATGTTGGTTTATAACTCGGGTTTTTTTTTAATAACCCCATTTTCAAAATAATTTACTCAAATACTTTATTTTGAAAACTATAAACCAAAATACCTTTTTTTTTAAGTTATAAGTCGCCATTTGGAATGGCGAATTCCTGAAGGAATTTTAAAAAAAAAATTACGATAATTTTTTTTTTTCGAATATAAAAAATAATATATAAAAATACATAAACAAAATTTTAAAGTACATAATTCATTCATAAAAAACATAACAAATTTTACAAAAATTACGATAAAATTAATGTCGAAGGTGGCAAGAAAAAGTGCCAAGAAAATGCGGACTATGTCGGTTAACTGACCATACTCGAAAACATTGTCCAAATGTTACATGCAGCTGTAGTCAATCTATGTCATTTAACATGTGTGTTTATGTATTTTTATGAATTATTTTAATTATATATATATATATATATATATATATATTATTTTTGTTACTTAAAAAAATTGAAAAAAAATATTTCTAAAATTCCTTCATGAAGTCACCACTTGAAATGCGAGCTTCCTCAAGGAAGTCGCCATTCCAAATAACGACTTGTAACTTAAAAAAAAAAAAGTATTTTGGTTATTAGTTTTCAAAAGGGAGTATTTAAGTAATTTATTTTGAAAATGGGGTTATTAAAAGAAAAAAACCTTTATAACTCGGTTTACATCCGTGATAAAAATTTCAAATAAAGAGATATGATATGATATGATAAAATTCTAAATTATTTTATCGTAACTTATTGGTTCATTAAACATTAAAATCATACATGATATAACAACTTATTCTTATTTTGTCTTTTATCATGTCCATCAGACGGATTCTGAAAAGAAACTACTAGCATTTGTTTAGAACAATGTCACTTATTTAATTTCTCAACTTTTGATTTGTTTACTAACGTTTGCTGCTGAAACAAAGATGTTACAAGTCGCATATTTTGTGGCAATTTACAATTACAAGCGTTTGTGATTTGAAATAAGTAGTTCATGCCAATGAAGGAGAATTATCACCGAAAACATCTCACTGTTTCATACCCCGGTATATATATTTTAGGACAAAAATTATTATCAATACACAAAAAAATTTATTTAACACATACATTAATTCAAAGGACAAAACATATGGATATTTTTTTACATACTTTTTGTATGGTTCTTAAGTTATATTTTATTAAATTCATATTTTTTTTAGTTTATTATAACGATAAAAATATGTTTTATGTAAAGGATCATAAAAAAAAAAATATTTAAATAAATTTTTTTCTTTTTGAAAATCCAAAATAACAACGGTAATTATTTTCTGTTTCCGCTTAAAAAAGTATTATCTTCGCAGACTTTCTTGAAAACTTGATCTTAGCTGTAACACTTGATGGGATGAATATCACATTTTGATGACAACTTTCACACAATTGGGTTGTTTCAATAACTCAAATGCTTTTCCTATGTCTACCAAAGAGACCTCATGGGTGAAAAGTTCTTGAAGAGGAAATTCCTGTAAAATACAAAATAATTTATTATTATTAGACCGTGTATAAACACTTATCAAAATTAAAATATAAGCAAGAAAGATCTAAGAAAATGTAGTATATGTGCAAATCGTTTTTTTGTCTTCTCACATATAAAGCTTATCTTTTTAGAAATATAAGTGATATTATTTTGAGAATATTATTTTACTATAGTCTCATAAATACACTTCATATGATAGTTACAATAATATTTAATATGTTCAAGTACAAGTTCCAATTTGAGATACTTCTCTTCTCTAGTTTTTGTGTAGGTAAGTTTTGCTACTAATATTTTACTTTAAAAACGGCATAATTAATCATTTTGAAAGACACACACTATATTAAACAACTTAATATAAGATAAATAGAGTATTATAATATAATTCCTCGATGAGTTTTACCTCTTTTTGACATTTGTTAGCTATGATTGAGAGATCAGATTTAGTTTTGACACCTCCAAAACAAGAGCCTTTCAAGGTTCTACCAAACAACATGGCAAGAAGTCCAAATGGTACAACAGGTTCAGCTCCTATACCAACCGCAATTGTTTTACCTATTCCCTATACACATATACATATAAACTACCATCAATTAATTAACCAAACAACAACAATATTTGATGAAGTGAAAATTACCATTTTTGTGGCTTCCACAGCATGAGTTAGTAAAGTTGGAATTCCAGTGCATTCAATGGAATAATCTACACCCAATCCACACAACTCTTTGACCAATTCTGAAGGAGATTTATCAGAACCACTGGGATTTATAAAATGAGTCATTCCAAAAGCTTCTCCTATTTCTTTCTTCATTTCATTTTTGTCAATCCCAATTATCTTACTTGCTCCCATCATCTTGGCCCCACTTATGGCCTACACCACAATCTCCAATCCTCAATATAAAATTAAAAAAAATAATATATATATATATATATATATATATATATATATTATTTATCTTCAATGATTTGATATAAAGATAAAAAGATAGATATTGAATTTGTTACTTTCAGATTTGGTCTCTATTAGTTCCATAGGAGGAAAAAATATATATTTCTTAATAAATATACAATAAGTCTGAAAGACTACTATATTTCAGATCATTTCCCCCTATATTGTTTTCAATAAATTTCTTTTTATTAATTTTTACATTTAAGTTGCTTCTGGAATAACATTTGGTTATGATTTTTTAAAGAAAAATTGTGAAAGAGAGAAGATATAAATTAAATAGAAAGATTGTATTTTCAAAAATACCGAAAAATTTTAATTTTAATTTTAAAAAATTTTCAGTCTTTTTTAATATTTATTTTATCATTATAAATATAAACATAAATCACATAAGTAAATGAGCCCTATGCCATAAAAACAAACAAAAAAGTATAAGATTGTTTTGTTCATACCCCTAATCCAACAGCCCCAAGACCAAAAACAGCTACAATTGAACCACTTTCAATCTTGGCTTCCTTCCAAGAAGCTCCATAACCAGTTGAAAACCCACATGAGATGAAACTAGCATAAGCCAAATTAATGTTTGGATCAACTTTAACAAGGTAGTTGACATCAACAACCACATATTCTGACCATGTAGCACAACTCAAAACATGGTATAGTCTTTGCCCTTTAATTGACAACCTTGAAGTGTTGTCTGGCATTAGACCATTCAATCTCACAGGATGTGTCAAACACAAATTGGTTTTTCCTGAAACACAATTCTCACATTCTTGACACTCTCCTATGTATGTTGGAATTATAAAGTCCCCTTCCTTTAGATTTGTTACTTCATCACCAATACTCTCTACAACACTGCATTTAATTTATGCAATACACACAATTAATTAATTAATTTTTTCAAAAAGTAATTGTACTTTGTAATTTATTTCCTGTAAACTTGTTTAATGATAATAAAATCTAAATTAATTAAAAAATATTTTTAAAATAATAACATTAAATAGGATAAAATTAATTAAGTTTTGTTTATGTTTTTTAAATCACACGATATAAATTTTTTTTTAATATGAATCTAATACATCGATTTTTATTGACGAGATGAGTAGCCGACAAAAAAAGTTTGATTTTCTTGATTATATTTATTGGAGCCCGTAATTAAAAGAAAGCTTTACCCAATTCCTTCATGTCCAAGTGCTAGAGGAAATTGATTCTGCAAATTAGTTAAATGATAAAATCCATTAAATAGTGGTAGATTTTATTAAAGGATTAATTAAAAATGAGTGTAATTAACAAACATGTGGAAATCCTTGAATGCTTATGATGTCTGTGTGGCAGAGACTTGCACACACCATCTTAACTCTAACTTCTGTTGCCTTTGGTGGATCTACTTCTATCTCTTCAACCGTCACTGACTTTCCTTTCCCCCAGCATATTGCAGCTACATTTCAATGCAAATCAATTATATATATTTATAAATATGTGTGAAGACAATAAATATTTTTTTTATGAGTATAAAGATTAAAGACTATATAATAAAAAGGAAATACTAGTTTGGAATTTTGAGTAAACTTTTTCTCTTAATTTTAACTTTAATTTATACTATTTTATTTATAATGTTATTGTTCTGTATTCAATTTAATAATTGGAATTTTTAAAATATCTAATCTTTTAAAGTGATACTAATTTTTCATTCTTTTAAATAATTTAATTTACAATTTTATCTTCCACTACCAGAGAAAAAGCATACAAACTAGCACCATAATGTCCATTTACATGCTAGTGGTATATAATATTATTAAAGTCCAATGAAATAATTTCCTAAATACAATTCAATTATTAGTTGTAAGGATGTTGAAATATATGAGTTCGAGTTCAAAATTCAAAATTTCTCATTCAAGATGTATGAGTTTGGTCAATGACACAGATCTAGAAATTTTAATTAGTGAAGACATCAATATGTAAATGATATATTAATGATATAATTATTATTAAGCAAAACTGTGTATATAATTAATGATATAATTGGTCAATGTCATTTTACGCTCACAAAATTGAAGTAAACATTTACCAATTATATTTCTCTATGTATTTTCGTAATTTAAATTGCTACATGATTTTTTTATATATATCTTTTATTCTAATATAACTAATAACCATTCAACAATTGTTGAATATTTAATTATTTACAAATAAAAGAATTTAATAAGTTTTATTGAGAACACTAATTAATTTTTAAAAAAACAAAAAACAAAATTATTCAAGAACTAAAAATAATAGGTAAGTGAAGACAGCAGCTGCCCCCAATCTCTTTGCCGTAGATCCACTCTAACTATTAGGCTATTTTGAAAGAAGAAGAAAATCACATAAAATAAAAATTGAAGTGATAAAATTGCTTTGAGGGTTGATTTGAATACCTTTGCATGTAATAACATGTGTGGCTCTTGGCATCGTATTTAATATTTGTAGATAGAACTTTGGCTTTTGGAACTTTATTCCTACACTCCCTTTTATAGCCACAAAAATGCGACTTCGGTCGGGTATTACAAAAATAATTAGATGCATTCGACGGTCATATTCAATACGTTGAAAGTTTCGCAGTTGTTGAATCCTCTTTTGATTTTGGATTACATTTTGGTCCTCCTTCTCCTAATAATTCTTCAATAAATAAAAGTATTAAAAATATATTTAGATATATTTTTAGTTAAGTAATTTAATTTTAAATGTGTTTTTTATTGATTAATTTGTAGGGTGTCAACATAGTTGGAATGTCCATTTCCATTGTGATGATTTTGCACCTCATTAACCTTTATTAAAAAAAACTAAAGATATTCTGTTGGTATGGATTTTGATATTTTTTATTTTATTCCTTCATCTATCCACAATCAAGAAAAATTAATATGCAATTAAGAGTCTCTTCTAGAAAATGGTTACTTCTACCAAATAAGTAGGTACCAATGTTAATCTCCCCTCAAGTTTTTTGTCTTAAATCAAAGATATGTGTAGCATGTGGAAACTTTTAACAATTGTAACCAAATTATCTCTCTTATTAGTTAGTTGTTCCCATCAATTTTCTAAAATGATAATTACTTATATCTAATAAGATATCACTTATAGGATGGGTTTTTCATTTTTTTTTTCTTCGTAGATGTTCCAAAGTGGACTTTGACCCAAATAACCTGGACTTAGTGCAAAATATTCCTTAGCCCAACGCCTCACATGTCTATTTGACTACGACACAAGATATCAGTATGAGTCCACATCATAGTCGAACATGACTTTGTGAACAAATCTTCACCATATGATATGCATAACACGACCACCCTTAAATCTCGTTGAGGATCTCGCAACAGGCTAACGAACTCTAAGTACACCTCATCAAAGGGTTCTCCATATAAAAGCCCACCAACACCAGATGTAAGGTACATAACTAATTCTTACCTAAAACACCTTTCACTCCCTCCAACTTGTACTGGCTTGGTTATTATAGTGTTTGTGGGTACACTTTGTTGAGAGTTTTTTTATTGTACTCCATCATCGATAACTGGCTATAACCATCATTGAATTTCTGCTTTACATCATTGGCACCGCCTATGGGAACACTTTTCCTACTCTTTCAAATCATCACTCTTTCTTCGATCACCTAAGATGACTAGATCGAAGTGTTAAATCATTGCCAAGAAAGAACCTTAACTCATTTTCCTCGTTCATAGATCTAATATGTTGAAGAACTAGGACCAACCATTTCTCTAGTTCTCTCTTCTTCGAACGAAAGGAAGCTTCATCGTTCGACACCATTGAAGAAAACAACGATATTTAACTTCTCAACAACCTTCTTCATATGGTGCAAAACCAGAATATGATGATTCAGAAGTAGAACCTTTGTCTCGAAAGGGTGGAGGATCATCAATACTAAATAACGTCGATATTTACGACTCTTATGAAAACATAACGTCATGAACATAAAAGTCTTGTAGAAGACACTGTCAAATCTTTCAATCGTTAGAGTATCTCTCGTTCATCTTCATGTTGCCACTATTGTCGCGATTCATCACCAAAACACAAATCTAGGAACGACAACAAATATACATGATTCTTAAATGTGCAAGTGTATAAGATTTAAGATTGGACCAGATAATATTTTGAGATGTAAGGGCAGGATTTGTGTACCAGCAATTGCAGATCTGAGGAAAAGAATTTTAGAAGAGGCTCATAAGATTAAATTGAGTATCCATCCCGAAGCAACAAAGATGTATCAGGACTTGAGGCAGAATTATTGGTGGCCAGGAATGAAGAGACATGTGGAAGAGTATGTATCAACTTATTTAACTTGTCAGAAAGCGAAAGTGGAACATCAGCGGCCTGCTAGAATGTTACAACCTTTAGATATACCTGAGTGGAAGTGGGACAACATTTCCATGGACTTTATAACTGGATTGCCAAAAACAAGGAGAAATAATGATTCTATTTGGGTGATAGTGGATCGATTGACTAAATCCTCACACTTTTTACCAGTAAAGACCACCTATAAGATAGATAAGCTAACAAAGATCTACATTACCGATATTGTGAGATTACACGGAGTACCGTCGAGTATTGTATCAAACCGTGACCCGAAATTCACGTCGCACTTTTGGAGAGCGTTGCATGAAGCGTTGGGAACGAAACTACGATTGAGTTCAGCATACCATCCACAAACGGACGGACAGACTGAGAGAAAAAATCAGTCTTTGGAAGATTTAGTGAGAGCATGTGTATTAGATGATAGAGGAAGCTGGGATGATGTACTACCATTGGTTAAGTTTACCTACAATAATAGTTTCCACGCAAGTATTGGAATGGCCCCATATGAGGCTCTATATGGACGCAAGTGTCAAACGCCTTTGTGCTGGTATAAGGACGGTGAAAGTATGATTGTAGGACCTAAAATGGCGCAACAGACTACAGATAAGGTCAAGAAGATAAAAGAGAAAATGAAGGTCTCACAAGATCGTCAAAGGAGTTATGCGGACAAGCGTCGCAGACCTTTAGAATTCGAGCAGGGTGACCATGTGTTTCTGAGAGTCACATCTACGACGGGAGTTGGCAGAGCCATAAAATCAAAGAAATTAACTCCGAAATTTATTGGACCATACCAAATTTCTGCACGAATTGGACCTGTAGCTTATCGAATTCCATTGCCTCCGATACTGTCCAATATTCACGACGTATTTCACGTGTCGCAATTAAGGAAATACATTCCGGATATGTCGCATGTGATCGAACCAGACACAATTCAACTGAAGGATAATTTGTCATTTGAGGTACTACCGGTAAGAATTGACGACATGAAGATTAAGCGATTAAGGAATAAGGAAGTTTCATTGGTCAAAGTGACTTGGAACCCAACTACTAGAGATGCGACTTGGGAATTGGAAAGCAATATGAGGGAACAACACCCTGATTTGTTTATCGACGCGTAGTTTCGAGGACGAAACTAATTTTAGGGGGTAGTAATGTAAGACCCTTAATTTTTAAATTCTAAATTATGCAATTTTAGTGTATTTTGTGTTGAATTGTTGTGGCATTTAACCCAATTTAATTTTATTTTATGAATTAAGTACCAAAAACATATTTTATTAGAGTTAATAATTTGTTTAATATATATATATATATATATATTTGAAACCCGATTAAAATTATTTGTTGAAGAATAATTTAATTATGTTACAAAGAATTTAATACCAGGCATATTTTTTTTTAAATGTCAATTGTTGCTGAAAAATTCATCTATCAATTGAGTTGCGACCAGAGTAGATATTTTATTTAAAGTAGTTGAGAAGTGATTGAGGTGATGAGTGTAATTGATGACTCTTCATCATATACATAGTTTTCATTGTTTTTAGTTCTTTGATTTAATGAAATATTTATGTTCTTATTTCCTTGATTAAGTAGATATTTTTCGTAGTTTTGCGTTTTTTCTTTGTTTTAGTGCAGTGCTGAATATTTGTGAGAAATCAACATGACCTATGTGGAGTATTTCAGCCATATCTAGAGTTTTAGATGTTCGATTAGAGTTAAACCAAGTGAAAATGAAAGCTAAGATCCATATCTACAACTTTCATGAAGACACCAAAACCCAATTCGGACTCAAAAGAGGAGAAAAAGGCACTAAACGCCAGACAAAAGATGTTGTGCGCTTGAACCGCGCTTGAAGCGCATTTCGCGCTGATACCACTGTCATTTCGCGCCTGAAGTGCGCAACGCACAGAAGAACATATTAAAACTCGTTTTCTGACTTTGGAGGGATCTTTTTGGCTATTGGGAAATGGGGAGACTTGTGCCCTAACAGAGAAACTCAAAGACGGCCATTTCTAACATCATTGGAGCAGTTTTATCAAGAATCATTCATGAATCATTCTTGTAATTCTTCTTTAATCCCTATCTTTGGTATCTCTATCATGAGTAACTAAACCCTATTTGTTAGGGATGAGTGTAACAAGATGAAACCCTTATTTTTCTGGTTTGATTTCTAATTATATGAATGAGTTTATTGAATTATTTTTCTCATCTCTGTGCTTAATGCTTTTTATTGCTTGATCAACATTAAAATGTTCTACGATTTGTATTTTGAAACGGAAGTGGACTTTACGAATGCTTGAGATGAGAAATTCATGAATTTGTAGTCTAGGGATAGATGCAGGTTATGAAACCAATTAAATTAGTTGCAAAGGCAATAGTTTAAACAAGAGAATTCTTGTACGGTAAGGCTTAATTCTAATCTTAAATCCACTAAGGAATTAGGGGTTACTTTGGAATTAAAGGTTTTGTCACTAAGACATTAGGGCAAGAATAGTAAAGAGAATTCGGTAATAATTCAATAAAGGAATTCAGTAACTAGGATCAAATTAGATACCAAGGTTGGATTCGAAGTGAAACTCATCCCTGACATCTTTCTTATTATAAAGGATCAATTTTATTACTGTTGTTAATTTTAAATACTATTCCAATCAATTCGGAAACTTTTTGTTCAATTTAGTAATTAAATACAACTCGATAGTAAAACGCAATCCTTGAGTTCGACACTCGGTAATACTGTTTTATTATTACTTACAACGATTCAATACACTTGCTGAAATGCTATCAAGTTTTTGGCGCCGTTGCCGAGGATTGCCATATCACTATTGAGTATAATTTATTTACTTAATTGAAATTTTTTGCTCTGCAATAAAATTTTTGTTTTTATTTTAATTATTTATTTTTCTTTATTTTAAAACCGTTTGTTACTCACAATTTGTCTAACCTTGTATGCGAGGCCAGTCCTCAGCTGAACTTCTCTTTGATCCAGAAATGGAAAAAACTACGAAAGCAAATCGAAAGGCGGTTTAAGAAAAGAGAAAAATGGAAAGACAATTAGTAGTGGAAGAAGAGGATTTGGGGGATTTTTTTTCATATTTGCGGAAATGGCCGATCCACCACCACCTGAACGTACCCTTGGCAAGTATGGGAATCGATATAGAAACTGTGCTCGATTGGCTATCCATAACACAACGATTACAATTAACAAGTTTGAAGTGAGCCCCGCTCTATTCCGAGAGTTGAAGGAGATTCATTTTTTCGGTAAACATAACGAAGACGCCAATAGACACCTCACAAACTTCTTTGAATTATGTGAAATAGTGAAAGTGGATGGTTGTTCTGAAGAAGGCAAGAGATTGAGATTATTTCCATTGTCATTGAAAGTTGATGCTAAGGAGTGGCTTAACTCCTTTCCTGCCAATAGCATCACCACGTGGGATGACCTTGAAGATAAGTTCTTAGAACAATACTTTCTCCTAGCTGTGTTCGTTAGAAAGAGGCAAGAGATTTCCACTAACAAACAGAAAAAGGGAGAATCTCTTCGTGACACTTACAGGATGTTCAAGAGTTCACTAGCAGGATGCCCTAATCATGCTATGACGACACTACTCAAATGCAAATATTCTGTAATGGTTTGAGGCCTAGCACTAGAATTATGTTGGATGCTACAGCAGGTGGTTCTTTGAATTACAAGACCGCATCAGAAGCACGCAAAATTATTGAGATCATGGCATCAAATGAACAAATGATGTTGTATGACTGAGGTGGTGGGTCAACAAGTGGTATATTGGAATTGAATTTTATGGATGTTGGCTCCAAGAAGGTTGCTCTCAAAACAGATAGAAGATGTTATCGCCGCTGAGATAAAGAAGGGGATGGCAGCTCTAAATATACAACCCCAAGTGGCCCATGTCAAATTATTAAAACATACGGGTTGTAACTTTTGTGGGGGAGCACATAAAAATGGAGCTTGTGAAACACTGAATGAAAATGATATAGAAGAACTAGAAGAGGTGAATTTTGTGGGCAATAACGGGAAGCAGAACAATCCCTACTCTAGTACGTACAACCTTGGTTGGAGAAATCATCCAAAATTTTCTTGGAGAGGTCAATAGGGTGGATTTCAAGGTCAACTAGGAGCTTAAGCAAATCAAGCTCCACCTCAAAAAGCTGTTTGGGAGAGCGCTATTGAGAAGTTAGTAGCAAGCACAAGTTCTTTCATTGAAGAGTCAAGAGCCATCCAGAAAAATCACTCAACATCAATAAAGAATCTAGAGACCCAAGTTGGTCAACTTGATCAAAAAATGGCACAAAGAGCGCCTGGAAATTTGCCTAGTGACGTAGTTCTGAATCCGCGAAATAATGTCAATGCCATGACAACGAGGAGTGGCAAGGTAAGTGAATAAGTACCACCTAAAGCCAAACAGAGTGGAAGTACTTCAACTTCAGAGGAAATGTTCACCCGACATCAATTGAGGAGCACATCGCTCTTGAAAAGGAGTAAGAACCTATGGTACAGAAAAGGAGACACTGCAAAAACAAGAAATTTGACTTCCGTTTCCTCAAAGATTAAAAAAAGGAAGAAACTGAAAAACAATTCTATAAGTTTCTTGATGTTTTTAAAAAATTACAAATTAACATTCCTTTTGCAGAAGCACTAGAGCAGATGCCGACATACGCCAAGTTCATGAAGGAGATTCTTTCAAAGAAAAGAAAAATTGGTGGTGAAACATTGACGCTTACTGAAGAGTGTAGTGCTATCCTACAGATGAAGCTGCCACCTAAGCTCAAGGATCTTGGGAGCTTCTCTATTCCTTGCGCTATTGGGGATAAAACATTTTGGAAAGCCCTGTGTGATCTTGGGGCTAGTGTGAGTCTTATGTCCCTTTCCATATACAAAAGGTTAGGCATTGGAAGAGTCAAAGACACACAACTGATGTTATAGTTTGCGAATCGTTCACTGAAACACCCATATGGAGTGGTGGAAGACGTGTTGGTTAAAGTAGATAAGTTCATTTTTCCAACGGATTTTGTGGTACTAGACATGGAGGAAGACAATGATATCCTCTTGATCTTGGGGAGACCATTCTTAGCAATAGGGAGAGCTATAATTTATGTGGCAGATGGCACCTTAACCTTTAAGGTAAATGAGGAAACAGTTACATTCAATATTCTAAAAGCCATAGAGCATACAAACGAAAGAGAAGAGTGCAACCGAATTGAGATTTTCAATTCGATAGTCGATAAAGAAGTTGAACATCAAGGACTGATCCGGTGTCGCACACGGATCAAATACGATTGAAGATATAAATGTAAACAGGGGTAATAACTCGAGTCGTTTCACAAGGACTTCTGATATAATAATATTAACCTAATTGAGAGTTCAAATTCAGATAGGGGGATTTTTATAATGATTTAGTTTGAACAGATGAGCAAAACGATTAATCCACCTATTCGAGTTTCGGACCTATCACAGATTCTATCAATGAGTTTAACTTCTAATTTGTGATTCTATTCTTGTTTGACTATAGAACTGATCAAACAAGCGTACAATCAACCCTACGTGAATTCGGTTTGATTGACTGGATTAAGCATCACAATCATCAAAATATTACAATTAACGATCAAGCGTTGCAGAATTATAATTCAATTAAATTAGAGACTGAAACCAAATTCTGTCAAATAAATTTAATTGATCCATTTGAAATTCAATTTAAGCAATCAAAATATCAATATAATCAAATAAACGAAAATAGAATCATGAATCAGAATCGACGGTGTAACCTGAATCTCTAGGTGTGATGAAACTCTAAACTCGCGGATTAACCTTATGAAATCAGCCTTCCATGGAATTAAAAATAAAAAGTGTTTATATTTCTGATTTATGGTTCTCTTAATCCGAAAATAGTCTGATACAAGAAAGGAAAGAATCCCCAAATATATAGTGCTCGGGTTTTTGGGCTTTTAAAACAAGTAGCCCCCTATTTAAATTATTACAAAGGTCCAGATTAAGAAATCTGCAATTTGGGACAGTAGAGTTCGGCATTGAGATTTTTTTCCAACACAAAAGTTGTAGCTCTGATTTTTAGCCTTCCAACGACTGCTCACATGCTTCAATCTAATATTCAGAGCTCAAGTTATGGCCTACAGAGCAAGCAGGGGTCAAAATGCAAATAATAAAACTATAATTCAATTTCAACCCAAAGTTTAGAAACAAGCTAAAAAATTATTATAAGCTATAAAGAGATTTAAAAAAAAAAAACAAACTAAAAAGCTAGAAACATGCGCCCAAGTGCTATGATCAAGGACCCATTTTGTCGTTAGAAAGAGTGTTGTGCCTACCCCAATATGTTGTTAAAGATAGTGAAGTTCCAAGAGTGAAGGATGTTTTAGCCATGTTAGAAGCATCACCATCTCACTCCCCCCGCTTCCATACTAGATGGGAGGAGTTGAAAGGGAATGAAGATGAGTATGGACAGAAAAAGAAAGAGATGCCATTGGTTGAGCTCAAGCAATTGCCACCTCACTTGAAATATGTATTCCTTGGTGAGAAGGATGATGTGTTTTTTCTTTTTTTTTTCTTCTCTTTTTTAAGCACACATTTATTGCAAAACCACATTCAAAAAACAATTGATATTGATATTTAATAATAAGGAGAAATAATTATATTTAAGTTAATATTAAATTTGCACAATTAATTACAGATAATTGTATTTTTACAGATGTCGTACGGTACTAATACCTTCCCTATGCATAACAGACTCCCGAACTCAAAATTTGGTTTCAAATGTCATTTTTTTTAAGGGCTTCCCAATGTTTTCCCTATTTTAAAAGATTTGGTGGCGACTCCATTGAATTCGATAAATACTCGAAATTTTAGGCCGCGACAGCTGACGAATCCTTTGGGGACCCATAGAGTGTCAACCCTAACATAATTAACTGTGCAAAATTTGTTAACATCTATATTTATTTCTCCTTCACATTTTTGTTTTTACTTTTATAATATATATATATATGTGTGTGTGTGTGTGTGTGTGTGTGTTTGAGTACTTTGCATCCTTTATTGGATTATGCTTCTCTTCACACACTACACTAACACTTTTGCACACACTTGAGTGAGACCTTAATTCATGGTTTAAGTAAAACATAAGATTCATTTGAAGTTGCGCAGTGTTAGCTTACTAGATGTACATCCTGTTTGGTTAGCATAAAGACTTAACCTAGAGTTTCATTTCTTTTGAGAATTATTATCACTTCTAATAGTTTACCTATTGTTGTTAACAATATTCCAAATAGATTCCATGGCTCTAGGAACCATATTCAAAATCATAGAGCCACCTTGGGAGAGGATCACTAACTAAGAAAGCTCACAAATTTATTGTAAGCAAAACCTATGTAGGTCACAATGGGAGCATTTTTCTTTTTCAGATTCAAATCAACATTATCATTTGTTAAAAAAACTAGTATTTCTTTTTTGTAAAACAAAAACATTCTTCTTTATAGGGTTCCAATTTTATCTTCTTAGAAGGAAGAAATAAAAACCTCATTTTTCTTCAACTTTCATTTTTTTCACATTGTGTATATATCTTCCCTTATCAATTTTTTCACATTCCATAAAAATAAAAATAAAAGAGAAAAATAAAGTGACCATGATCAAGAAAAAATTAGTTACATTTTGAATAGCATTAATGTGTCTCTTTGCATTACTTGCCATTTTATATCAAAATAAATGTGACATCAAATCATTCCTCATATTAGCATCATCTAAAAAAAATCAAATTTGATGTGTGTCATGTCACATTCTTGCATTTGTCACAAGAAAATTCACTCTTATAAAGAGTCCAAACCAAATGCATATTTAAGCCATGATATTTATTTCCGAAGAAAAAAATAGTCTCACATGGAGATCTAGCATCCATATTTGCATATAGTTTATTGTGTCAATCTATTATGACATTCTTATGCAGGTACAAAAATTTCAAAAAATTATTCTAGGCCAACTTTTAATTCTTCGATTTTTTTTTTGTGAAATGCAAATTTACTAATAAATTGCCCATAAAATTCATTGTCATTTTCATCCATTCATCACATTTCAAGTTAAAAAAATCAAAAATAAAGAAATCATATGCATATGTGCATAAGTTTTAATTTCACATTATATGAATTGATCATTTCACATAATACTCTCAAAATTAGTCTGACATGAAGGTCTAAGTAACATTAGCATAAAGTTCACATTGCATATGTTATTACACCATCATATAATTTTAACAATCCTAATAGTACATGAAAAACTCATTGTAAATAGCCAAAATTCAAAAAAAAAAAAAAAATTAGCATGCACTACTTATTAAAAATTGAAGAAAAATCAATGGTCCATCCTTTTAGTGGTTAAATCTACATTTCACGTTGCATTTGCACGTGCATAAAAAAAACAATGTAGTTTGTATTTGTTCACTTCCCTTTTTATTCATTTAGCATGTTAACATATTATTTTCATTTGCATTTGAATTTAAAATAATGTTAGTTATCTAAAAAAAAGTTAAACATTTAAACAGTTAGTCTCTTACTTATGAAACATTGCTACACATTTGCATCATAATCTTACATCATTAAGGACTTGCACGCTCATGATTCTTTCAAAGAAAGAGAACACTTTGACAAAATTTTGGAGATCATCAACAAGATCAAATTATTTGTACATAAACAGATGATGATTATCATACTTATGAATAAGGGAAATCTTTCAAATGATGGACCAAAATTGAGGCATTCAGTATTCAACCGAGATAATACTCATACCCTTCATTCATATTCATATATTCTATAAAACAATTGCTCATTCATTCAGCTCATTCTCTCCACACTCATTAAAACTTCCGTAATACAAGAGAAATCTTTCAACTTGATACTCTAAACCTGGGGCAACACCACAGTTGTCCCATTCAAACATTGTGTCTTCCAAATTTATAACTTGGGGCAATCCTTTCACCAATTTTTCTATTCACATACACAATATCATACACTTGGGTATTTTCTCCGTCATTCAATCAAGAATTGAGGATTTTTGAATTTCAAATTTAGGAAAACTCATTATCTTTGATTCTCCATATATCATCTGAATTTTTTTCATCATCCACATACTGCATATAAGATTCTTAATTCGTAAACATTTTCCTAGGTGGGCTCTATAGTCCTAAAAGTCATTGGTCTCTAGAGTCAGGTACTCGTATTGAAACATCACTACAAATATGAAGTACATCCAAAATATAGGTATTTCTAATAGAGTCACACACTAGATGAGGTCTTAGCAATAACCAAATAGGATGTACATCCAAAATGATTACCACTCAACCTTTAACTAAACTCAAGCTTCACTCATAAGAGTGTGTGTAAGTGAATGTGTAGTGTGTGAAGGCAATCACAATCCAATAAATGATGTAATATTCTAAACACACACACACACACACACACACACACACACACACACACACACACACATATATATATATATATATATATAAAGATAATGACTACAAAAAAAAATAACTAATAAACAATAAAGGCATAAAGTAAAGAAAATTAAAGGACAAATAAATATAAAAGAAGTAAAAAAAAAATTGCACAATTAATTATGTTAGGCTTGACTCTCTAATAGTCCCCACCAGAGTCGCCAGCTGTCGTGGCCTAAAATTTCGAGTGTTTCTCGAATTCAATGGAGTCGCCACCAAAGTTTATTTTAAAATAGGGAAAATATTGGGAAACCCTTCAAAATAAAAAAATGGTCTTTGAAACCAAATTTTGAGTTCGGGAGTCGATTATGGGAAGGTATTAACACCTTACGACATCCATTAAAAAACAGTTATCTATAATTAATTGTGCAAAATTAATATTAACTTAAACATACTTATGTCTCCTTATTATTAAATATGAATATCAATTGTTTTTTAAAATAAATGTGTGCTTTAAAAAGAGAAGGAAAAAAATAGATTTTTTATTAATGTGCTTGACAAGAGTACGATCTTGATCTTACGTATCTCCCGGTGTAACAGAGAAATCAAAGCTACGTAGTTCTTGGGTAGAAAATATGGATGTGTTGATTGCTTTCAAAGAAATTGTGTTTTGTTGTTGATAAAAAAAATAGTTGTTTTGACGAAAAAAGAAAGAAAGAGTTTGTTTGATTTGAATAATTATTTTGAAAAAAAAATGAGTTTTAAGATTATCAAATTGTACAACTCGTGTCTCAAAAACTCAAGGAGTAAAAAGATGTCTCATCTAGTTAATCCGTTTAAGAGTATCTATTATAATATATTAAAACAGAATCTCGAGTTTTAGTCACGACACATCAACATTCTACATGCCACATAATCACAATTGTGCCAATTATTTTCTTTTCACAATTATATGGTGAGTTGTCAACGTAGAAAGAATCAATTTCTTTTCTCTCTAATATGCTTCTCCATATCGATTTTGAGACAATTATTTTTTTGTTTCATTTTTATCGTTTAATGCACTTTTCAAGTAATTACACGTCTCTTCCAATTCCAAATATAATATTAATTACACTTAATTCCAAACATCTTATGCATTTACTAGCTGCTATTTTTTTTTACCTTCCTTAAACTCCTAACATTCTATTTTATTTCCACAAGCCCACCCCTTATCATCTCAGCCTCCAATTACATCAACTTCAAAAAAAAAAAAAAAACAATTTGAATACGTCTTCTTTTTAGATCTGCACTGCATATTTGATTCAACTAATATTGCATATATTCAATCAACTTAACAAACAACATTAAGCTTAATTGTTGTTGTTGGAGGACAAGTGCCCTTATCTTCATCTTCTTTATTGTTTAATATTTAAGTGTGTTGTTTTGAAATATTTTGTTTAATATTTATGTGTTTGATTTGAAATTTTTGTTTCATAGATTTTCTCTGTAATATTCTTTACACTGAATATTTTGGAATCTATAAAAACTAGAATTGAGGGAAATACTCAAGATTAGGTATGTTAGCTCAAATCAAAGAAAATAAGACATTTACGATGCCAAATAAAATCATTATACTCAATATTAAGTATGCTAACTCTACTCTTTTTCCCGAAGTTTGCATGATGAAGAAAAATGAAAATAAGGAATTGAGACAAAAATTTACGGTGAAAAGAAGAATATATGATAAATGAATATAGAAAAATCACATAAAATACTAAAATGGAATTAAAAGTTTAGATTACGCTATTTTCATTGTTATATATATATATATGTATGTATGTATGTGTGTGTTTTTATTGCAAAAATAATAGACAAATAATACATAAATTTTAAGTAATAAAAAAATTATCTTGAAAAAAAAGGCACAAAAAATTCTTAAGCTAGCCCACGCAATGCATTGGTTCCATTCTAGTTTTTTATTATTTTCGGTATTAAAATTGAGTTTTGAAGTCACCAAGTGGTGGTACAACTTGTGTGTAACGCCCCGGATTTTGATCCAAGATATTACTTAAAAATATTTGTTTTCTTTCAAAAATGACATAATTTTTTTTTAAAACAGAAGTAGTTGATCATGTGATTAATAAAATTTCACTAGTAAATAAATTGATTTCATTTTTTTTATGAAATAGCACAACGCAAATTTTACTGGATGTTATTATTCTTATAAAAATAATTTGCTAATTGTAGAAAATGGTCACTTACGTCCTAAAATAGAATAAATTCTCCTTAAGTGAAATAAAAACAATTGATTTAGATTTTTCCTAGCGGAAGGACCTCACCTCCGCATTTCTACTTAAAATTGACGAAAAAATAAATAAACTTTAAAAATGTACCACATCAGGTTTATCACTACAAATATTATTATTTTCAATTAAAGTACCCCTTTTTCCCACGCGCGTGCGCCAAGCAAACGTCATTCACGCAATTCTTCGAGATCCTTAGTACCTAAATGTTGGTTTAAGGGGTCAGTTCATCCCACGACAAAAATTAAACCAAATAATAAGTTAATAATCATAAAATATAAATATAAAATCTTTTTGTAATAAAAGATTTAGAGAAACTGATTTTTTTTTTTTATCATTCACAGGGATGTATCAAAAGTCATAAAAAAACATCTCAATAAATCGAGTAGCAACTCACCTTAGAGCAAATAATTAGATCAAAATAAAAATAACAATAAAATGAATTGCAAATTGTGCATGCTCCTAAACATATATGATCCGGATATTACCAGCCACACAGGCGTCCACACAGAAGTCACCCATACCAATGGGGAAAATTAAACCAGCCACACAGGCGTCCACAAAGATGCATATGATATGTCATGAAATGATAATGATGCTCGAAATTTACAAATCACTAGCCACTTAGGCAACCACAAAGAAAATGTCATAACACGAATAACCAGCCACTTAGGCAACCACAAAGAGAGAACTATTCAAACCATAAATCACCAGCCACTTAGGCAACCACAAAGGTAATAATATTTAAAACACAAATAACCAGTTACAAAAATCAATCAACTTAATCATGTTATCACAATTAAAAATTAGAACTTTTCATCAATTCTCTCAAGACTCATATATTATTCACAAAAAATCAAAACTTTGAAATAAAATAGCACAAAAATCGAAACTTTAAATTAAAAACATTCTAACAAACATATTACTCATGAGATCATAATAAAAATCATAACTTTATAATTAAATATACCTAGACAACAGAAAAATTGTAACTTTACATCAAATATATGACAACAAGCATATTACTCATGTTATAATAATAAAAATCAAAATTTTTAAAATTAATTTTATCGAGGTAACCATATTATCATAAAAACAAAATATTATAATTAAATTATCTAAGGCAAACATAGAGTCAACATTTTTCTTTTAACACATCAAGACATCATATAAATATCTTACAAATTATTAATTTAATATTCGGCCTAACCTTGCATGGAGAAAAGCCCTTACCTTGAGTGCTTTCCTCCCAGGCGACACTATATAGTCCTCGAAAATCTCACCAAGATGAAGGAACGAAAATTTAGAACTTTGATCGGAATGCGATGGAATGTGAGGGTGGTTGTTTTAGTGGTTGGTAATGGCGTGTGGGTGATTATTACTTCTTTTTCTCTACTGCAAGTTTTAATCATGTCGTACGAATGAGAGGTGTATGTGACTAATAAAGGAGGCGTGGAACTGATCCGAGAGAAGGAATAATTCTCTTCATTGAGTTTAATTGCACTCATGAATAAGGAATTCAATTGAAATAATAACATTCAATGACCGACCGTTAAGAATTAATTGACATTCATGTATTTATTCTTGCTAGTTACACATTTGAATGGACACAAGGGAAAGTGCACGGTCCTATAAACTAAATACTATTAAAAATAAAATATAGTTATCAAAGGTAGTAGTGTGGGTGATTCAATTTTGACTTAGTCAAAATTTATTTGGTCATTGTTCACTCTAAGACAGAAATTTCTACGAGTTTTAATTAGTTAATAAAAATCTCAATAATTAAATAATTAATATAAAAATACTTCATCAAATAATTGAATATCTAATAAATAATTATCACACTGAATTAATAAAACAGAATAAACAAAACTAAGGATTTTAAATTAATTAATTAAAATAAAGGGTGTTACAATACTTACCCCCTTAAAATAGTTTCGTCCTCGAAACTAAAAGGTATCTAGAAGGTTTGGGTAAAGCTCCCTCATCTTCTCCTCCAACTCCCAAGTAGCATCTCCATTCGTATGGTTCCAAATCACCTTAACCAAGGGGATTTCCTTTCCCCTCAACTGCTTGGTAGTTCTGTATGAGATGCTTATCGGTGGGACCTCGAAGGAAAGATTCTCCTTCAATTGAATATCATCGGGCGTGATAATATGGGATGGATCTGCCATGTACTTCCTTAGTTGTGACACATTGAACACATCATGTAAGTTGGCCAAATTCGGTGGTAAAGCAATCTGATAGGCCACTGGACCCACACGTCGAAGGATTTGGTATGGTCCAATAAACTTCGGAGTAAGCTTTTTTGCCTTCAATGCTCTACCAACTCCAGTGGTAGGTGTCACTCTCAAGAATACATGTTCATCCTCCTGAAACTCCAGAGGTCTCCTATGTCGATCAGCATAACTCTTCTGCCTGCTCTGTGCTGTTCTCATCCGCTCTTGGATATGACGCACCTTTTCTGTAGTTTGTTGCACCAACTCAGGCCCTACGATCAAGTTTTCACCATCCTAATACCAACACAAGGGAGTTTGGCACTTGCGCCCATACAAAGCCTCGTACGGTGCCATCCCGATGCTTGCATGATAGCTATTGTTATAGGTAAATTCAACAAGAGGCAATAGATCATCCCAACTCCCTCGGTTATCTAATACACAAGCTCTTAGCAAATCCTCTAATGTCTGAATAGTCCTTTCAGTTTGACCATCGGTTTGAGGGTGGTAGGCGGAACTCAATCTTAATCTAGTACCCAATGCCTCATGCAATGCTTCCCACAAACGAGAAGTGAACTTTGGATCTCTATCAGACACAATGTTGGATGGTATCCCGTGTAATCTAACAATCTCAGCAACGTAGATCTCTGCAAGCTTAGATACATTGTAAGTAGTCCTTACAGGGATGAAATGGGCGGATTTTGTGAGCCTGTCAATAATCACCCAAATGGAGTCAAATTTCTTCTAAGTCTTAGGTAATGCCACGACAAAGTTCATAGATATGCTATCCCATTTCCACATCGGTACATCTAATGACTGCAGCAATCCAACAGGTTTTTGGTGTTCAACCTTAGCCTTCTGGCAAGTCAGGCAAGACGCCACATATTCCGCCACTTGTTTCTTCATTCTTGGCCACCAAAATCTCTGCCTCGGGTCTTTATACATCTTCGTAGTACCAGGGTGAATACTCAGTTTGCTCTTGTGGGCCTCATCTAAAATAGTCTTTCTCAACTCAGCATTATCGGGCACACAAATACGTTTATTACACCACAAAATGTTATTTGGGTCCACTTCAAATTCGAGGGCCTTGCCAGTCTCAACCAATTTTCGTCTCCCCTAAATAGCCTCATCGGTTGCTTGAAGGGTTTTTATCTCATTCATCAATTCATTATCTACGATGATCGTTCCACATTGTACTTTTCCCGACAAGGAATCCAGATTAAGATCCAAGTCACGAAAATTCTCTAACAACTTTAATCCTTTCAATGTTATGAATGACAAATGGGCTCGCTTTCTACTCAAGGCATCAGCCACTACATTTGCTTTTCCTGGGTGGTAATGCAACGTGAACTCATAATCCTTGATGAACTCCATCCATCTCCGTTGCCGGATATTAAGCTCCTTCTGGTCGAACAAGTATTTCAAACTTTTATGGTCGCTGTATACATCAAAATTGCACCCATACAGATAGTGCCTCCAAATCTTTAGTGCAAAAACTATTGCAGCCAATTCCATGTCATGAGTGGGATAATGCTTCTCATGCACCTTCAACTGCCTTGAAGCATATGCTACCACTTGTTTGTTCTGCATAAGTACACAACCCAATCCTTGTAAAGAAGCATCACAATAAACTTCATATGGTTCTTCTGGCTGTGGCAACACCAACACCGGTGATGTAGTTAGTTTCTCTTTCATCAGCTGAAAACTCCTCTCACATTCCTCCGTCCATGCATATATATGATTCTTCTTTGTGAGTTGTGTCAACGGCGCTGCAATCTTAGCAAAGCCCTCAATGAATCTTCTATAGTATCCAGCCAAGCCCAGAAAACTTCTAATCTCTGTGACGGTCTGTGGTTGTTTCCATGCCACCACAGCTTCTACTTTAGTTGGGTCGACAGCGATACCTTCCTTTGAAATGACATGTCCCAAGAATTTCACCTCCTCCAACCAGAATTCACGCTTCCCCAAATTAGCATACAATCGCTTCTCCCTCAAGATTTGTAAAACTTGATGTAGGTGAACTTCATGTTCCTCTCGACTCTTAGAATAGATCAATATGTCATCAATGAAGACCACCACAAATTTGTCTAAGAAAGGGTGAAATATATGATTCATGTAATCCATGAAAATAGCTGGTGCATTGGTGACACCAAAAGGCATCACCAAATACTCAAAGTGTCCATAGCGAGTTCTAAATGTTGTCTTAGGAATGTCTTCTTCCTTCACCTGAATCTGATGGTACCCCGACTTCAGATCAATCTTTGAAAATATGATTGCTCCTTTGAGTTGGTCCATCAAGTCATCAATGCGTGGCAAGGGATACCTGTTTTTGATGGTGACTTTGTTAAGCTGGCGGTAATCGACACAAAGTCTAGACCTTCCGTCCTTCTTTTTCACTAGGAGCATCGGCGCTCCCCAAGGTGAGACACTCGGTCGTATGGACTGTTTAGACAAAAGGTCCTCCAACTGATTTTTCAACTCTGACAATTCCGATGGAGACATTCTATATGGGGCAATAGAAATAGGTCTTGTACCCGGAGTCACATCAATTGAGAATTCAATATCACGAACTGGGGGTAATCCTGGTACATCTGGCGGAAATACCTCTGGAAAATCTTCGACTACAAGAATCCTGTCTACCTCCACCTCTAGCTTCATACTGACTGAGTTGAGAGAAACACATTTCTGAACTCCCTCTTTCAAAGAGAAGTTCAATTTATTGGTATCGAGGAATCGAGAAACACCTGGGTCTAGGAATATCACCGACTTACGAGCGCAATCCAATAGAACATGATGGCGTGACAACCAATCCATCCCAAGGATCACTCCCAAATGCTTGAGGGGAATACAAATCAAATCAACATTGAATTTCATATCAAACACAATCAACGGGCATTGCAAGCAAGCTGTATTACATTTCACCGATTCGGTAGAAGGTAGGGTAACCACGAAATCCAACGGCAAGGTAGTAACAACAAGTTGGAGCGAATCCACCCTATCCAATGAAATGAACAAGTGTGTTGCCCCTGAATCATATATTACTTTAAGTGATTTTCCAGCGATTAAACACTCACCTTGGATAAGTTCAGATGAAGATGGGGCTTCCTCTCCATTGATATGGTATACACGTCCCTTGGCAGTAGGGCGGGCAACATTGTCATTGATATTGTTGCGATTGACAGCTCTATCATCCTTCCGTTCAGGGCATTCGTTTGCAAAATGGTCTGGTTTTTGACAGATGTTGTAAAAATACATGTTTTTGATTATACACAAAGACCAAAAGTGACACAGCAACAAAAAGAAGAATTCCTCCACATTCAACTACAAAAGAACCTTAAGTACTTCCTTGATGAAATTACAAATAAATATATTATATAAAGGTAAAATAATTCAAGCCATAATTCAAATACAAGAGAACCTTAATTACTTTGCATATGCATAAACAATATTTTCAAAAGTCCAAAATAATATTTTCCAAATGTTAGAATCTTTATTTTTGACTAAAAATAATATTGTAATCGAATACAACCCAGGTGTATTCGAATACAGATGCAATTTGCTAAGTCAGAAGCAAAAACATATCATCTGTATTCGACTACAACTAAGGTGTATTCGAATACAGATAAAACATGGCTAAGTCAGAGAGTTGGCCATCTCATCTGTATTCGACTACACAGTGAAAAATTTGAATAATTTTTAACGTTGCAGCAAGTTGTATTCGAATACAGATATCTTGTAGTCGAATACAAGATAAAACATGGCTAAGTCAGAGAGTTGGTCATCTCATCTGTATTCGACTACACAGTGAAAAAATTGAATAATTTTTAACGTTGCAGCAAGTTGTATTCGAATACAGCTATCTTGTAGTCGAATACAACTGGAAGCAATGCAATTTTTCAGCTTTGAATTCAATTTAAAACATTACAATTCTTTCTCAAACCTCTTGGATCAAAGGCCACGAATCTAAAGAGATGTTTGAGGACTATAAATAGGTCATAACTTCATATTCAAATTACGAATTCGAATTACACAATTTCAAAGACTTTGAACTAAATTTTCTAAATTTTTCTAAGTCTTTTTCAGAAATTCAAGTACTTGCATATCATTTTCATATCCTTAAGGTTCTCAAAGTACTTGAATAAATCTTGAATTATACTACCTTCATTCTATTCCTATATCCTTATCAAAACAACAAGTGTTTGTAAAAGAAAGTTGTACTTTCTTTAAGTGCTGTATCTAAGATAGTAGTGTTCTATCTTTGAAAGTTTGTTAGAAGATTGTAGCCAAGGTCCCAGGGTGAGGACTTGTACATATTCTGACAGATAGTGAAGAAAATCTCTTGTGGTGAGCAAGAGGACTGGACGTACCCTTGGTTATTAGGGGAACCAGGATAAATTTGCAGTGTTCATTTACTTACTGTTATTTATTTCTTCATCTATCAACATTGAACGGAAAAATCAATCACTATAATTCTAAAAACTATCAAAATAACCAAACACCTAATTCACCCCCCCCCCTCTTAGGTGCACATCTGATCTTACAATTGGTATCAGAGCAGGTTCAAGGTAACTTACTCCTTGATCAAATAACTAATGGCTTCCGCACAACCAGTTTTTAGAGACGGTGGCAGCAGTAACAAACCACCATGTTTCGTCGGTGAACATTACGACTTCTGGAAAATACGCATGCAAGCATATCTTGAGGCACAGGGAGACGAAATATGGGATGCTGTCGAAAATGGTCCATACATTCCAACAACAGTCATCAACAACAAGGAAGAAATTAAGATAAAGAATTCTTGGACCGATGACGATAAAAGAAAAGTGCTATACGATAAAAAGGCTAAAAACATTCTACAATCAGCACTTGGTATGGATGAATTCTTACGCATATCTCACTGTAAAACAGCCAAGGAAATATGGGAAACATTGGAAGTAACCCATGAAGGCACCATAGAGGTAAAAAGATCCAAACTAAATACACTTTCTCAAGAATATGAATTGTTTCGTATGCAGCCTGGAGAAACTATACTAGACATGCAGAAACGATTCTCCCACTTGACAAATCACTTGACAGCCCTCAGAAAGGTCTTCTCCAACGATGAATTGAATCTGAAAGTATTACGATCACTAACGAGGGCATGGCAACCAAAGGTGACTGCGATATCAGAAAAGAAGAGTTTGTCCAAAATGTCGCTTTCTACATTATTTGGCAAACTACAAGAACATGAAATAGAACTTGGACGATTAGAGCAAAATGAAACCCAAGAAAAGAAAAGCAAAAATATTGCTCTAAAGACCGAATCAAAGGAAGTAGTCAACGAAGAAATTTCTGATGACGACGAAAACATCAACCTCCTTGTCAAGAAATTCGGCAAATTTCTTAAAAATAACAGAAGTCTCAAGAAGAAGAACTTCAGAAAGAAAGATAGCACGACCAACCAAAACTTCACATGCTTTGAATGTGGAAAACAAGGACATATTAAAGCAGATTGTCCAGATCTCATCAAAAAGAATGCCGGTAAAAGAAAAGATTTCAAGAAAGCATATATAGCATGGGAAGATAACGACATAAGTTCAACATCAGAAACTGAAAGTGATGAATGTGCAAATGTTGCACTAATGGCGTCACATCATTCCGATGACGAAGAGGTTAGTAACTTAAACAACCCTCTTTATAATCATGAATTAATTATAGAATACAATGAAGCACAAAATGCAATAAAAGAACTTCTTGTTGAATGTAAAAATTTGCTTAAACAAGTATCAACTCAAAAGAAAGAAATCTCATGTCTTAAAGAAAAAATTAATCTTATGGAAAAAGATGCTGAAAAATCTAAGCAGAATTCTACATGCAACAATTGTGATTCACTTTCATTTAAAATTGTTCAACTAAATAGAGTAATTGAAAGGTATGAAAAAGGACATATAGGATTAGAAAATGTTCTAAACATGCAAAGATATCCAAATGATAAAAGTGGTATTGGATTTTCTAAATTTGATAAACCAAGCACTAGTAAGACCATTTTTGTAAAATCAAGTACTCAAACAAATCTAAGAAACATGACAATTGTACAAAAAGAGCATTCACATAAAGAAAAGGTTATTAACAATAAACGTCATACATACACAAGTAAAATTCCTACTTGCTCATATTGTGGTATCTATGGACACACACCAAATACTTGTCATATAAGAAACATTAGCATTCCCAAAGGCCATTGCATATGGGTCAAGAAAGGCACTAACCCCCAAGGACCCAAAGCACTTTGGGTACCTAATAAAATCTGATTTCAATTTTGCAGGGATGCTCACAAAGTACTTCAAATTTATGGTACTTAGATAGTGGGTGCTCCAAACACATGACGGCAGACATAACAAAATTCTCAGCATTGACCCTTGAATCAAAAGGACATGTAGTATATGGAGATAATAACAAAGGGAAGATCCTAGGCATTGGAAAAATTAGAAAAGCACCTTCTCCAACAATTGAAGATGTTCTTTATGTTGAAGGCCTAAAGCATAATCTGATAAGCATCAGCCAGTTATGTGACAAAGGACACAAGATAGTCTTCAACAAAGAAGAATGCATCATTCAAAATGCAGCAACAAGTGAAATCCAATTTATCGGTAAACGTTTCAAAAATATTTTTATACTTAATTTTGACGATTTATCCTTGAAAATGAAATGTCTTTTGGTAAGCGACAACAATGATGCATGGTTATGGCATAAAAGAATTGCTCATATTCACATGGATCATTTAAACAAACTAGTCAAACATGATCTTGTTGTCGGATTACCAAAAATGAAATTTGTCAAGGATAAATTATGTGACGCATGTCAAAAAGGTAAACAAACGAAAACTTCTTTTAAAGCTATTAATGTTATATCTACTACAAGACCACTTCAATTAATACACATGGATTTGTTTGGTCCATCAAGAACTAAAAGTCTTGGTGGAAATTCATATGGACTAGTAATTGTTGACGACTTTTCAAGGTACACATGGACCTTGTTTTTGTCAAACAAAAACGAAGCCTTTAAGGCCTTTAAAAATTATGCCAAGCTAGTCCAAAATGAACAATCATCCAAAATTGTATCGATTAGAAGTGATCATGGTAGAGAATTTCAAAATACCTTATTTGAAGAATTCTGTGAAGAAAATGGAATTTTCCATAATTTTTCTGCACCAAGAACACCTCAACAAAATGGGGTTGTTGAGAGAAAGAACAGGTCCTTGATAGAACTTGCAAGAACAATGTTAAGTGATTCAAATCTACCAAAGTATTTTTGGGCAGATGCCGTAAACACGGCATGCTATGTTACTAACAGAGTAAACATTCAGCCAATTCTTAAGAAGACTCCGTATGATCTATACAAAGGTAGAAAGCCCAACATCTCTCACTTCCACATCTTTGGATGCAAGTGCTTTGTGCTAAATAACGGAAAAGACAATCTTGGAAAATTCGATGAAAAGGCAGATGAAGGTATATTTATTGGGTATGCATTATCTAGTAAAGCTTTTAGGATTTTTAATAAAAGAACTTTAATTGTAGAAGAATCAATACATGTTACTTTTGATGAAACTAACCCCTCGAAAGAGGACAAAGCTATTTCTTTTGATGATGATGATATTGAAAGTAGTGATCCACGTAAAGAAGATCCAATTGATCAACCGAGTCAAGAAAATGAAGTCGACATGGAAAAGGAAACCAATGAACTCCCAAAGGAATGGAGAACCCATCGATATCATCCAATTGATAACATCATTGGTGATATCAACAAAGGAGTTACAACTAGACTCAAACTACAAGATGCATGCTTAAACATGGCATTTGTTTCTCAAATCGAACCTTCCAAAGTTGGTGAAGCACTAAAAGATGATCAGTGGATACTTGCAATGCAAGAAGAGCTTAACCAATTCGAAAGAAACGAAGTATGGGAACTTGTTCCTAATCCAGGTGACAAACACATAATTGGTACAAAATGGGTATTTAAAAATAAACTTGACGAAAATGGTATAGTTGTTCGCAACAAAGCAAGATTGGTCGCCCAAGGATACAATCAAGAAGAAGGAATCGATTTTGACGAAACATTTGCTCCGGTCTCAAGGTTAGAAGCAATACGGTTACTACTTGCTTATGCCTATTCTATGAATTTTGAATTATTTCAGATGGATGTGAAAAGCGCATTTCTAAATGGATACATCAATGAAGAAGTATATGTCAAGCAGCCACCCGGCTTTGAAGACTTCAAGAATCCTACACATGTATTCAAACTAAGGAAAGCTCTCTATGGTCTAAAACAAGCACCAAGAGCTTGGTACGACAGATTGAGTGCCTTCCTGTGTGAAAGAGGTTTTGAAAAAGGGAAGGTTGACAAGACATTATTTATTAAACGAAATAATGGTCATACCTTGTTGGTCCAAATTTATGTTGACGATATCATATTCGGTTCAACAAACAATGAAATATGTGAAGAATTCTCATTGATGATGCAAGGTGAATTTGAAATATCCATGATGGGAAAATTAAACTATTTTCTTGGTCTTCACATCAAACAACTCAAGCATGGCATCTTCATCAATCAAGCAAAATATTGCAAAGAACTGCTAAAACGATTTGACATGGAAAAATGCAAGGAGAGTGCAACTCCCATGGGCTCCGGAACATATGTTGATAAAGATGAAACTGGTGCATCTGTAGACATTTCAAAATATCGAGGTATGATTGGCTCTTTATTATATCTAACGGCCAGTCGGCCAGATATCATGTTTAGTGTTTGTCTATGTGCAAGATTCCAAGCAGATCCGAAAGAATCACATCTTGTAGCTGTCAAAAGAATCATGAAATACTTAAAAGGCACCATCAATGTTGGACTATGGTATCCTAAAGGTAGCATCTGTAGTCTCGTTGGATATTCTGATTCAGATTATGCAGGATGTAAAACAGACCGTAAAAGCACAAGCGGCACTTGTCATGTACTGGGCAATGCACTCGTATCTTGGTCATGTAAAAAGCAAGCATGTGTCGCACTCAGTACTGCTGAAGCCGAATACATAGCAGCAGGAAGTTGTTGTGCACAAATCCTATGGCTCAAACAACAACTATGTGATTATGGAATTGATCTTGGATGCATTCCGTTACGATGCGACAACACTAGTGCAATCAATATTTCAAAGAATCCAATCATGCATTCTCGGACCAAACACATTGATATACGACACCACTTTTTGCGCGATCATGTGCTTAAAGGCAATGTTGAAGTAACTTTTGTGGATACTCATAACCAACTTGCGGACATCTTCACTAAACCACTTCCTAAAGACTCCTTTTTCAAAATACGACGCGAACTCGGCATCTTAAGTGAAAGTGATCTTTAAACATCAGGTAAAATGTTATCATCAGGTCAAAGGTATGAGTTAATTCTTGTCTTCGCATGTTTACATGTTATTTGAATTTAGTTGACTATTTGAATTAAAATGGTATCAATATGTTAATCATTGTCTTCACATATTAGAATTTAGTTGACTATGTTTACATGTTATTTATGTGATTATATGAAGTTTGTGTTCTGTTCTGCTTGATAAAATCCTCACTGGTTCAAAAATTTGAAAGTCGTAGCCGGATACAGTCAATTTGTAGTCGAATACAGATGCTTCTGGAAAATTGTATTCGATTACCACCTTACTGTATTCGAATACAGATTCACAGTTTTCTGTCATATATAAAGCTGTGACAGTAAGTAGCCGAATACACCTCCCTCCTTCCCTGCGAACTCGTACCTTTTCTCTGCGAAATTCATCTTCTGTTGTAATTAAAAATCACTAGAAGGGGGGTTGAATAGGGATTTTGGTGTTTAAAAATAGTTTAACGAGTTTTTGAATTTCTGTCCTCTTTTAGAGGATGCGAATTGGAGGATGGAAATTCAAACTTTTAATTAAGAACAAAATAAATGCAAGAAGAGTATAATGAGATAGACACACAACTTTTATACTGGTTCACCCAAAAATAGCTACGTCCAGTCCTCACACACTTGTGAGATTTCACTAACGATCAATCAGATCAACCTCTCACAGAGGTTGATTACACTTTGTGTATTCTCAAGCTTCACCAAGCTTACAACCTTGTTTCTTACAAGTTTCAAATATTTTCAAGTACAACTTACTTGAAAATTACAGTGTGATTTGAGTATGATTTCTTTCTCTTTACTTAAACACTTTCTAAAAAGATATTTCAAAGATCTAGTGTATGATTGTAGAAAGTATAAAGAGAGGATGGAAGTTGCTCTTGATAGCTTTAAGAAACTTGCTCTTTTTATGCAATAAAGTTCTATTTTGAACTAAATAGATCACTTCCATTTATAGAGTTTATGAACCTCTATCCATGAGCAAAAGGATTTTGATGACCGTTGGAGACTTGAGCAATTGTCCAAGGTTCTTGGTCTGATTTACAATAATGCCATTCAGCTGTCCTTGCTAATATGAGCTCAGGAGGATGGGTTTGAGGATCAACCTCATACTGAAGTTCTAACCTCCCTTGAGATACGGACCTTGAGATTATTTTATCCCTTTTGCTTTTCCAATGCTGTCTAGGTGCAGTCTTTTCAAGATAGGTGTAAGCTTTCTCATTTTTACTGCTCCCAAGGTAAGAGGATGAATATTGATATGCTTATCATCCTCTTATCATTAACCTTAGTCTTGTATCCTCCTTTTCTTGAACTATTTCTCTCATAACTGTTTGTCCTCAATATTATGTTCTTATTACTTTGACTTGGATCCATTGATTCTGAGATACCATATATTTTCTTCTAACAAGGTTCGTCCTCATTGATGATTTGTCCTCTTGCATGTCTGTCCTCCAGTTCATCCTCTTGTTCAAAAAACATGTTGGATTACATCAAATTCTTCTTCTTTTTATTGAGATGATGCCTAACCTGTTTCTTAATTTGAATACACTCAAGAGCACATATTAGTCATTAGACACAATCATAATCACTAAATAATTTTGTTATCATTAAAACTATTTGAGAGAGATTTTGTCTCAACATCTTCCTCTCTGCGAATCAACCTCACAGAACGGTTTCATTCAAGATTGACTTTCCAAACCTTGATTTCCTTCAATTCTTTGCGAAATCCCTCTTCCTTTTCTTCAGATTCGTGATTTCAAGAACCCTAACCCCCAAATTTCTCTCACGACTCAGTTTCAAATCCCTAACCAGTGGCAACGAACACCGAGCCCATTCATTCAGTATTCTACCAATCTCCCAATCTTGTTCGTTGGAAAATCGACCTATCTCAGAACAAGTTTTTGCTCGACCAAAACCCTCCAACAAAATGTCAAACATCTCCAACACTGTTGAAAACGCACGCAAACGTGGACCTCGCACCAAGCTTGCAAGCGTGGGTCCTTCCAAGCGACGCACAAAGAGCACCAGCGTCACTGATTTGTCTCGCCTTCTGCACTCTCCCGAAGAAATTACTCGGTTTCGCACACTTTACTCGGACAAGAGGCTCATCATTCCCAAATTCGGTACTTTAGATTCATTCTCTGCTTTTCAATTTCCTGATTTACTTAGGGCTCAACATGTTGAGGACTTTATTGCTTACAAAGGTCCGATATATCCTGATTTGGTTCGAGTCTTTTATTGTAATCTTCGTCGGGATGGCAAAATGTTGATTTCACGTGTCAAAGGAATCACTATTGAACTTGATTCTCATACTATTGGTGACATTTTGAAAATACCTGATTTCGGCCAGAAAACCAGTCCGACTAATTTATGCAAATGGCATAGTATCTCGAAACATGATGCTTATGCGGCTCTGTGTCGCTTTGACAAACAAACCATAGAACGCAGACAACTTCAGGCTAGCTCCACCTTTGCAAGGCAAAGATTTAGTGTTGGAAACTTAACTGTCGACTTTCGTCTGCTTCATTACTTCTTAAGTTACATTTTGGTTCCTAAGGCCGGTAACTATTCTCAACTTTCTGAGTTCGAGCTTCAGATTCTATACTACATGAATGAAGGTCTTCCTCTTAACTGGGCATATTTTGTTAAGTCAGTCATGTTTGTATCCCGTGAAGCTGTTGGATTGCCCTATGCTAAGGAAGTTTCTCGCATTCTTGAACATTTTGGGGTGGATTTTTCTGAGGAAGTTGTGTATACGGTTACTAAGGATAACCTGCTAGATTTGGGTGTTCTTCCTAGCATGAAAATCGTTTGGAGTGAACCGCTGCAAAAATACATCCATCAGAGTGATATCGGTCAGACATCTGCTAGTGCTCCTACCGACCCCTCTGCACCTGATGCTGCTCCTACAGATGATGTTGCTGACGATCCTGCATCTGATGATGATCAGGTTTCTAACTGCATGATTATGGCTAAACTTGATTCTCTTCAGACCTATTTCTCAGGATTTACCACTTCGGTCGATGCTCGCTTCCAAGCTATCGAATCCACCATCGCTACCAATCACGACAGCCTGGTCCACGAGATCTGCATCATCGCTGATAAAATTGATCACCTCCATCTACCTCCGGATCGTCGCTGATTTGTATTTCGTTTCCTAGGACTAGTTCGATTTTTTTGTGTTACTATGATTGCCTTCCCTTCTATTTTGATTAATGTAATCGTTGCTACTTTCCGATTAACTTTGCTTTTATTGTCTGACTTTTATGACTTTATATGATTGCTTATCTCCAATGTGATCTTTCTTGGTTTATGTTAACTTTCTTCTGTTAATTCCTTACTTTCCTATTTGCTGGTATTCTTCTTTTTGATCATGTCAAAAGGGGGAGAAATTTTGTGTATTCTGTTGAAATTTTGTGTATTCTGTTGTATTTTGTTGCTTGTCGCTGTCCGTTAAAATTTAAATGTAGGTACACAAAACACATATTCCCTTCCTCCTCCAACTCAAACGTTTGCCTACATTACAGGGGAGTACAATACGCATACATTACGGGGGAGTCGCCAAAACTCAACAGCAATGGTTTTTTCATAATTAAAAAGGGGGAGAATGTAAAAATACATGTTTTTGATTATACACAAAGACCAAAAGTGACACAGCAACAAAAAGAAGAATTCCTCCACATTCAACTACAAAAGAACCTTAAGTACTTCCTTGATGAAATTACAAATAAATATATTATATAAAGGTAAAATAATTCAAGCCATAATTCAAATACAAGAGAACCTTAATTACTTTGCATATGCATAAACAATATTTTCAAAAGTCCAAAATAATATTTTCCAAATGTTAGAATCTTTATTTTTGACTAAAAATAATATTGTAATCGAATACAACCCAGGTGTATTCGAATACAGATGCAATTTGCTAAGTCAGAAGCAAAAACATATCATCTGTATTCGACTACAACTAAGGTGTATTCGAATACAGATAAAACATGGCTAAGTCAGAGAGTTGGCCATCTCATCTGTATTCGACTACACAGTGAAAAATTTGAATAATTTTTAACGTTGCAGCAAGTTGTATTCGAATACAGATATCTTGTAGTCGAATACAAGATAAAACATGGCTAAGTCAGAGAGTTGGTCATCTCATCTGTATTCGACTACACAGTGAAAAAATTGAATAATTTTTAACGTTGCAGCAAGTTGTATTCGAATACAGCTATCTTGTAGTCGAATACAACTGGAAGCAATGCAATTTTTCAGCTTTGAATTCAATTTAAAACATTACAATTCTTTCTCAAACCTCTTGGATCAAAGGCCACGAATCTAAAGAGATGTTTGAGGACTATAAATAGGTCATAACTTCATATTCAAATTACGAATTCGAATTACACAATTTCAAAGACTTTGAACTAAATTTTCTAAATTTTTCTAAGTCTTTTTCAGAAATTCAAGTACTTGCATATCATTTTCATATCCTTAAGGTTCTCAAAGTACTTGAATAAATCTTGAATTATACTACCTTCATTCTATTCCTATATCCTTATCAAAACAACAAGTGTTTGTAAAAGAAAGTTGTACTTTCTTTAAGTGCTGTATCTAAGATAGTAGTGTTCTATCTTTGAAAGTTTGTTAGAAGATTGTAGCCAAGGTCCCAGGGTGAGGACTTGTACATATTCTGACAGATAGTGAAGAAAATCTCTTGTGGTGAGCAAGAGGACTGGACGTACCCTTGGTTATTAGGGGAACCAGGATAAATTTGCAGTGTTCATTTACTTACTGTTATTTATTTCTTCATCTATCAACATTGAACGGAAAAATCAATCACTATAATTCTAAAAACTATCAAAATAACCAAACACCTAATTCACCCCCCCCCCCTCTTAGGTGCACATCTGATCTTACAGATGTAACAAACCCTAGGTCTGATTGGACACTCAGATATCTTGTGTCCTTCCCTGTTGCAGCGAAAACACCTGATAGGGTACGCTTGGTTCAGCCTTGGAGTCTTTGGCCCTTCACCTTCCCCGTTTTCAGGTCGGGGTTGATCTCTAGCATTCCCCTGTGGTTGGGCATACGGCTTGTGTTGTTGATGTTGCCTACCCCTGTTCGGTTGGTTGTTATGCCCCTGAAGCCTGATGGGTCCACCTACAACACCCCTATTCAGACGACTCTGCTTCATCTGCTCCACTTTCTTGCATTTCTCCACCAGTACTTTGTATTGGCGTATCTCAAAGGGCCCCACTAACTCCTTTATCTCATACCTAAGCCCGCTTTCGAACCTCTCACACATGTATTCTTCATCTATCTCATTTAGGAAGTAGCGAAAAATGCTTTTCTAGGGACTCGAACTTTGACGCATATTCCGCTACTGTGAGGTTCCCTTGATACAACTTCAGAAATTGGGCCTCCTTCTCAGCCCTAGCACTCTTCGGGAAGTATTTGTCTATGAACTTATTCCTGAAAGCCTCCCAGGTCAGCTCTTCATGATTTGTCTCCATCATTCTCTTCGCACCTCGCCACCAGTATTCAGCTTCACCAATCATTAAATAGGTCGCATACTCCACTTTCGCATTGTCAGGGCAGTGTAGGATCTCGAAGATCTTCTCAATCTCCTACAGCCAAAGATCGGCCTTGTCGGGGTCATGATCCCCTTTGAATTTAGGCGGATCTTGGCGACGAAATTCGCTCAATGCTCTTGTTGCCCTAGTTGCTTCATCCCTCTGATCCCTCTGCTCATCTCGCTGAGCCTGGGCCGCGGCTTGTTGGGCCATTGCAGCAGCCATTGCATTCATGGCTTGGATCGCTTCAGTCATGTCATTTCCTCCTTGGGGAACCGATCGGTTTGTGCGACGAGCCATAACGCTTCCTAATTAGGGAAATATTATGACAGAATTTTAACTCTAGGGTAGTAAGGAAGTCTTTTATTGAACACTATATAGTAAGTTCGGGTTATACAACAAATCGTGTTTTGGAGGGGTTCCCAGGAAAGAGAGGTGGGTCAATGGACCACTTAATAACCAAGTCTTTCCTTAGCCAGAATCCCTCCAATACAACTTTTTATGTATTATCTTTCCCTTCTATCTTGGGGATCATACAATTATACATAATTTAGGATTTAGAACATTGTCTTAGTTACATATATTTAGATCACATGATGAAAGCTCTATAATTACTTTGTGATTTAGATTGAAATAATTTAAATTGTGGGTAATAAACTTATAATTCGCAATATCATACAATCATAAATAATTACTGCATGAATTAAATTAAAATTTATTTCTAATCATAGTATCAAGAATTTAAGACATATTTTTCATCACAATTATACGGAGGAGTTAGGCAATTAAATTCACATAACTGGAATTTAAGTCATTAATGACATAAAATAGCTCGAGAATCAAACACTTAGTAAGAACAAGAAGTAGAGACTTTAAAATTAACAACAACAATCATAGACGAACAAGTAGAAAATTCATAAAAGATAATAAAATGTAACAACTTAAATAGAAATTTTATTAAAAATATAAAAGACAATGCCAATAAAGTCATGCAAGTAGACATAGAAATTTTCATATTTGAAAACAATTAAATACACAATAGAATAATGGAGTATTTAAGGCATATATTTACCTACAACAATTACACTATTAATAACACATAATAGAAATTTAAGAGGTTGCACAATTAATAACACATAATAGGATTTAAGTGATTAGTAAAATTTTCAAATTCAAGGGGTTATACAATTAATGATACGTAATAAAATTTGAGTAATTAGTAAAATTCAATTTCAAGGAGGTTACATAATGAATGACACTTAATAGAAATTTAAATAATTAGTAAAACTCAAATAATTAGAAAATCAAACAATTAACACGAGTAACATCAGAAAACATGCGACATACACAATTAATGACTCGTAATAAAATTTGAATAATTAGTAAAATTCAATTTCAAGGAGGTTACATAATTAAGGATACTTAATAGAAATTTAAATAATTAGTAAAACCCAATTAATTAGAAAATCAGACAATTAACACAAACAACATCAGAAAACATGCGACATACACAACGCGTCCCACCCCACCAAAGTCCAAGAATTAGTGCTCTGATACCACAATGTAACGCCACGGATTTTGATCCAAGACATTACTTAAAAATATTTGTTTTCTTTCAAAAATGACATAATTTTTTTTTTTTTTTAAACAGAAGTAGTTGATCATGTGATTAATAAAATTTCACTAGTAAATAACCAGCCACACAGGCGTCCACACAGAAGTCACCCATACCAATGGGGAAAATTAAACCAGCCACACAGACGTCCACAAAGATGCATATGATATGTCATGAAATGATAATGATGCTCGAAATTTACAAATCACTAGTCACTTAGGCAACCACAAAGAAAATGTCATAACACGAATAACCAGCCACTTAGGCAACCACAAAGAGAGAACTATTCAAACCATAAATCACCAGCCACTTAGGCAACCACAAAGGTAATAATATTTAAAACACAAATAACCAGTTACAAAAATCAATCAACTTAATCATGTTATCACAATTAAAAATTAGAACTTTTCATCAATTCTCTCAAGACTCATATAGTATTCACAAAAAATCAAAACTTTGAAATAAAATAGCACAAAAATCGAAACTTTAAATTAAAAACATTCTAACAAACATATTACTCATGAGATCATAATAAAAATCATAACTTTATAATTAAATATACCTAGACAACAGAAAAATTGTAACTTTACATCAAATATATGACAACAAGCATATTACTCATGTTATAATAATAAAAATCAAAATTTTTAAAATTAATTTTATCGAGGTAACCATATTATCATAAAAACAAAATATTATAATTAAATTATCTAAGGCAAACATAGAGTCAACATTTTTCTTTTAACACATCAAGACATCATATAAATATCTTACAAATTATTAATTTAATATTCGGCCTAACCTTGCATGGAGAAAAGCCCTTACCTTGAGTGCTTTCCTTCCAGGCGACACTATATAGTCCTCGAAAATCTCACCAAGATGAAGGAACGAAAATTTAGAACTTTGATCGGAATGCGATGGAATGTGAGGGTGGTTGTTTTAGTGGTTGGTAATGGCGTGTGGGTGATTATTACTTCTTTTTCTCTACTGCAAGTTTTAATCATGTCGTACGAATGAGAGGTGTATGTGACTAATAAAGGAGGCGTGGAACTGATCCGAGAGAAGGAATAATTCTCTTCATTGAGTTTAATTGCACTCATGAATAAGGAATTCAATTGAAATAATACCATTCAATGACCAACCGTTAAGAATTAATTGACATTCATGTATTTATTCTTGCTAGTTACACATTTGAATGGACACAAGGGAAAGTGCACGGTCCTATAAACTAAATACTATTAAAAATAAAATATAGTTATCAAAGGTAGTAGTGTGGGTGATTCAATTTTGACTTAGTCAAAATTTATTTGGTCATTGTTCACTCTAAGACAGAAATTTCTACGAGTTTTAATTAGTTAATAAAAATCTCAATAATTAAATAATTAATATAAAAATACTTCATCAAATAATTGAATATCCAATAAATAATTATCACACTGAATTAATAAAACAGAATAAACAAAAGTAAGGATTTTAAATTAATTAATTAAAATAAAGGGTGTTACATTGTGTCTTAACAACTCAAATATTAAAAAGATATCACATCTAATTAATATAATATTTATTTATTGTGAATGTTTTTTTTTTAAAGTAAACAAACACACAGAGAGAGAAATGAGTTTCATTGTTAAGAGATAGAGACTAAGAAAGAACATACAAACAAAAAACGGCCACAAAAGGGGAGTTACCCGCGGTGGTGGTTCATCAAGGGTCGAAGTTGACGGTGGTGGCTAAGTGGACGCTCTAGCGTTGGCACTCATGGTGGTGGTTCGCCGGAGGTCAAAGTTGATGGAGGTGGTTGTGTGGACGCTCTTACTGTAGTGCTTGTGGTGGTGGTTTGCAGAGGTCGATTTGATGATGGTTTCCTAAGGGATTTGCAAAGGATGATGAAGGTGGTGATGTGTGGCTCATGCTCTCTCTAACTCTCTATATTTTAAGAAGATGGTGGTTTTCTTTGTTGATCTTAGACGTAAAGAAGAACTTTATTTACTCTCTTCTAATTTTTTAGGAAAATAAAACTCTCTTATTTGAATTTTTGTTTTTCAACTTATAGACTACAAGGATGAAACGTTGCGTCCATGAGATAAATTGAGTTCCGATTTTTCTATTGTTTTGCATAAATTATGGAGTGACAAGTGAAGATGAGACTTCTACACTTCGGTGGAGCGCAAAGTTGGTGAAGATGAGACTTCTTCTTTTTGATGGAGTGTAAAGTTGGTGAAGATTCAAAATATGGGAAATATGGAAGCTTAAAATGTGGAGGAGGGAGGCTTGTACTATTTCTACCACAAACATTATTTTTATTTGTTTGTTAGTTATTGTAACTTTTTATTTGTTTGTTAGTTATTGTAACTTTTTATTTACTTTTTATATTTTTATGATGTAAATTGGACACTTTGTTAAAACATCAATGAGAATGTGAGCTCAATTATTGGAATAGATTTATGAGTTTAATTTTAATTTTTTTTGAAAATTTTTTAGTACAATAAAATGTGATCATAAATATATAAAATTAAATACATTATTATGACTTATTATTTTTTGAATTTTATTTTAAATGGTCAGACAAAATTATGGTACTACGCATTGACTATCCAAAGCCAAACTTTTATTGGCACTGTAACCCAATTCTCACTACCCATCGGCATTACAAAAGTCCAGGATTCACCAGCAAACCAAAAATTCACATATCTATTGGTATCCAAATCTCATTACCTACTAGGTAACGATCATTTACCTTCTCATCAATCTACGCATCAGTAACCAATCTGAAGATGGTCATCTACATTTTTGTCGATCTACGCATCGGTAACCAAACCGAAGACGATCATTTACCTTCTCATCGATCTACGCATCGGTAACCAATCTGAAGACGGTCATTTACATTTTTGTCTATTAACGCATCGGTAATCAATCCGAAGACGATCATCTACCTTATCGTCGATCTACGCAACGGTAATCAATCCGAAGACTATCATCTGCATTTTTGTCGATCTACGCACCAGTAACCAATCTAGATACCATCATTTACATTTTTGTCAATCTACGCATCAGTAACCAATCCAAAGACGATCATTTATCTTCTTTTCGATCTATGCATCGGTAACCAATCCAAAGACGATCATCTACATTTTGTCCATCTACGCATCGGTAACCAATCTGAAGACAATCATTTTTTTATTTTTGTCGACCAGTAACCAAGCTGGAGAAGATCATGTTTTCACATTATCACAGTTTTTAAATTTTCTCAACCTCATTCAATATTTTACTTGTTTATACGTTGTATTGTTTTTTTCATTTTATATTCAAAATTTGAAGGACAAAATTTGGATCCTTATATTTACTTATCTTTTACAACGATAATATGACAACAATGTTATTCATATTTTCTAGGAAAATATAATTAAATAGGGGCAGCTGTAGTACCCAATTTGTCCGACTATTTGAATGATTTTAAAAGAAAATAATAATAAGTAATAATATATATTTTGCAATTATTATTATAAAATATAAAAATCATCACCCAATTTTTAGCCGATATTTACATAGATGTTCTCATTACATTACCCAAAAAAATTAAAGTAAAATAAAAGCAACCAAAAATGTTTCTCTACTCACGTCTTCAGTGCCTTTCTTTTCCTTCCTCACACACTTCCCTAGAAACACCCCTTCCATTTTATTGCTATTTCTATTTTTTTTATTTTTCTTAACAATGTTATTATTGTTACTACTTGTACACTCAATCAAAAAGATGAGCCACTTTTTTCCCTAATTGTATGAGATTGCTTAATCTTTATTCCTAAACAATGAAAAATTCAGAACTCAATTTTATCTCATAAACACACAGATTCATCTTTTTAGCCTATAAATTGAGACTAAAAATCAACCCAAAAAAAAGGAGAGGGAAGCTGAAATCAGAAAAAAAAATAGGAAAGGGATTTTTCTAAAAAAAATTAAGAAAACCAACAACCTTATTTTTATTTTCTTTTAATACATCCACAATTGCATTTCACCATGACAATAAAAAACCAGAAAAATAAAATATAAAAATCAAATCCAATTTCGTATTTCACTAGAAAAACCCTTTAATATTCAACAAAAATTAAAGAAAAATAGAACAAAGAAGGAGATGATAAAAGAAGAGGAACTGTAACCATCACCACCAATACCCAACACTGTTGTGCACGGTTGCTTCTTCTTTGTCGCTCCATCACATATCTTGGTGAGTCACTCTCCCTTTCTCATGTTTTGCTTTTTTAAAAGAAATTATTGGTTTTTGGGCTTTGGGCTTTAGTTTGGTTGTAGGGGTCCAAGCAATTTTGTTTACATTGAGTCTGTTCATTTAAAAATCTTTTTTGAAAATATAATATTTATATTATTTTATCTTTATGTTATAATATTTTCTTAAAAAAAAGAATTTTAAAAACTAAAGCTTTAAATAAAAAGTTAGTGTAAATAGTTTGTCTTAAAAATATGATTTTAGATAATTTCATCTATTTTCTAAAACTTTTTTTATATATAGTAAGATTTCAAAAAATGATTAAGATAAAAAAACTATTTTGAGAAGCTCTTTAGAAAAATCATTTTTTTTTAAATATACTTTCTTCAAAAGATGTGATTTTTATCATATTAAAAATATTTAATAATGAATATCTAAATTATAAAATGTCAAAATTACTTTTTGATAACAAATGAGTCTAAAAAGCTT